>CM054163.1:29549968-29552468 GCA_028751875.1 Rapana venosa
CTTTCATAGCAGCAGTAACAGCTTTCATAGCACCAGTGACACCTTTCATATAACAGCTTTCATAGCAGCAGTAACATTTTTATAGCAGCAGTAACAGCTATCATTGTAGTAGGAACAGATTTTATAGTAGCAGAACCATATTTATAGTAGCAGTTACAACTTTCATATCGGCAGTAAAACCTGTTATAGTAGCAGTAACTGCTTTTTTGTGGTAGCATTAACGTATCCTACATGAGCAGTAAGAGTTTGTATAACAGCAGTAGTAGCTATTATAGTGGCAGTGGCAGCTTTCATAGTAGCCGTAACAGCTACCATAGCATTAGTAATAACTGTCATAGCAGCAGTATCAGCTACCAGAGCACCAAGAACAGCTTTTATAGTAGCAGGAACAGCTTTCGTAGTAGCAGTAACTACTTTTGTAGCAACAGGGACAGCTTTTATTGTAGCAGTAACAGCTCCCATAGTAGCCATTACGACTTATGTTACAGCGGTAACTACTCACCATTGTTACTGCTCCCATAGTAGCAGTAACTGCTTCTTAAAGTAGCAGTAACAGCTCCTACAGTAGCAGTAAGAGTTTGTATAACAGCAGTAGGAGCGTTCACATTAGCAGTAACAACTTTCACAACATTAGTAATAACTATTATAGCAGCAATAGTAGCCACCACAGCAGCAGTAACAACTTTCATAGTAGCAGTAACAGCTTTTATAGCAGCAGTTACAGCTTTTATAATAGCAGTAACAACTTTCATAGTAGCAGTAACAGCTTTTATAGTAGCAGTAACAGCTTTTATAATAGCAGTAACAACTTTCATAGTAGCAGTAACAGCTTTTATAATAGCAGTAACAACTTTCATAGTAGCAGTTACAGCTTTTATAATAGCAGTAACAACTTTCATAGTAGCAGTAACAACTTTCATAGTAGCAGTTACAGCTTTCCTACTAAAGAATAACATATTCGAATGCAGCTGTAACAGCCCCCATAGCTGCAGTAACTGCTCACATAGCAACAGTTACAGCTTTCATAGCAGCAGTAACGTCTTTCTTTGGAGCAGTAACTGCTTTTACAGTCGCATTAACAGCTTTCATAGTAACAGTAACAGCTTTTATAATAGTAGTAAACAGTTCCCATAGTAACAGTAATATATTTTTATAGTAGCAGTAGCTGCTCATATAACAGTAGTAACAGCTTCCATAGTAGCAGTAACAGCTTTTATAATAGCAGTGGCAGTAACAGCTTTCATAGGAAACAGATGACACAATCTACAAAATGCATACACACGGGCACTGGATGTAAATAAAAGCACATCAGTGTTTATTACATTATCCTCGATATAAAAGAATAAAATAAAAAAAATAGTAGCAGTAACAGCTTTTATAGCAGCAGTAACAGCTTTGCAGTAACAGCTTTTATAGTAGCAGTAACAGCTTTTATAGTAGCAGTAACAACTTTCATAGTAGCAGTAACAGATACAACTTTCATAGTAGCAGTAACAATAGAATTTGGCAGTACATCAGTTCCGCTATCCAGTGCAGTTAAGTATCTAGGTGTTGTTATTGACAACACACTCTCTATGCAAAAGTTCATCACCCAGACCTGCCAGTCCTGCTACTATCAATTACGACGTATAAGTGCAATCCGAAAGTACCTGTCCACTGATGCAACATCCAAACTTGTCACATCTCTTATTCTTTCACGTCTGGACTATTGTAGTTCTCTTTTGCTGGTCTGCCAGCATCATCTATTCACTCCCTTCAACGCATACAAAACTCTGCAGCTCGATTAGTCCTTAAAATGAAAAAAAATCTGAGCATATTACTCCACTCCTGCAATCTCTCCACTGGCTGCCTGTGCCACAGAGAGTAAAGTACAAGATCAGTACCCTCTGTTACAAATGTCTCCCCAAAACAGCACCCTCCTACCTCTGTGAATGTCTTCACCTGTACACTCCTTCTCGTTCCCTCCGCTCTGCTGCAGATACCTTGTGCTTACGAATACCTAGATTAAACCAATCCACTGTTGGCCGTCGCTCTTTCTCTATTTATGGTCCATCAATCTGGAATGACCTCCCTCTCTCCCTTCGTGAAAAGCCTACTTACGACAGCTTTAAATCCAGCCTCAAAACATACCTATTTCAAACCTAAGATTTTTCCCTCTTGTTTCATCTCATGTCTGTCCCTGCCTTTGAAAGCCAAAAATTCCATCACCCTGCTGAAATGTACAACCTGTGTGTGTGTGTGTGTGTGTGTGTGTGTGTGTGGTGGTGTGGTGGTGTGTGTGTGTGTGTGGTGTGTGTGTGTGGTGTGTGTGTGTGTGTGTGTGTGTGCATTTGAATTTGTTAGAATATTGTTAATCATTGTTGGTTGTTTGTGTGGGAGCGGATTGAATGGAAGCGCTCTGATTTGTAATTGCAAGATATAGCGCTCTATAAATTCCATATATTATTATTATTATTATTATTATTATTAACAGATAAAACTTTCATAGTAGCAGTAAAAG
>CM054163.1:29564968-29594968 GCA_028751875.1 Rapana venosa
CTTACAGAGTTTTTGCAGCTAAATACAAATGCTACAAGCAGCTTATTGATGATGGCTTGATACTTTTTGAAGAAACTGTTTTTGATAGCATTTATTTGTTGATGTATGTTTGTCCGTCGTGTCCGACGATGACCTCCAAAACAGCAGAGGAGGCAGCTGCTGTTTCGGAAATTGGGCAGAAATTTGATTATAGTGGAGATGCCTTGCCCACAGTACATCCCCACTCTCTCGGCCAAGTGGGCATAAGGACAGTCAGCATTGGAGATGTTCTCCAAAGGCCAACCAGCCCCCAGGGCTGCAGCACATAAGGACTGTGCGAGTCAAGCCTCCTAGTCAGAGAGTCATAGTCGATCACTAAAGACTAAGCTGTAAAGTGGAATTCAGTGAGTGGGAAAGCCACTGGTCATACAGCCTCTCACTTTGCTGTTGTCCCCAGTGTCAATGGTTTAATCAAGAACTGTGATAAACCCCAGGCGCTGACGGCATATTTGTTGATGTAAGAAGTGACATGGTTGCAGTGCTTTTTTTAGCAAAGCAGTTGAATAATCTCTTGGGATATTGTCAAACATGTTGTATGTGTACTAAATCATGTCCATGTTTTGTTTTCTTTCTGTGCAGTTTGCTGGTTGTATTTAACTTGATTGAAATGTGGTATCCATAATCTAAATATACTGCAAACTGTTATATATACTTGCTTATAACATATACGTAAGTTTGCTCTATGCTATGAAAACAAATAGTTAAAAAAAATTGTAAAAGTAGAAAGAAAGAATTTGTAATAAAAAAGACAACTAAAGCTTTGATCTGTTTTCAGTATAAAAAAAGTAGAAGAAGAAAGATTTCTTTAATTCTACGACAACGAGTAAGCAGATGTCTGACACTCATTTGTTTTCCGCACATGCATAGTATGTTCTTGCAGTATTTTGTGCGAAGAGCACTCAAACAGAATCTCTAGACCAAGCTTGAGATATTTCTGGAAGCAGACATAGATGGCTTTGCACAGAAACGTTTAGTGTTTTGTACATCCGTCATATTTAGGCAATTTTGAGTGTAATAACAATTAGAATTTTTTTATTGACCTTATTATAGGAAGTATGCTTTAAAAGTTCATAACCCTCTCGCAAGTCTAACGGAATATTGACTAAAAGTGATCCTTCAACATTGCGTGCTCCTCGTCGCGCAGCTCTATCGACCCATTCATTAGGAATGATCCCGAAGTGGGAAGGAACCCAGCAAAAAGTAACACTGATGCCTTTCAACGACAATAAATGAACAGCATGTTTGATTTCAGTGATCATTTCTAGTCTAGTATTCAACGCGCACAATGCAGATTTAGAATTGATACATAATACAATTTTCAAATCTGTGTGAGGAAATGGAACGAAATAGTTGAGAGCCATCAATATTGCGAAGAGCTCTGCAGTAAAGACAGAAACGCCACTAGTTATATGATATATTTTCTCAATGTTATGGGCTGGTATAACAAAGGCTGCACCTACCTGTTCGCTATCAAGTTTTAAGTGGTCTGAATAGTTAGTGTCAATATGCGAATTCACTACCCTTGCAAGGATGTTAGGTGAATCGCTTTTTGATAGATTTGTATGACACATGTCAAATATTGACTTAGTCATTTCCCATTCAGGGTAAGCTGAAAAAGAAGGTATAACAGCAAGAACGTTTGCATCAATTTTAGAATCTGTGAACATATCCGAAGTGAACGTCTTTATAGATGTCAGTGATTCAATTGACCCAGCTCGTTTAGCAAAGTCTATGTCTGAACGTAGGCTGACTTCTTTTTGTGAATAAGTTTCGTTTGAATAACATCTCAAGATATCCTATGCAGCGCAGAATTCTCTGTGTTCGTCAAGAGGTAGCACTCCTGCTTCCTTGTAAGAACCTAAAGTAGAGGCAAGGGAAGGAACTCAAAGAGATAACTTGAGTGCTTTACTATCTACGTTTTGCAGTTTATTTAACAAGAATCGTGGCGCACTTGAAAAAAAACAACACCCAACCACTTGTCCATATAAAAGTCTTGAGCGCATTAAAGAAGTAGTTTAAGAAATAAAGAATTTTGTAGCTTGCCAAAAGGGCTGTTTACACACAATTGTTAGAAAGTTGAAACTCTTCCGCGTGAATGTGTGTGTGTGAGTGTGTGTGTGTGGTGTGTGTGTGTGTGTTGTGTGTGTGTGTGTGTGTGTGTGTGTGTGTGTGTGTGTGTGTGTTGTGTGTGTGTCTGTGCCTGTGTCTGTGTGTTTGTGTGAGTGCGTGCACATCTGTCTGTTTGCACAGCAAGGTCTGTCAGACAGGATCAACCTGCTCCTCTTCTGGCTGGCTGTCATCGACCTCCTCAACCTGGCCTGTCAGTTTCCGTCTACGACATTATGCTTCATCTCTGACAAGGTGGTGTTGAACAACATCAAGGTCATTTTCGAAGCCAAGGTCAGCAGGATTTTCGTCTGCTGCGGGAATGTCTCCGGGGCGCTGGTGTTGGTGATGAGTGTGGAGCGATGTCTGTTCGTCCTCATCCCCTTCAGAGCCCGCAGACTGCTGACCTACAGGTAGGAGTTCAGGTGTAGTGACTACTACTACTACTGCTACTACACACACACACACATACATACACACATACACACACATACGATACACACATACACACATACACTACAACACAACACACAAACACACACACCACACAGACACCACAGCACACACAACACACATACAAACACACAGACACACACAACACACACACATTCACACACAACATACGACACACACATAATCCCAACAACCCTACACAAACACAAACCCCACACACCAACACACACACACACACAATAAATACACACCATACAACACACACCACAAAGGGACACACACACACAATTAAAACACATACCACACGGCCACACACACAAAGGCACACACCACAAAGGCACAAAACACAGAGGCACACACACACACACATACAAACACAACCACAGGCACACACACAAAAACACAAAACACACAACGCACACACAAGCACTATTCTGTCGTCTCTGTCTTCTCCTATAATAAATGAAAAAATAATAAGAAGAAGAATAAGAATAAGAATAATAATAAAAAATAATGATAATAATAATGTATGGAATTTATATAGCGCTGAATCTTGTAATTTGCAACAAATCAGAGCGCTCAGATGACTTTTTTATATCGAGGATAATGGAATAAGCAATCATGTGCTTTTTTTTAACATCCAGTGTGTATGCGGTTTTGTAAATTTTGTCATCTGTTCCCACCGGCACACAATAGCCTACTCTTTCGAAAAGTGGAACAGGATTTAACGTGTGCGCAAGATGTTCTGCATGCATTCGCACACGGGGCCTCGGTTTATAGTATCATCCGAATGATACACCTAAATATACACCTAAATATTTATACACATTCACCACAGAAATCACAGCTCCATATCAACATCTTTCTCTCATTGCAAGATGCCATCTTTTCTAAATAAAATAATCTTGCTCTTTGCTAGGTTAATCCTAGACAAAAAAAACAACCAAAAAGTAGTATCAACGTAAAGATGTGGTTTGATCATTTCAGGGGGCTTCTTGAAAAAGATGAAGACCAAAGATCTGCTTTGATTCATCAAGATGCTGAAAACGATGTTGAGAATAGTTATGATACTGAATACTTTAATCGCCCAATTTCAAAAGAAGAATTTGTGATGGCTTTGAGAATCTTTTTTGTTTTAAAGCTGCTGGTCCCAATGGGAATGTTGGAGATTTGATAAAAGTATGCCTACACTGAGAATGCTGTTCTAAATTTTTTGGTTACATTTCTTAACTATTTATTTGATAAAGGTGTTTATCCTGATAGTTGGTCAGAGTCGATTGTCCTTCCATTATATAAGAAAGGTGTTGCCAACAACCCCAATAATTATAGAGGAATTTCGTTGTGTAACATAAGTAGCAAGCTTACCAATGCTGTGAGTAATAGACGAAGACTACAGGAATGGGTAGCAGAAAATAATATACCTGGAGAATTACTAGCAGGTTTCATGCAGAATTTTTCCACGGTAGAAGACACGTTTACACTTAAGACATTCATTCATAAACATTTTAGTCTTAACCGTAAATTATGCGTTGCATTTATAGATTTTGAGAAGGCTTTCTACTCTCTCAAGAGAAGTTTGTTTTGAGTAGCTTTGTTCAGAAAAATGGTATTCCTGTAAAACTGTACACATGAGTTGTGACTATGTACGATTGTGTGAAAGCATGAGTTCAGGTGGTACGTTATCACATTATCAGTCAATTGTACATGTGGGGTGAAACAGGGCGATGCTTGCAGTCCTATTTTCTTTGCTTTGTTCATTAACGAGTTGACAATAGCAGTCATAGAGTGTGGAAACATGGTACATTGTTTAGTCATGATGTTCTTGGAGTCTTCATATTGCTGTTAGTTGATGATATAATGCTAATAATGTCAGAAACTGTAATTGGTCTTCAGAATCATTTAAATAGTTTACATAGGGCCGCTGCTTCTTTGAAGTTAAACGTTAACCTAAGAGAGAGAGATAGAGAGAGAAGAAGAAGAAGAAGAAGAAGAAGAAGAAGAAGAAGAAGAAGAAGAAGAAGCATAAGAAGAAGAAGAAGAAGAAGAAGAAGAAGAAAGAGAGAGAGAGAAGAGAGAGAGAGAGAGAGAGAGAGAGAGAGAGAGAGAGAGAGAGAGAGAGAGAGAGAGAGAGAGAGAGACAGACAGACAGACAGATAGACAGGCAGACAGACAGACAGACAGACAGACAGACAGACAGAGGCAGGCACACATCAGTGTCCCTCACTCCACATGTCCTTGCTTTTTTCCCCCTCTTCTTTCTCCCTTTCCTCAGGTCCATGGTGGCAGCGATACTCCTCTCCTACCTCATCCCTGTCCTCGCTTATCTGCCCATGTTTCTGGGCGACACCGTCCAGTGGAGACTGGACCCTTCAACCAACCGCAGTCTGGCTTACATGGCCCCCACCAGCTGGTTTCCTGCCGGCAGCCTCAAGACAGCGATATCCTCCTACATGAACACCATCGGTCAACCCCTGTCCTTCCTCATCGTCGTCGTCTGCAGCGTCATCACCGTCATCCGCCTGCGTTACACCGCCATCCAGCGAAAGCGCATGACGGGAGATTCGAACCTGAAGTCCAGCGGGGCAGCAGACGGCAGGCTGACCACGATGCTGCTGGTCATCAGCTTTGTCTACGCCGCGCTCTGCCTGTGTCGCATGTTCGGCAGCGTCATGCACAGTCTGTTTCCCCAGTTCTTCATGCACAGGCGATACCACAACTCCTTCCTGGTGTACTACAGCGTGGTGGTCTTCACGGTGATGTGTGTCAACTCCACCGTCAACGTCTGCGCTTACCTGGTGCTCAGCTCCAGGTTCCGTGCCACCCTGAAAGAGCTGGTGTACCCGTGCTTGGCTCGGCTAAGAGCTGTCAACCAGAAGCGAGGATTGAAGTGACTAGGATGCGTTTGTTGGCGTAATATTTAAACGCCAGTGACTGCACAAGGGGGTGTTTTCGTGTTACGCGTGTGCTATCATCAATATCGTCGTCGTCATCATCATCATCATCATCATCATCATCATTATCATCGAAATCATCATTATCGTCGTCATCATCATCATCATCATCATCATCACCATCATCATCATCATCATCACCATCATCGTCGTCGTCGTCATCATCATTATCATCATCATTATCATCATCATCATCTTGTTGTTGTTGTTGTTGTTGTTCTTCTTCTTCTTCTTCTTCTTCTTCTTCTTTCTTCTTCTTCTCTTCTTCTTCTTCTTCTTCTTTCTTTTTCTTCTTCTTTTCTTCTTCTTCTTCTTCTTCTTCTTCTTCTTCTTCTTCTTCTTCTACTTCTTCTTCTTCTTCTTTTTCGTCTAACACTCAGACAGCTACTATTGCTGTCCCCTGGTTGGGCGACAATGTGTCACGCTGCCGTTAAACGCCTGAAAAGTCAGCCCACTTAGACACAAGAGAGAACTGCTATATTTTAAGTATTTCTGGAAAAAAAAAAGCAGAATGGACCGAGAAGGCAGAGAATAGACTAAGAAGGAGGTGACAGGAAAAAAAGAGACAAGGCAGAAACAAAGAGAGTGATAGAAAAGAGGAAATTCCTAGCACAGAATTTCCAGGTACTATTTACGCTGACAGACCCCCCAATCGCCCTACGGGGGGAAAGCCAGTAGCGTTGTCAGCAAATCTGGACTCCTGACCGGACAAGCTGGCATACACTGGTGAGGTATCCCTCTGCTGGTCAGGTATGTGTGCCGTCAGCGCCTGGGCTTAATCACAGTTCTTGATTAAACCATTGACGCTGGGGTCAACAGCAAAGAGAGAGGCTGTATGACCAGTGGCTTTCTTTCCCACTCATGGAATTCCACTTTACAGCTTAGTCTTTAGTGATCGACTATGACTCTCTGACTAGGAGGCTTGACTCGCATAGTCCTTATGTGCTGCAGCCTTGGGGGCTGGTTGGCTTTTTGGAGAACATCTCCAACGCTGACTGTCCTTAAGCCCACTTGGCCGAGAGAGTGGGGATGTGCTGTGGGCAAGGCATCTCCACTATAATCACATTTCTGCCCAATTTCAAAAACAGCAGCTGCCTCCTCTTCTGTTTTGGAGGTCATCGTCGGACACGACGGACAAACATACAATGTCTGGGCACAGGATGGCAAAGAAGGATTTTTATTTTTTCACCGTTTCCCGGCTAGAGCTCCGAGGTTCGTCAATAACGATATTTTGGCGAGTATGACTGTGACGGGATAGCTCAGTGGTCGGAGCACTCGCTTTCCCCCAGCCAAGTTAAGCAGCGTCGAGCGTGGTTACCAGTTGGATGGGTGACCGTTTGCGTGCCTTGGCTTCAGTACAGTTCCCCCAGTTCACCCAGCTGTATATGGGTACCTACCTGCCCTCTTTAGGGTTAGGGAAGGTTAAGCAGCGAGGGAGAGGAGATGGGCGCCGCCCTCATTATGCTGGCCCTAGAGAAGTGAGGTCTCTGACGCCTCGCTCCCCTACGACCTTATAGGTTATGGGACACCCTTGACCTTTTTACCTATGACTGTGACCAGTTTTTGTCCATCATGAACGTAGCCATATTCCGGCTTCATAGGGTGTGTGTGGTGTGTGTGTGTGTGTGTGTGTGTGTGTGTGTGTGTGTGTGTGTGTGTGTGCTGTGTGTGTGTGTGTGCTGTGGTGTGTGTGTGTGTATGTGTGTGTGTGTGCCTGTGTGGTTGTGTGATGTGTGTGTGTATGTGTTGTGTTGTGTGTTGTGATGTGTGTGAGTTGTGTGATGTGTGTTGTGTATGTGTGTGTGTGCTGTGTGTGTGTGTGTGTGTGTGTATGTGTGTGTGTGTGCTGGTTGTGTGTGTGTGTGTGGTGTGTGTGTGTGTGTGTGTGTGTGTGTGTGTGTGTGCTGGTGTTGTGTATTGTGTGGGTGTGTGGTGTGTGTGTGTGTGTATGTGTGTGTGTGTGTGTGTGTGTGTGTGTGCTGGGTGTGTGTGTGTGTGGTGTTTGTGTGTGTGTGTGTGTGTGTGTGTGTGTTGTGTGGTGTGCTGTGTGTGTATTTTGTGTGTGTGTGTGTGTTGTGCTTTGTGTGTATGTGTGTGTGTGTGTATGTGTGTGTGTGGTGTGTGTGTTGTGTGTGTGTGTGTGTGTGTGTGTGTGTGTGTGTGTGTGTGTGTGTGTGTGTGTGTGTGTGCTGGTGTGTGTGTGTGTGTATGTGTGTGTGTGTGTGTTGTGTGTGTGTGTGTTGTGTGTGTGTGTGTGTGTGTGTGTGTGTGTGCTGGGTGTTGTGTGTGTGTGTGTGTGTGTGTGTGTGTGTGTGTGTTGTGTGTGTGTATGTGTGTGTATGTGTGTGTATGTGTGTGTATGTGTGTGTATGTGTGTGTTGTGTGTGTGTGGTTGTGTGTGTATGTGTGTGTGTGCTGGTATGTGTGTGTTGTGTGTGTGTGTGTGTGTGTGTGTGTGTTAGGTGTGTTAGGTGTTGTGTGTGTGTGTGTGTGTGTGTGTGTGTGTGTTAGGTGTGTTAGGTGTGTGTGTGTGTGTGTATGTGTGTGTGTGTGGGGTGGTGTTAGGTGTGTTAGGTGTGTGTGTGTGTGTGTGTTGGTGTGTTAGGTGTGTGTGTGTGTGTGTGTTAGGTGTGTTAGGTGTGTGTGTGTGTGTGTGTGTTAGGTGTGTTAGGTGTGTGTGTGTGTGTGTGTGTGTGTGTGTGTGTGTGTGTGTGTGTGTGTGTGTGTGTGTGTGTGTTAGGTGTGTTAGGTGTGTGTGTGTGGTGTGTGTGTTAGGTGTGTTAGGTGTGTGTGTGTGTGTGTGTGTGTGTGTGTGTGGTGTGTGTGTGTGTGTGTGTGTGTGTGTGTGTGTTAGGTGTGTTAGGTGTGTGTGTGTGGGGCTGGGTGTGCTCATGTTCCTGTAACCAACCTCACACTGACAAAATTTACGTGGATCTATAACGTATATATATTTAGATCTTCTATATGTGTACACACATAGACGGAAATAATAATAATAATAATAATAATAATAATAATAATAATAATAATATATGGAATTTATAGAGCGCTATATCTTGCAATTACAAATCAGAGCGCTTCCATTCAATCCGCTCCCACACAAGCAACCAACAATGATTAACAATATTCTAACAAATTCAAATGTACACACACACGCACGCACGCACACACACAACACACACACACACACACACACACACACAGGTTGTACATTTCAGCAGGGTGATGAAATTATGGCTTTTAAAGGCAGGGACAGATATGAGATGAAACAAGAGGGGAAAATCTTAGGTTTGAAATAGGTATGTTTTGAGGCTGGATTTAAAGATGTCGTAAGTAGGCTTTTCACGAAGAGAGAGAGGGAGGTCATTCCAGATTGATGGACCAGAAATAGAGAAAGTGCGACGGCCAACAGTGGATTGGTTGAATAAGGCAACGGTAGGTCTGCACTTGAAGTTGACCTGAGAGATCGTAAAAGACTCCACGCTTAATTCTCACTCGACGCCGCTGGGATTCGAACCCACGACTTCATGGACCCATGTGACTGAAGTCGATCGGTTTTCAACCACTCGGCTTTTTTAATAACTTTTGTCCAGAGTGGACGAAAACAGCATTAATTTATGGAAGTGATTCAACACCCTAACCAGCTTGCAGTAAACAGTCAGGCTTATGAACCATACAGCCACACAGCATGCTCTGTATACCTTCATTTAGGGAATGGTTCTACTGTGTTTTTGTTTTGGGGGACAGACAGACGTTAATACGCGGTGGCAAAAGCACATCAATTTGTATCCGGGCTCTTGATTGACAGTTGTGACGTTGGACATGACCTTGCCCTTGTAGGTGACCTCAGACTTAGGCACCACCTCAATGCTGATCCATGATGGGCTGTGCACTTCTTGTGTGGAGAATGGTACACCCCCTCCCCCCAAATAAAGCACAACAAAAACAAACAAACAAACAAAAAAACAACAACTAAACCAAACAAAAACAAAACAAACAAAACCAGATTCAAAACACCAGGCAGATCTTTCCATTTAATATTTACATCCAACACAACCCAAGGGTTGTTTTCCTTTAATCTTGACAAAAATTAACGCTCAATTATAACACTAGCCAAATATTTAGGGAAAGATAAAAAATAATATAAACACAGCTTTTAAAAGAAAAAAAGAAAAAAAATGTATATATACATGTCATTATAAGCATATACATAATAGAAACTTTCTTCTTTACCAAATTCAAAGCCTCCGCCCTCTTCATATTGACACACCCACACCAGAGGTTTGGTCCAATCCCTCACAAGCAACATGTTCTTGTTCTCTTGTACTCTGCTGTCCTTTAAACCGACCTCTCCCAATCTGAGGGCTTGGTCCATGTGGATACTGATATAATTGGCTGAATCCCAAAACAGTCATTTTCTGCCAATGATTAGCTGGGATGTACTGCTCAGCAAAACCAGATGGTAAACAAGCTGGTAGGTCGGCGGTCTAGAGGTGGTGTGTTTTCCTAGAAAGCAGCACTTTGTGGGTTTTATTTCTGTAGGAAACTGATCATTTATCAATTGAATCTATGAGTGGTGGTCTGGATGATTGTATTTTTTGAGAAGGAGAAGACAAACTTAGTTTGTGTGCACAATACACATTTAGCTACACTAACTAGCTTGTGGCATCAAGAGTTGTTGTGCCTAGCAAGGTTATTTAGAACATGTACTTCTGTTTGATAATAATACACTTTGCAAAGAGAAAAAGCAAAACAAAATGGTGGGTGGGCCTGCTCTTGCTGTGACATGTTATCCCTAGGGAGAGAAACTGGAATCTCTCATGGACAGACATGTTGTGACAGAAAATGGTAGACTATAGATAATACAAAACAGTATAACCCTGGGTTGTTTTGCAAATACGTCATACACAAACTACAATGTTTGTTCTATCTGATACATTTGTTTGGGAAGGGAATAACTCAGTGTTCAGAGCTCAGTGTTCAAGGTTTAGTTCCCCAAACTAATGTAAAACAGTAATGAGTTTGGTTGCAAAGTGGATGGGTGACAGTTTACACACCTTGGCTTCAGTTTGTTTTGTTTTTGTTTTGTTTTGTTTCATGTCTATTCACTATTTGGTGATAAGGAACTGGCTTCAGTATAGTCCCCAAGGTCACCTAGGTGTAAATGGGTACCTGCCCTCTTTAGGGTCAGAGAAGGTAAAGCAGTGAAGGAGAGGAAATGGGTGCTACCCTCAATAATATGCTGGTCCCAGGAAAAGTTGAGGTCTCTGACACCTCGCTCTCTAAGGACCACGAAGAAAAGAGAACAATATCAGTGTCAATATAACTGGCTCACATAGTCTGTTGGAAATGATCAGTGAGTTTTCCCCTATCATGACCAACTACAACTTAAGACTCCCATTCAAAACAGGTAGATTGTATAACCCAGTTTCTTTTCAGTTGGGTACAAGATAGCTCAGTGGTCACAGCAGTGGCTTTCCACAAATTAAGATTAAGCAGCATTGTGCATGGTTACTAAGTGGATGGGTGACCTTCTGCCTACCTTAGCTTAAGTACGGTCCCCCAGCTATAAATGGGTACCTACCTTCTTTAAGGACGGGAAAAAGGTAAAGGTATAAAGGAGAGAAGCTGGGTGCCCCCTTCAATATGCTGGTCCTTGTAGAAGTGAAGGTCTCTGACACCTGGCTCTTCAATGACTGCATGGGGTATGGGGCACCTTTACCACCTGTACTTTCACCTCTTTTTTATTCAGACTCGGAAGCTGCAGTAGTGCGTCTGTGCTTTATTGGAACCTTCTTATGCTTCGTTTATTACTTTTTCTTTGGCTTTCTTTGTTTCTCCAATAAAGTTCGAGGTCTGCATGTGTTGAAAATATGCATATGGAACCGTTTTTACACACCATTAGGGTAAATATCATCAGGAATTCAAAGTGTCCTTAGAATTATCAGAGTCAAATGGCAGACCTTGACTAAGCTTTTCAAGCTACCTAGAACAATAAAATTTGGACCAGATGTGAAAAAAGGACAGAAACAGAGAAAACATACAACGATACAGACAGACAGACAGTCACATACACACACACACACACACACACACACACACACACACAGATGCCACCATGAACCTTCCTTTTCCTATTCATTGTCAACCATTTCAAAGCTAAGAATCAATACCATTTTAGGTAGCCCAGGTCATACTTATTTAAAACACATTTTATTGTATTCTTATATTTCCAGGATAATAAAATAAGTGCACGTGTGTTGTTGTTTTTTACATCAAGTCCCCGTATGTGCATGCAGGTTTGTAAATGTTGCCATCCGTTCCCACCGGCACACAATACCCTACTCTTCCGAAAAGCAGAACGGGTTTTAACGAGTTCGAAAAATGTTCTGCGTGCTTTCGCATACGAGACCTCGGTTTATAGTCTCATCCTTTTTGGAGAGTGGAGTCTGCACTGATGTTAACTCCAGAGGAAAATATCCTCTAAAAGGAGATTTGATAACCATCAGTCAGTCCCGAAGCTCAGAACTACACCAGCAAATCTGACCGTTCTTATTAACGCCAGCACACAAGGGATAAGCCCACCACCACTGTTACCCTTCTCTTTTAGAAGCCACGTGGGTGGTGAACGTGTCTATTGACTACAACGGCAACTAAGTTAATGGGTTGTTTAGATCAGTTATTGCTTCTACAGTTGATGCTTGCATGCTTTATCTTCAACGGTCATGACTACTTTGACGGTCTGTCTGTCAGATGTGCAAAATCTCTTGTGCTAATATGTTGATATTGCTGTCTGTATAGACATGCCACAGCTCTGTGCTTTGCTGCGTAATCTTAAATCGTAAATGATTTATTCGTTAATGTGCTCATCTGCATAGAAATGCCACAGCTATGAGCTTTGTTGAGTAATTTTTAATCGTAAATGATTCATTTGTTAGTATGCTCATCTGTATAGAAGTGCCATAGCTCTGTGCCTTGTTGTCTAAATTCCAATCACAAATGATTTATTCGTTACTGCGCTCATCTATCTAGAAATGTCATAGCTTCGCGCTTTGTTGTGTTAACATATCGAGTGCATTACTCTAACCACTACACTGTACCGCCTCCAGACATAACACTGTGTTTAAATCAAGACATTCGTCAATAAATTCCAGGGTCCCTCTTCTCAAGTCGCCCTGCAAACATACGGCTGGTTGTATATTGCACAAGGTATGTGTGCTGAAGACATGCCTAGTGCATGTACGGTCAGTGACTGTTTGAGAACAAGGGGGATCAACATTTTGCTCGTGCAACTGCAGCAGCTACGCTCTACTCTACTACAGTGCTGTGTCCTTCATGTGTTGTTAATGTTAGTCGATTAAGAGCACCGAGGTTCAACCATGGTGAGATTCTCATAAGCTTGTCTAATATCGCATAATGTGAAAAGACGTTAAATTAAAGAAGAATGGTGAGATTTTGCATATGCGACTGTTTTTGTCCACCGTGAAGGTAGCTGCAAAGCGACTTCGGGGATGACGTCTTAAAACAGCACCAGTGTCACTGATGTGTTTTTCGTAATGTTAAAATATGTTCCTAAGTGTCCTCAACGGCCAAATCTTTCGAAATACAGAAAAAGGTTTAAACGTTTACGTAAGGTGTTTTCCGTACGTTCGTACACGGAACCTTGATGTATGGTCTCATCCAAAGAAAATTAGTGGGGAGTGGAGCTAGAGTGGATGTTAACTCCAGGGGAAAAATCCTCTTGATGGATGCCTGCATGGGTGTTAGGCTGATCCCAGGCTGTCAGGTCGCGTGTTCAGCCACTCTAACCACCAAGCTATCCTCACCCTCTCCAGGGGAGCAATCCTCCATGAATGTCAAAGTCCTTCGGATGAGACACTATAAACTGAGGCCCCGTGTGCGAACGCATGCAGAACATCTTGCGCACACGTTATATCCTGTTCCGATTTTTCGAAAGAGTAGGCCATTGTGTGCCCGTGAGAACAGATGACAGAATTTACAAAACCCGCATACACACGGGGACTGGATGTTAAAAAAAAGCACAAGCGTGCTTATTCCATTATCCTCGATAAGAAAAAAAGAGAAAAGGGCAGAAAAAAAGAGTGGATAAAAAAAGGGGAAATCCTACACAGAATTCCGGGTGCTATTTACGCTGGCAGACCCCCAATCACCCTACGGGGGGGAAAGCCAGTAGCGTTGTCAGCAAATCTGGACTCCTGACCGGGCAAGCTGGCATACACTGTCGAGGTTTCCCTCTGTTGGTCAGGTATGTGTGCCGTCAGCGCCTGGGCTTTATCACAGTTCTTGATTAAACCTTTGACGCTGGGGGCAACAGCAAAGTGAGAGGCTGTATGACCAGTGGCTTTCTTTCCCACTCATGGAATTCCACTTTACAGCTTAGTCTTTAGTGATCGACTATGACTCTCTGACTAGGAGGCTTGACTCGCACAGTCCTTATGTGCTGCAGCCTTGGGGGCTGGTTGGCTTTTTGGAGAACATCTCCAACGCTGACTGTCCTTATGCCCACTTGGCCGAGAGAGTGGGGATGTAATAATAATAATATATGAAATTTATATAGTGCTGAATCTTGTAAAAAAACAAAAAACAAATCGAAGCGCTTGCACTCAATCATTTACAGGCATGCAACTCTCCTTAAACATAATGAGCAACAGATTTCAAATCCATGCGCGCGCACTACACACGCACACGCACGCACACACACACACACACACACACACACACACACACACACACTGAACAACACTTAGAAGGTGAAAGATGCTGTTGAAAATTAGGGACAGATATGTACTGTGGGCAAGGCATCTCCACTATAATCAAATTTCTGCCCAATTTCCAAAACAGCAGCTGCCTCCTCTGCTGTGTTGGAGGTCATCGTCGGACACGACGGACAAACATACAATGTCTGGGCACTGGATGGCAAAGAAGGATTTTTCTTTTTTCACCGTTCCTCGGCTAGAGCTCTGAAGTTCATCAATGGCGAGATTTTTGCGAGTATGACTGTGACGGGATAGCTCAGTGGTCAGAGCACTCGCTTTCCCCCAGCCAAGGTAAGCAGCGTCGAGCGTGGTTACCAATTGGATGGGTGACCGTTTGCGCGCCTTGGCTTCGGTGCAGTTCCCCCCGTTCACCCAGCTGTAAATGGGTACCTGCCCTCTTTAGGGTCAGGGAAGAAAAGCACGAGGGAGGGAGATGGGCCCGCCCCCCCAATATGCTGGGCCCAGAGAAGCTGAGGTCTTCGGGACGCCTCGCTCCCCACGACTTATAGGTTATGGGACTCCTTTACCTTTTACCTATGACTGTGACCAGCTTTTGTCCGATGAACGTAGCCGCATTCCGGCTTCGTAGTGTGTGTGTGTGTGGTGTGTGTGTGTGTGTGTGTGGGGTGTGTGTGTGTGTGTGTGGTGTTGTGTTGTTGTGGTGTGTGTCTGGGTGTTGTGTGTGTATGTGTGTGTGTGTGTGTGTGTGTGTGTGTGTGTGTGTGTGCGCGCGTGTTGTGCTGTGTGTGTGTGTTGTATGTGTGTGTGTGTTATGTGTGTGTATTGTGTGTGTGCTGGGTGTGTGTGTGTGTGTGTTGTGTGTGTTGTGTATGTGTGTGTGTGTGCTCTTTTGTGGGGTGTGTGTGTGTGTGTGTGTGTGTGTGCTGTGTGTGTGTATTTTGTGTGTGTGTGTGGGTGTGTGTGTGGTGTGTGTGTGTGTTGTGTGCTGGGTGGTGTGTGTGTGTGGTGTGTGTGTGTGTGTGCGGGTGTGTGTGTGGGGTGGTGTGGTGTGTGTGTGTGTGTGGTGTGTGTGTGTTTTGGCTGTGTGTGAAATTTTGTGTGGTGTGTGTGTGTGTGTGTGTGTGTGCTGTGTGTGTGTATGTGTGTGTGTGTGTGCTGTATGTGTGATGTGTGTGTGCGTGCGGTGTGTGTGTGTGTGTGTTTGTGTGTTTTGTGTGTGTGTGTGTGTGTGCTGTGTGTGTGTGTGTGTGTGTGTGCTGGGTGTGTGTGTGTGCAAGTGTGTGTGTGTGTGTGTATTTTGGGTGTGTGTGTGCCGTGTGTGTGCTGGGGTGTGTGTGTATGTTGTGTTGTTTGTGTATGTGTGTGTGTATGTGTGTGTATGTGTGTGTATGTGTGTGTGCTGGGTTGTGTGGTGTGTGTGTGTTGTATGTGTGTGTGTGTGTGTTAGGTGTGTGTGGGGTGCTGTGTGTGTGTGTGCTGGGTGTGCTCATGTTCCTGTAACCAAACTCACACTGACAAAATTTACGTGGATCTTTAACGTACATATTTAGATCTTCTCTATGTGTACACACAGAGACGGAAATAAGTCAACGATAGGTCTGTTCTTGAAGTTGACCTGAGAGATCGTAAAAGACTCCACGCTTAATTCTCACTGGATGCCGCTGGGATTCGAACCCACGACTTCATGGACCCATGTGACTGAAGTCGAATGTTTTTTAACCACTCGACTTTTTTTTTATAGAACTTTTGTCCACAGTGAATGAAAACAGGATTGATTTGTGGAAGCGATTCCACACCCTGGTCAGCTTGCAGTACACACAGCCTTTGATTTGTTGCTTTACAAGATTCAGCGCTATATAAATTCAATACATCATCATCATCATCATCATCATCATCATCACACAGCCTGGCGTATGAACCATACAGCCACACAGCATGTATACCTTAACTTATGTTGACAGGATGGGAGGAGAGGGGTTCTACTGTATTTTTTTGTTTTGGGGGACAGACAGACATCCATAGGCGGTGTCAAAAGCACATGGATTTGTATCCGGGCTCTTGACTGACAGTTGTGACGGTGGACATGACCTTGACCTCGTAGATGACCTACCCCACAAGTCAGACTGAGGCACCAACTTGATGCTGATCCGTTATGGGCTGTGGGCTTCTTGTGTGGAGACTGGTACCCCCCCCCTCCCCTCCCCCACACACAAATAACACAATAAAAACAAAGAAACAAAAAACAAAAAACAACAACAACCCAAACAAAAACAAAACAAACAAAAAAAACCAAAAACCAGATTCAAAACACCCCGCAGATCTTTCCATTTAATATTTACATCCAACACAACCCAAAGGGTTGTTTTCCTTTAATCTTGACAAAAATTAAGGCTCAATTATAACACTAGCCAAATATTTAGGGAAAGAAAAAAATAATATAAACACAGCTTTTAAAAGAAAAAAAAGAAAAAATGTATATATACATGTCATTATAAAGCATATAATAATAAAAACTTTCTTCTTTACCAAATTCAAAGCCTCCCGCCCTTTTCATATTGACACACCCACACCAGGGGTTTGGTCCAATCCCTCACAAGCAACATGTAACTTGTTCTCTTGTACTCTGCTGTCCTTTAAACCGACCTCTCCCAATCTGAGGGCTTGGTCCATGTGGATACTGATATAATTGGCTGAATCCCAAAACAGTCATTTTCTGCCAATGATTAGCTG
This sequence comes from Rapana venosa, assembly GCA_028751875.1. Classification (NCBI taxonomy): domain Eukaryota; kingdom Metazoa; phylum Mollusca; class Gastropoda; order Neogastropoda; family Muricidae; genus Rapana; species Rapana venosa. The sequence continues at coordinate 29,581,986 of CM054163.1, forward strand.
GGATGTACTGCTCAGCAAAACCAGATGGTAAACAAGCTGGTGGGTCGGTGGTCTAGAGGTGGTGTGTTTTCCTAGAAAGCAGCACTTTGTGGGTTTTATTTCTGTAGGAAACTGATCATTTATCAATTGAATCTATGAGTGGTGGTCTGGATGATTGTATTTTTTGAGAAGGAAGAACAAACTTAGTTTGTGTGCACAATACACATTTAGCTACACTAACTAGCTTGTGGCATCAAGAGTTGTTGTGCCTACAAGGTTATTTAGAACATGTACTTCTGTTTGATAAAAATACACTTTGCAAAGAGAAAAAGCAAAACAAAATGGTGGGTGGGCCTGCTCTTGCTGTGACATGTTATCCCTAGGGAGAGAAACTGGAATCTCTCATGGACAAAACAGTTGTGACAGAAAAGGGTTAGACTATAGATAATACAAAACAGTATAACCCTGGGTTGTTTTGCAAATACGTCATACACAAACTACAATGTTTGTTCAAATCTAATTTACATTTGTTTGGGAAAGGGAATAACTCAGTGTTCAGAGCTCAGTGTTCAAGGGTTTTAGTTCCCCAAACTAATGTAAACAGTAATGAGTTTGGTTGCAAAGTGGATGGGTGACGGGTTTACACACCTTGGCTTCAGTTTTTTTGTTTTGGTTTTGTTTTGTTTCATGTCTATTCACTACTTGGTGATAAGGAATTGGCTTCAGTATAGTCCCCAAGGTCACCTAGGTGTAAATGGGTACCTGCCCTCTTTAGGGTCAGATAAGGTAACGCAGTGAAGGAGAGGAAATGGGTGCTACCCTCAATAATATGCTGGTCCCAGGAAAAGTTGAGGTCTCTGACACCTCGCTCCCTAAGGACCACGAAGAAAAGAGAACAATATCAGTGTCAATATAACTGGCTCACATAGTCTGTTGGAAATGATCAGTAAGTTTTCCCCTATCATGACCAACTACAACTTAAGACTCCCATTCAAAACAGGTAGATTGTATAACCCAGTTTCTTTTCAGTTGGGTACAAATAGCTCGTGGTCACAGCAGTGGCTTTCCAAAAATTTAAGATAAGCACATTGTGCAGGGTTTACTAAGTGGATGGGTAAACCTTCTGCCTACCTTAGCTTAAGTACGGTCCCCCACTAAAATGGGTACCTACCTCTTAAGGACGGAAAAAGGTAAAGGTAAAGGAGAGAAGCCAGGTGCCCCCTTCAATATGCTGGTCCTTGTAAAGTAAAAGGTCCTGACACCTGGCTTTTTAAATGACTGCATGGGGTTATGGGCACCTTTACCACCTGTACTTTCACCTCTTTTTTATTCAGACTCGGAAGCTGCAGTAGTGCGTCTGTGCTTTATTGGAACCTTCTTGTGCTTCGTTAACTACTTTTTCTTTGGCTTTCTTTGTTTCTCCAATAAAGTTCGAGGTCTGCATGTGTTGAAAATATGCGTATGGAACCGTTTTTACACACCATTAGGGTAAATATCATCAGGAATTCAAAGTGTCCTTAGAATTATCAGAGTCAAATGGCAGACCTTGACTAAGCTTTTCAAGCTACCTAGAACAATAAAATTTGGACCAGATGTGAAAAAAGGACAGAAACAGAGAAACATACAACGGATACAGACAGACAGACAGACAGACAGTCACACACACACAAAACCCACACACACAAAACATACACATCCCACACACACACAACACACACACACACACACACACACACACACACACACACAGATGCCACCATGAACCTTCCTTTTCCTATTCATTGTCAACCATTTCAAAGCTAAGAATCAATACCATTCTAGGTAGCCCAGGTCATATTTAAATTTAAAACACTTTTTATTGTATTCTTATATTTCCAGGATAATAAAATAAGTGCACGGGGTGTTGTTGTTTTTTACATCAAGTCCCCGTATGTGCATGCAGGTTTGTAAATGTTGCCATCCGTTCCACCGGCACACAATACCCAAACTCTTCCGAAAAGCAAAACGGTTTTAACGAGTTCGAAAAATGTTCTGCGTGCTTTCGCATACGAGACCTCGGTTTATATTCTCATCCTTTTTGGAGAGTGGAGTCTGCACTGATGTAAACTCCAGAGGAAAATATCCTCTAAAAGGAGATTTGATAACCATCATCATCCCGAAGCTCAGAAACTACACCAGCAAATCTGACCGTCTTATTAACGCAGCACACAAGGGATAAGCCCACCACCACTGTTCCCCTTCTCTTTTAGAAGCCACGGGGTGGGGGAACGTGTCTATTGACTACAACGCAACTAAGTTAATGGGTTGTTTTAGATCATTTTATTGCTTCTACAGTTAAATGCTTGCATGCTTTATCTTCAACGGTCATGACTACTTTGACGGTCTGCCCTGTCAATGTGCAAAATCTCTTGTGCTAATATGTTGATATTGCTGTCTGTATAGACATGCCCACAGCTCTGTGCTTTGCTGCGTAATCTTAAATCGTAAATGATTTTTTCGTTAATGTGCTCATCTGCATAAAAAATGCCACAGCTATGAGCTTTGTTGAGTAATTTTTAATCGTAAATGATTCATTTGTTAGTATGCTCATCTGTATAGAAGTGCCATAGCTCTGTGCCTTGTTGTCTAAATTCCAATCACAAAAGATTTATTCGTTACTAGCGCTCATCTATCTAGAAAAAGTCATAGCTTCGCGCTTTGTTGTGTTAACATATCGAGTGCATTACTCAACCACTACACTGTACCGCCTCCAGACATAACACTGTTTTAAATCAAGACATTCGTCAATAAATTCCAGGGTCCCTCTTCTCAAGTCGCCCTGCAAACAACGCTGGGTTTTATATTGCACAAGGTATGTGTTTCTGAAGACATGCCTAGTTTCATGTACGGTCAGTGACTGTTTGAGAACAAGGGGGATCAACATTTTGCTCGTGCAACTGCAGCAGCTACGCCCCTACTCTACTACAGTGCTGTGTCCTTCATGTGTTGTTAATGTTAGTCGATTAAGAGCACCGAGGTTCAACCATGGTGAGATTCTCATAAGCTTGTCTAATATCGCATAATGTGAAAAGACGTTAAATTAAAGAAAAATGGTGAGATTTTGCATATGCGACTGTTTTTGTCCACCGTGAAGGTAGCTGCAAAGCGACTTCGGGGATGACTCTAAAACCAAACCCGTGTCACTGATGTGTTTTTCGTAATGTTTAAAATATGTTCCTAAGTGCCTCAACGGCAATCTTTCGAAATACAGAAAAGGTTTAAACGTTTACGTAAGGTGTTTTCCGTACGTTCGTACACGAACCTTTGATGTAGGTCTCAACCCCAAAAAAAATTAGTGGGAGTGGAGCTAGAGGATGTTAACTCCAGGGGAAAAAAACCCCTTGATGGAGCCTGCATGGGTGTTAGGGTGATCCCCCGGCTGTCAGGTCGCGTGTTCAGCCACTCTAAACCCACCAAGCTATCCTCACCCTCTCCAGGGGAGCAATCCTCCATGAATGTCAAAGTCCTTCGGATGAGACACTATAAACTGAGGCCCCGTGTGCGAACGCATGCAGAACATCTTGCGCACACGTTATATCCTGTTCCGATTTTTCGAAAGAGTAGGCCATTGTGTGCCCGTGAGAACAGATGACAGAATTTACAAAACCCGCATACACACGGGGACTGGATGTTAAAAGTGCTTATTCCATTATCCTCGATATAAAAGAATAAATAAATAAATAAAATAAATAAAATCTGCCATTCATCTACACTGGAGGAGAGCCATGGATTGCAGAGTTACCAGCTCCGCCAAAGTCAACCTTCCCAGATAGCTCAGGCCAAATACGTCGTCAGTTATCAAATGCGACAAAGAATGCATTATGCCTGACTTATGCATACTCTGGTTGACCCCAGGCCATGATACCCGCAACAGCAATAACAAAAGTAACAACAACAACACTAACTACGACAACTGTACAGCGGTGTACTCAAGGCTGTTCAGTACATACGGTTGAGGATGATCGTCTCTGCAGTGTTGACACGATCTTTCACAACAGTACGTGTACAACAGCACACTGGCTGCAGGCAGCATTACAACATCCAGCTGATATCGTTGCAGACACGATCATAAAAAGGGTAAAGGTGTCCCATAACCTATGCGGTCGTAGAGAAGCGAGGCATCAGAGATCTCAGCTTCTCTGGGGCCAGCAATATTGAGAGCGGCGCCCATCTCCTCTCCCTCGCTGCTTTACCTTCCATGACCCTAAAGAGGGCAGGTACCCATTTACAGCTGGGTGAAATAGGGGACTGTACTGAAGCTAAAGCACGTAAACGGTCACCCATCCATTTGATAACAACGCTCCATGCTGCTTAACTTTGGCTGGGGGAAAGCGAGTGCTCTGACCACTGAGCTGTCCTGCCCCCAGAAACTATCTAAAGTAAACCCAAAAAAATCTAATAGTTTCAAATATCATTGTGCGTTCAGCAATTTATCTGAATTTACTACATCAGTATGGCTTTCATCTTTTACAGAGTTCAGCACAGCCCAAGGTAATGCCAGGTAGAGGCAAAGGTTACCTTTTAATGTTTACCTTTACACTGCAATGCGATGTAACGCACTACAATTCAATAAATCCGATACAAAGCTATATGAACGCATACGACACAATACAACAGAACGTATTTTAAATAATGAACCCTTTTAATTTTCCGGTTTTAAGCTGCTCTGTAAGGTTTTCCACATGTTCCTATGACTATGGGAAAAAGGGGTCAATCTAGATTTTAAAAATCGTACATTTGTTATTTTGAGTCAGGCAAACAGAAACATTAGCAAGCAATACAAGATATCGAGTTAAAATACTTTGACAACGTTTGGGTAAACCAACAGTTGAACTGACCACTCAAGCTGTATATCGAAATAACCCTTGCATCCCTTACAGAGCCCCGAGAATAACTTTTGCATAGACATATTCCATGCCTTGTATTTTATTTTCTAAAATTGTTTATGTCGTTTTAAGTCACGGCAGATTTCTCTGCGGGCTGCTCTCCCCTGGGAAAGCGCGTCGCCACAAGAGCAGCGCCACCCATATTTTTTTGTTGTTCTTTCCCTGTCTGCAGCTATACTTGTTTCTTTATTAGAGTGACTTTTTTCTACAGACTTTTGCCAGGGACAACTCTCTAGTTGCCGTAGGTTATTTTACGTGCGCTAACTAATTATGTGCAACACACACGACCTCGGTTTATCACTCTTTCGAAAGACTAGCACCCAGACCACCAATCCTGTTCTAATGGATTGGGGAAAAGTTTCGGGCCCAAACGGGATTCAAACCAACGCACACTTCCGACCTGGACTTTTCTCTCTTTAATTTTTGTCCCATTCTTTTATATTGAGGATAATGAAAAAAACACTTATGTGCTTTTTTTACATGCAGTCCCCATGTGTATGCGGTTTTGTTAAGTCTGTCATCTGTTCACACTGGCTTTCTAGGCAGGCGCGTTACCTCTTGACCACTGATCCATATGTGGCATATTTGTTTCACTTAGTTACCTGTTTAATAATAATAATAATAATAATAATAATAATAATAATAATAATAATAATATAATATTAATAATAATAGTAATAATAATAATAATAATAATAATAATAATAATGTATGGAATTTGTATAGCGCTGAATCTTGTAAAGCAACAAATCAAATCCTGTTTACACCACTATTGTACAGTTTCATTGTCCAGTTCATGATCAGAATCCGTTTTCGATAAAGGCATTGACTGGAAACAGAGAATATCACACTTTTCTTGTGAAATAAAAAAAAACCACCTCTGTATTTTAAAGATACCTATCATTGGGGTATCTGAGATGGTTCAATCAAATCACCGCTAAGACCTCTGACAATCAATGGCTCATCCAGGGCTCGAAACTCAAAGAGTCAGGACGGGCGAGTCATGTTTTTCTTACTGCTGCACATGGGGGGGGGGGGGGGAATAGGGGGGGAGTCAGAGACCGAGGGTGTATACAGCATCGTTCTGGCAACTCCTACAACGACACTGGAACCATGTGTATCGGCGATTGCCTTTCCCAAAGGACCATTTCAGCGACGTGGACGGGGGGGGGGGGGGGGGGCTTTTGGTGCATAGTTCGATCCCGTTTTGGCCAAAAGCTTTTCTCCCGTCCCATTGCACAACGAGTGGTGGTTGGTGCTAGTCTTTCGGTTTAGACAATAAAACGAGGGGCCCGTGTGTTATATTCAATTATTTAGCACACGTAAAAGAACCCACGGCAGCAAGAGAAATGCCCGTGGCAAAATTATATTTAAAAAAGCCATTTGGGGAGGCAAACAAATACAGTGCGGACAGGAAAAAAAGGGGAAAAAGAAAGGGGGCGCTGCTCTTGTGGGGATGCGCCTCCCCTGGGTAGAGCATTCCGAATTTCAGGCAGAGAAACTGCCGTGACTTAAAAGTGGTATGAACATGAAAAAATGAAAACATCTGCAAAACTACCCATCAAAGTGTGCGTATCGCATAAAAACAACAGCTTTGTGTGGGGAGCATTGTAGAACTGGATGTTGGTCCTTGATGTCATTGTGTTTGATTGATTTTCCACTTTTTCTTACGGGAGACTTCTCTGCATGAAAGTTGGGCTCCTCTCTCTCCCTCTCTCTTAAGCGGTTCGATTCCCGTTCAAAGGGGGTATTTTCCCTCTGGAGTTAACATCAGTGCAGTTTCCACTGTTATATAAATTTGTTATTTATTTGGTCTCTTTTCTTTTTTCTCTCTCCGTATTTTACTGATCAATAATCACAAACCATACTTTCATCCCACTTACTTCCCTTCTTTCCCTTTTTTTTTTCTCCGTATTTTACAGATTAAAAATCATAGCCCTACTTTTATCCTACTTACTTCCCTTTCTAGCTTTACCTCCCTTTCTTCCCTTCCTTTTATTCTCTCCGTAATATGCAATTCATTCTGCTGTCCTACCTGCTTATTTCCCTGTCTAGCTTTCCTCCCTTTCTTCTCGGTGACACATCAAATGGAGAATGGACCCTTCCACCAATAGCACGTAGCTCACTCGCTCCTACTAGCTGGGTTCCCCTCAGACCGACTAAAATCATTGATTCCAAATTATCTCACCCTGATTGGCCCGCTCCCTCCCTTGACGAAATGACAGCCCCTGATATGACCTCTGTGGTCGGCGGGGCTATACACAAAATTAGATTTAATTGGATTGATTGATTGGATGGATTGGAGCCCCTCTCTTCCGTCATCGTCGACGTCTGCAGCGTCATCGCAATCATTCGTCTACGTCACAGGACCGTCAAAGAGATCAGAGATGACTGGGAAGATAGCGAGGAGAGGAGAAGAAGAAGCGCAGCAGATTAACAGACTGACTGTGATGTTGATGTTTCTGTGTGTCATCATCTACGTTGTCGTCTGCTTTTTTTCCAGACGTGAATGGGTATCGGGCATCATCTGGTTCCAAAGTTGTTCATGTATAAACGGTATCATAATTCATTCAAGACGGGATAGTCTAGTGGTTAGAGAATTGCGCTCGCAATCTGACGACCCGGGTTCGATTTCCATTCAAGGGGATATTTTCCCCTGGAGTTAACATCAGTGGGAGACTCACCTCCCCCCAAAAGTCCTTCAGATGAGACTATAAACTGAGTCCCCGTGTGCAAACGCACGCATAACTTCTTGCACACATGTTAAATCCTGTTCCGCTTTTCGTAAGAGTAGGTCATTGTGTGCCGGTGGGAACAGATGGCAGAATTGACACAACCGCATACACGCGGAGACTGGATGTAAAAAAGCACATAAGTGCTTATTCCATTATCCTCGATATAAAAGAATAAAATAAGAATAAAAATGAATAAATTTAACGAGCTCTATCAGTTTATTGCGTTTGCGTATAGTGTGAATTCCACAGTCAACTTTTGTGCTATTTTATGCTAAGTATCCAAATTCGCGCAACGCTTAAAGAGATGTGTCCATGTATTTTCGTCGTTGGTCACAAGTGAAGATGATTCAATTTCACCTTCACCTTCAGCTAACCCTGTAGTCACATAGACCGTGGGGGCACCACTGAAGATTTTGCAACCAGCTTCCTCCGCTGGTCGGCTACCAGCGGTGATCTGCTTTCCGTAGCAAACCGTTCCACTCAAGGCTACCAGTCCACTCTCTGATGTTGTCTTCCCATCGTTTTCTCTGTCTGCCTCTTCGTCTCCCTCTTTGTACTATATTTGTACTTATTGAATATGGTTGGTGATGCTGGTTAATTGTGCGGTTAGAGTTATTATGGGATTCATAATTAAGATTGTTTTTTAGGAGCAACTTAAAAGAAAAACATTTTCAACCTATTATGTGTGTACGACACAATATTAGACATATGTGTATCATTCTCTGTCCCTGTCTCTCGCTGTCTGTACACACACACACACACTCGCTCTCTCTCTCTCTCTCTCTCTCTCTCTCTCTCTCTCTCTCTCTCTCTCTCGCTCTCTCTCTCTCTCTCTCCTCTCTCTCTCTCTCTCTCTCTCTCTCTCCCACACACACACACACACACACACACACACACAGAAAGCAGAACAACTAACATATATGTTATCCAATATTTCGGCTTTCACCACTCTCAGCTGGGCTGCTTATTATAATGACGGGTTGGAATGAGGTCAACATCAAAAATACGTCATAGTGAAACTTTGTGACGATATCTCCAATTCGACCTCACACTCAGACAAGGACAGAGAGAGAGAGAGAAAGAGAGAGAGAGAGTGTGTGTGTATGTGTGTGTGTGTGTGTGTGTGTGTGTGTGGTGTATGTGTGTGTACGCGTGCGTGCGTGCGTGCGTGCGTGTGTGCGTGCGTGCGTGTGTACGTGCGTGTGTGTGTGTGGTGTATGTGTGTGTACGCTTGCGTGTGTGTGTGTGCGTGTGTGGTTGTTTCTATCTTTAGATATGTTTTCTGCCTTTAGTTCTTACTTGTTGTCGCCATGTGGTGTAGGTAATCCACTTTGATCACATTGAGATACAACTAAAGATGCAGGCAGGAAGACATAGGAACCATCATCACCAGACGACGGTAAAAGTGGATTGGGCACATCCTCCGAAGAGACCCACAGTCAATCACAAGAACAGCATTGCACTGGACCCCAGAAGGAAGGAGAAAGAAAGGAAGACCAAAAGCAACGTGGAGGAGGACTGTAGAAAGTGAGATGAAGGCCATGCAGCACTCTTGGGGATCAGTGACTAGGTTGGCCCAGGATAGGCAGGAGTGGAAGCGCTTTGTTGCTGCCCTATACACCACTGGGTGTAATGGTTGATGATGATGATGAAAGACACACACATTACCACAACTGCAGACTTCTCTTTTTGATATGCTCCCAAAAGAACTGAAGAAACGTCACTTCTTTTGCTCTAATGAATAATAATAAATGAGCGCAATTCTGGATTTGTCATTGACAGACCATATGCAATGATATATAAAAAAAAAACCAAAGTATAATTATATGCAGACATGTTCAGGAATGTAGAAGGGAGACACTGCAACAACCCTCAGCCACTTCTTTCTGGTCTGTAAGGTTAAAACATTAGCGTTTTCCACCCAGAGAACGATTATCAAGAAATGGAAGAGTTTCAGGTAACGCGTAACGGTCGATGCATTCCCATAACATATTATTGGGGTCGTTAGGGAGCGAGGCGTCAGAGACCTCAGCTTCTCCAGGAGCCAGCGTATTAAAAGCGGCGCCCATCTCCTCTCCCTCGCTGCTTTACCATCCCTGACCCTATAGAGGGCAGGTAACTTTTTTCAGCTGGGGTGTGGTGTGGGAGGGGTGTGGGGTGTGTGTGTGTGTGTGTGGGGGGGGGGGGTCTGTTCTGAAGCCAAGGTGCGCAAATTGTTACCCATCTACTTAATAGCCACGCTCAATGCTCTCTGTCTCTCTCTGTATTTATCACTGCCTCTATCTCTGTTTGGTTGGCTGTCTTTCTATCTGTCTATCTGTCTGTCTGTCTGTCTGTCTGTCTGTCTGACTGTCTGTCTGTCTCTCTCTGGGTCTGTCTGTTTCTCCTCCCCTACTCATATACTCTCTCCCCTCCCCTCTCAGCCCCCTCCCCTGTCCACCAACCCCCCCCCCCCCCCCACCCCCCCCCCCCTCTCCCCTCCACTCCTCTTCTATGCCTCACGTCCTCTCTGTCTCCTCTGTCCTACCACACTCTCCCTCACTCCCTACTACTCTCCTCTTCTTCTCTCTCTTCCACACATCTTTCTCTCCTCACCCTCTCTCCTCCTCGCTCCCTCTCCCCTCTCACACCTCCCTCTCCTCTCTCACCCCTCTCTTTCTCTTCTCCCCCCCCCCTCTCTCTCTCTCCCTCTCTCTCGCTTTCTCTCTGTGTCTTTCTCCCCCCCCCCCCTCTCTCTCTCTCTCTCTCTCGCCCTCTCTCTCTCTCGCCCCCCCCTCTCTCTCTCTCTCTCGCCCCCCCTCTCTCTCCTCTCTCGCCCTCTCTCTCTCTCGCCCCCCCCACCCATCCGCCCCCCCCCCCCTCTCTCTCTCTCTGTGTCCATGGAGTGCAACATCATACTGCTATCATGGTCACAAAGATCATCTGAAGTCTGGCAGTTGGCAAAAAGAAATACACAAGAGTTACAGCTCCCGATATCCTACTCTGAAGTCTGGCAGATCGAACAAAGAAATACACAGAGCGACACTTCTCAATAACTCTACACTGACTTCGAGATTCCTGATCTCCATATGCATAAAGAAGCCATGCAAAAAATGATATGGCCTGAATTTTTTTCGCTGAGAATTACTTCCCGATTGGCTTAAGGCATGGACAGTCTTTTTATCGGTTAAAATGGATGGGGATATTATGAGTGGCTCTCAGGTTATTTCAGAAATTGAATGATGAATATCTGCAGAATCACACACACGTATGCACACGCGCACTAGCAGGCGTCACACACACACACACAACACACACACACACACACACAGAGAGAGAGAGAGAGAGAGAGAGAGAGAGAGAGGAGAGAGAGAGAGAGAGAGAGAGAGAGAGAGACTAATCGAGGCAAAAAGAAAGCATAAAAAGGAATAGACAAGGATAGTTTCAATCAGAAATAGGAGTAAACATGACAGAATCAAAAGTCAAAAATGAAATACAGTGTAAATGTTTTCTTTGCTGACAATCAGTTACCTAGAACCTGGTAAACACACTAAGCTTCTTGTTCTTCTTGTTCTTCTTCTCCTCCTCCTTCGTCTTCTTCTGCCTCTGCCTCTTCTTCTTTTTCTTCTTCTTCTTCTTCTTCACATCATTCCCGACCATTCTACAGAGCTCATATTAAAATAAGAAAAGATAAGATTTATACAATACGCGTTCAAAGAAAAAAATAATTGTCAAAACATTTATCACATCTAGAAATAAACCATAAATCTTGTTTGCGATATATATCCTATAAATCATAATATAATCATTAAGCCAATACGTTAAGTTTGGTGGAGTAGGGTTAGTACTAGTGCTAAATTCAGGGGAGAAAACTCCCTCAAACGGGTACCCGGATGGTGGCTCGAACCCGTGTTTTGGTCAGATTATGAGTGCAGTTCTATGCACGCACGCACGCACGCACACACACACACACACACACACACACACACACACACACACACACACACACACACACACACACACACACACACACACACACACACACACACAAGCCATCTTATATCGTGGATCGGTGGTCTAGAGGTAACGCGCCTGTCTAGAATGCGAAAAGTCCGGGTCAGGTGTGTGCGCGGTTCGTACCCCGTTTGGGCCTGAAATTTTCCCCCATCCATTAGACCATGAGTGGTGGTCTGGGCGCTAGTCTTTCGGATGAGACGATAAACCGAGGTCCCGTGTGTTACACAAAATTTTCAGCGCACGAAAAAGAACCCATGGCAACAAGGGAGTTGTCCCTGGCAAAATTCTTAGAAAAAAGCCACTCTGATAGGGAAACAAATACAGTTGCAGACCAAAAGAAAAAAAAAAGGGTGGCGCTGCTCTTGTGGCGACGCGCTCTCCCCGGGGAGAGCAGCCCGAATTTCACGCAGAGAAATCTCTTGACTTAAAGTGGTATAAAATAAAAATAAATAAGAAATAAAAATATATCAATAACAATTTTCGAACCTTTTTAATACATCTAAACTCTTTTCCATTTTCTTTATTTAACCAGCAGTGCAAAAACGAGGACACACACACACACACACACACACACACACACACACACACACACACACACAAGCCATGTCATATCAATAAAACCACTGAAACCATCTTACAACCCCTAAACTGTTTTTTTTCTTCTTTTCTTTACTCAACAAGTAGGGCAAAAAAGGGGGCCTCAACAAAAATCCATAGACATTTTTTGTTCAGCCTGGCAGTCACATTTGATATTGATGCTCATTCCGTTTGCTATAAAAGATACAATGTGTCAAAAATGTGCTGTCCCCTTCGAGAAACGTGTGAACAGTGTGACAAGTAGCATACCGCGGTGTTGTGTATTCCTTTTCACTACATCCCAGCCAATATAGTGAGTTTTTGTATCTTTGTTATCTTTTCTCCTTTTTTTCAAAATAGGCATTTTTCCGCAATAACGCATTTATACTAATAAAGACACGATCTTTTTGACAACATAACCCCGTTAATGTTAATCTATTCCTGCAAGAAAATCCATACAGTCGCTCTATATCTCCACCTGCTTCTTGATTCATAACTATTTCACCAAGCGGGAGCACTAAGATATTGTGCCAGTGATGCGGGATCACAAAGGAGAGCATCCAGCCAACGGAAAGAGGCAAACGGCGGTGTGATGTTTCCCGATGGATAACTTGGGCATCCAGTAATCTGGCCTCCTGTATGCATAAACCTTTCTCGAGGAAAATGATATTGCTGCCATTGGCTGGGCATTGCTTCTGACTGGTTTGAGATTTGGGAAGTTTTATCATTGAAGAAGAAAGAAAGGAAGGAAACGAAGAAATGTAGAAGTTTT
>CM054163.1:29599968-29613846 GCA_028751875.1 Rapana venosa
TGCACACTATAGGTCTTTGATATGTCAATTAGGCACCAATTATTGTTCTTTACACATTGGATTAAATTTGTGTTTACTGCGATTTATTAGTCACACGTATCAAACAACAGCTGTTTTTATTTCTGTTTTAAAATGTAATGCTCGGGGTATTCTACGAAACATCGGTGGAAGGGCATTCATTCTCTGCTGCCATTGAAAAAAAACTCGTTTTTGAATAGATCTAATTTTGGTTTGGGGACAATAGCTCTGTCCGATTCGTGATGATGTTGAAAGAGAACATTGCTTTTAGATAACCAGGGCAAGCACCCATAAACTACCTTATGCATGAGAGCTTAAACATTAAAGCGAAGGCGCAAGCAAAGTGGTAATATCTCAAAGTGTTTAAATAAATTATTATTTGATGCATTTGCTAACTCATTTATTTATGACTTTAATGGCTCGCTTTTGAAAAAGTTCAGAGGTTTCGGGTTAGATGGACCCACACTTCCCCCAGACAACAGAGCAGTAATCTGGGCGAGATGAATAAAGCAAAATAGAAAAATTTTTTTGATTGTTTATCTAGAAATGTTTTAATTTGTGAAAGTGGAATACACTGGATGATATTTCTTTAGTAATATTGTGAACATGATCCTCCCCAAAGGAGCTTTCGTCAATGACTACCCAAGTAATTTGTGCGTTTTTAACTTGTTTTATGTTGTTGTTATTATACTTTATTTGAAAATTTAGTTTGCCTCAAGGTTTGCCTTTTCTGACGCGCACAAACTAGCATAGCTTCTTTTTGTCAGGGTGTACCAGCATAGCATTAGTCTCACACCAAATTGTGACTGAATTCATACTAAGGTTTAAATAATGATTGTTTTCCCTTTAATATCATGACTAGCGTATTGTAGAGTTGAAACATCTGCAAATAAATCCAAACAACTTTTTTGAATGGTTAAAGGAAGATCATTAATGTAAAGAAGAATAAGGTGGACCTAATACTGAACCCTTGTGGTACACCACAGGGCAAAAATTTTTTTTTGGATGAGGTAACTCCATTAGCATAAACAGACTGAGTTCGGTTTGAAAAAATAGGATTTAAAAAATAGTAAGGCATTTTCATCTAAACCATATAACCAAGCTTGTAATAAGATATTATGATTAATCAAATCAAAGGCCTTTCTTAAATCAATAAAAATAACACCGACTGCCTTGTTATTTATTTTCACGCAGCCATGAATCATAATCCTCATAGTGCTGTTTTCATAGGAGTGGTGCTTTCTAAACCCCGACTGATGGTATGTAAAAGGCCTTTGCATTCAATAAAAATGATAAATGATGGTGGGCATGCTGTTCAAGAGGTTTAGATATACTAGATAGAAGTGAAATGGGTCTAAAATTTAAATTACATCTTCTATGTTCCCTTTTTGTTTCAAAGGGATTTCTTTAGCGTATTAAAAAGCCTTTGGGATAGCACTGTTTAGATAAGCAAAGGTTATAAAGATAAGTGAGAGAGTCTGCAATGTAAAATGCAGATAGTTTTCAGTATTTTAGGCTAATACTATCAAAAAGCCACATGAATTTTTTTTTTTTAAAGACTTTAAATAGACAAAAATTTAAAGAACAGACATAAGGGAACAGAAAAATTTTGTTATGTATCCTTTTCCTACGCAAAAGGCTTTTAAAATATTTGAATCAAAGTTCTGGTGTTTGTATCAATGAGTTTACTTCCAACACTAGCAAAGTGATTATTGAGAACATCTCTGGAATACAACATTCGTCACGTGAAGTACCAGGTTTAGAGAGCTTGCGAATAGCAGACCAGATTTAAACTTCCATTGCTTTTATCTTGAATTAAATTCTGAAGAAACAACCCTTTAGATTTCTACTCAATACTTAACTGTGTTACCTTTTCTTGTATTCCTCATGAAGCCCGCGTTTCTTTAAGTCGTCTCTGTGGTTGATTGCTAGCAAAATTTCTTGGGTGAGCCAGCCAGGTAAAATTTTTGACTTTACAAAGTCTTGAATTAAAGGAATATGCTTGTTGACCCAAAGGGTTAAGAAAACTGATGTCCCAAAAGGAAAGGGGATCGTCTGCATCAGTGTAACTAAAAATATTTGAAAAGGGTGCAGAAGCGAGGGCAGGAAAATGCATGCAAATCGAATTTTTAAAATGAGCGAAATGTAATTTTCAGATGCTCATTTTTGGCACTCTGAAGCCGCTTTGCTCCAGGTACACAAACAGCATTATGATCACTAATTCCGACAGTGGGTACACAAATTTCTTTAAGAATGTGACGTCAGAAGAATAAACGTGATCTAAAGAGTACTAATTTTGACGTCACTCTGGTGGGCATGTGATACTTGCAAAAGGTTAAAAGGGCGTGAAGATACTGTGCCACTGCGGGTGGGATTGAGATAGATCGATATTGAAATCACCTAGTAAATATTTCTTTTCCTAAAAGCCCAAACATTTCCATCATTTCACAAAAGTCATCAAAACCCGCTGGTTGTGCTCTTAGGATGTCTGTAAATGAAACCCCCCAAAAACTGAAGTAATCGATTTTTTAGAAGAACAACTTCTATC
Organism: Rapana venosa; assembly: GCA_028751875.1. Lineage (NCBI taxonomy): Eukaryota > Metazoa > Mollusca > Gastropoda > Neogastropoda > Muricidae > Rapana > Rapana venosa. Next base: position 29,602,535 of record CM054163.1, read on the forward strand.
CATACTGATTCCATGTTGAAATGACACAAATCTTCACGAAGTTTATAGGGGATATTATTTTGGAAAATACACGACAATACCAGTTTGCTGGGATCTCTTAGGGTTTCTCCAATGATATGGGACCCTGGAAAAGAAATTGAACTATCTGTTATACGACTGTTTGGGCCATGTTTCTGAAACACCAAAAAAATGGAATGGTTTGTTTTCATTGTCTATAATCTTTTACAGGGCGACATTTTATTCATAAGATGACAAATATTAAGGTGGGCCTACTCGCAGTCCATCATTACAAGGCCAGTTGGAACGTTGGGTTACAAATAGCCATTAACTAATTTAAAGAGATAATTCTACCTGGAATTAAGTACACAATATAACAAGTAAATCTAAAAGCTAGGAGGCATTATTACATTGATATTTTCAAAAACCTTTACAACAAAAGATACTTTAACGATGGAAGGAATGTTATGGTTTTTGTATCAGAAAGTAAACAACATTTCACAAAAATACCAAATAATCAAAAGAAAAGGTAGTTTACAAGTGAGTGAACAAGGGACGAGGTTTAAGAGGGGGAAACTGTCTGTCATAAAGGAGGAGGGCGTGTGTGAAAAAACGCTGGTCTCTTGTGAACAATTGCATTGATATTTGATAATTTTTTTGCATATCTGTGATGGTGATTGGGTGGGGGTAATGTGGAAGCTAGTAAAATGACTTTCCATTCCTCTGTTTTTGGGGAGTAAAGGGGGGCTGCCAATGTTGTGTGGGTGAGCAGGTGTAGGATGGAAAATGATAGTTTTCTGGTGGACGATACATGCTGTCCCTGTGGTTAGCGAAGTTAGGGGAAAACAGAGGCTGAAGGAAGGTAGGATATGCGTGTTGACGGAAGTTTGGGAAAGTCAAATCTGTGGCTGTAGATATTCCTATGATGCTGAAAGTGGCATGATTTAGATGGCCAGACAGATCAAAGTGTTCCCACCTTGTAATGAAAATAACTTTTTGGTTTTTAAACTTATTTTCTCTTTTGGGGGTAAACAAGGGTTTCTCCTTATGCTGCTCAATGCCCACAGACGTCTTCAAATTGGTAGCCAGCTGAGTGGTCCCCCTTTTTTTCAATGGATGTGGTCTGTGTACAGACTCCATCCAAATCGGGACACAAAGGATGCCTCGTGGCTGATGAAGTCGACTTTCAGGCGGGAGGAGGCTGCAGACAGACTACGGTTTGATGGCAGGATGACGTTGTTTCAGGTGACGGGTTCCTCTGGCAGGAACAATGCCACTCATAGTGATGTGGCGTCAGGGAACACACGTCTGGCAAATTGCGATTAGGCTGCTCCAAGTTGCCTCATGGGTGAATTGCGAAGAAAAGAATTGCGAGGAAAGGGGAAGAATTGCGAAGAAGAAGAAGAATTGCGAAGAAGAAGAAAAAGAAAAAGAAGAAGAAGAAGAAGAAGAAGAAAAAGAAGAAGAAAAAGAAGAAGAAGAATTGCAAAGAAGAAGAAGAAGAAGAAGAAAGAAGAAGGAGAAAAAAAAAGAAGAAGAAGAAGGAGAAGGAGAAAAAGAAAAAGAAGAAAGAAGAAGAAGAAGAAGAAGAAGAAGAAAAAGAAGAAGAAGAATTATGAAATAGAAATTATGAATAAGAATTCCAAAGAAGAGCAAGAAGAAAGCAATGATATCACTCAAAATGTCTAACCCATAGTCCCTACCCAAACAGTTTTTCTCCTGAACCATTCTCTTCCAAAAATCCATGCAGTTGTTTTTTTTCTAATACCCTCAGACAATGTATAAATATCTAAAAGTCTATTCCAGCTAGTGTAGAAATAAAAACCTGTCCATTATTTTCAGTGTGTCTGAGAAAAAATAATATGAAAGATAACTAACACACCTTGAGATGTCTGGCAAAGGGTAAGCCCTAGTGCTATGTGTCCTCCCAATTCCCTACTTTGCTGTCGATATTCTCCGTTTCTTTCCGCATAACTCAGCCGCGGAATATGATATTGCTGGCATCATCCTAGGGTTATTTCTGATTGGTTTCGGATTTAGGGAGGGATTTGAGACTTAGGGAGGAGTTTTGAGATTTAGAGAGGGACTTATGGATTGTGTTTTATTTTACAAGAATCAGAATGGGGTTTGATTCTTGGAGTCGTCTGCAGAAAAGTTTCATGATACATGAGTTTGCACGTGCACGCACATACAGAGTTTTGTTTTAATGTGTTAGGTTTTCAACCCATGCACACGGGACAGACGAGGGAGGGAGCAAAAATCGAAAAAATGCAAAACAACTTGAACATTATACAGTAGCAAAGAGAGAGAGAGAGAGCCAGAGAGAGAGAGAGAGAGAGAGAGAGAGAGAGAGGGGAGAGAGAAGGGGGGGGGGGGGAGGGAGGGAGAGGGAGAGAGAGAGAGGTAAACGGACAGATACAGAGAGAGAGAGGGCGAGAGAGAGAGAGAGATGGAGAGAGGGAGAGAAGAGAGGGAGCGAGAGAGAGAGAGAGAGAGAGAGAGAGAAGAGAGAGAGAGAGAGAGAGAAAGAGAGAGAGAGAGAGAGAGAGAGAGAGAGAGAGAGAGAGGAGAGAGAGAGAGAGAGAGAGAAGAAGAATTGGGAAAAAGATTTGCGAAGAAGAAGAATTGCGAAGAGGTAGAATTGCAAAGAAGAAGAATTTCGAAGTGGAAGAATTGCAAAGAAGAAGAGATGCGAAGAAGAAAAAGAAGAAGAAGAATCTCGGAGAAGAAGAAGAAGAATTGTGAGAAAAAGAAGAAGAGAAGAAGATAGAAAGAGTAGTAGAAGACTTGCGAAGAACAAGAAGAAACAAGAAGAAGAAACAAGAAGATACCAAGAAGAACAAGAAGAATAAGAAGATCAAGAAGAACAAGAAGAAAGCAATGACATTGCTCCAAAATGTCTAAACATTGTCCCTACCTCAGCATTATTCTCCTAAACCATAGTTCTTCCAAATATCATGCAGTTGTTTTTTTTCTAAGGCCCTCAGACAATGTATTCTTATCTTAAAGTCTTTTCAGTGGTGTAGAAAAAAAACAGCCTGTGTCCCATTATTTTAAGTGTTCTGAGAAAAAATAAAGGAAGATAATGGCCAACTTGAGCTTGTCTGGCAAAGGGCAAGCACTGGTTGCTCTGTTTCCTCAGTTCCCTACTTTGCTGTCGATATCTCATTTCTTTCGCATAACTCAGCAGCGGAATATGATATTGCTGGGCATATCCTGGGTTATTTCTGATTGGGTTCGGATTTAGGGAGGGATTTGAGACTTAGGGAGGAGTTTGAGATTTAGAGAGGGACTTAGGATTGTGTTTTTATTTTACAAGAATAGATTGGGGTGGTTTTTTGGAGTCGTCTGCAGAAATGTTGATACATGAGTTTGCACGGTGCACGCACATACAGAGTTTTGTTTTTATGTTTTAGGTTTTCAAACCATGCACACGGGACACGACGAGGGCGGGAGCGAAGAAAATCAAAAAATGCAAAAACAACTTGAAAACATTATACAGTAGCAAAGAGAGAGAGAGAGAGCCAGATAGAGGATGAGAGAGACAGAGAGCGGGGTACGAGAGAGAGAGAGTGGTAATCAGACAGATACAGAGAGAGAGAGAGGGGCGAGAGAGAGATGGAGAGAGGGGAGAGAGAGAGGAGAGAGAGAGAGAGAGAGTGGTTGGACAGACAGATACAGTGAGAGAGAGAGAGAGGGCGAGGTAGTGAAGAGAGGCGAGAGAGGAGAGAGAGAGAGAGAGTGTGAGAGAGAGAGAGAGAGAGATGGACGAGAGAGAGGAGGAGGAGCGAGAGAGGAGAGCAGAGAGAGAGAGGGAGAGAGAGAGAGAGATGAGAGAGAGAGGAGAGAGAGAGAGAGAGAGAGAGAGAAATGGGAAGAGAGAGAGAGAGTGAGAGCGAGAAGAGTGAGAGAGAGAGAGAACAGGAAGGGAGGAAAGAGAGAGAGAGAGAGAGATAGAGAGAGAGAGAGAGAGAGAGAGAGGGAGGGAGAGATGAAGTGAGACGAGGAGAGAGAGAGGAGAGAGAGAGAGAAGAAGAAGAATTTTGGGAAAGAAGAATTGCTTAAGAAGAAGAATTGCGGAAGAGAAGAATTGCGAAGAAGAAAAGAAGAGAATTGCAAAGTAGGAAGAATGCGAAGTCGGAAGAATTGAATGAAGGAGAATTGCAAGAAGAAAAAGAAGAAGAAGAATTTCGAAAGGGAAAAAAAAAAAGATGAAGAAGAAGAATTGCGAAGAGTAATGATGACGAAGAATTAGTGAAGAAAAAGAGAAGAAATGCGAAGAAGAATTGCGAAGAAGATTAAGAAGAAGAAGAGAAGAAGAAGAATGAAGAGGAAGAAGAAGAAGATGAAGGAGAAGAAGAAGCAAAGGAACACGAACAAGAAGAAGATGACAAGAAGAACAGAAGAACAAGAACAAGAAGAAACAAAGAACTAGAACTCAAGAAAGAAAAAGAAGAATGAGGAAGAAAAAAGAAGGGAACAAGAAGAGAACATGCAATGCATTGCTCTTATATGTCTAAACCATTTGTCCCTACCTCAGCAATTATTCTCCCTAAACATTGTCTTCCAAATATCCATGCAGTGGTTTTTTTTTTCAAAGGCCCTCTAGACAATGTATACTTTATCTTAAGTTATTCCAGCTGGTGTAGAAAAAAAATAGCCTGTGTCCATTATTTTAAGTGTATCTGTGAAAATAACAGGAAAGATATCTGGGCACAACTTGAGCTGTCTGCAAAGGGCAAGCGCACAGGCACTGGTGCAATGGTTCCTCCCAAATTCACACTTACTTTGCTGTCGATTATTTTCCATTTCTTTCCAGTAACTCAGCCGCGGAAATATTGATATTGCCGGCATTATCCTAGGGTTGTTTCTGATTGGTTTTCAGATTTAGGGAAGGGTTTTGGGACTTGTGGGTGGAATTTTGAGATGTAGAGAGGGACTCATTGGTTTGGGGTTTTTATTTTTTTACAAGAATCAAAAGGGGTTGGATTATTGGTGTCGTCTGCAGAAAAGTTTCATGATGCATGAATTTGCGAATGCACGCACACAAAGGACCTTGTTTTATTGTGTTGGGTTTTCAGGCTTATACACACAGACAGATTGGGGGAGGGGGTGAAAATGAAAAAAAATGGAAAAAACAACTTCGAATATCATTACCCAAAAATTTTAGGCAGAGAGAGAGAGAAGAGGGAAAGAATTGAGGGGAGAGGAGAGGGAGACGCGGGAGAGGACGGAGAGATGAGAGAGAGAGAGAAGAGTAGGAGTGGAGAGGACCACCCCCTTTATGCCCACACATACTTCCCCACCATACGCCGGTTGGCTTGCTTCTACATCCTGTGTTTCTGGGGATGACTATACTTTCTTAAAAAAATAAAGCTACTTGCTCTTGAAAATCTGTCTCTGGTCTGTGATGAACGTATCCTGTGTCTGTACAAGTATTGTAATGATTTTCTTGCTTCCTCTAGCTTTGTTCTAAACTACAAAAAGTTATTTACTGTTGACGTTCCCCTTCTTCTATCCACTTTATTCTGGCTCTTACTTGTGCCCCTTTGACTACTTGGCTGCTTGATGCAAGTTCTAGTGGGGTCTGTTTAAGTTATATATACTTATTTTGGTTGTCTCTATTCGTTGGGATCTTGACATAATAGCCTTTCTACTTCTACAAATGTCTTGTTTAGGATTTTAGTACAGCATTTCTCCTCGTGTCACTAATTCTTTACCATTTTTTCAATTCTATAGTTTCTGATATCTACTTTGCATAGTTCCCATCTAGATAAGTAGGAGCCTAGTGTCTAAAGGATCGTTAAGTTTTGCGTCTGTATTTCATTCATTTTTTGCACAAACGCTGTGTCTTTTAAATAAACTATGTTTAAATGTCCAATACCAGGTCCACGTTAAAATTTCACTACTATTAATTCAATTGCCAATGCTTAAATGATCAGAATTGGGGGTATTTTTTTTGTCTCTCTTATCCGGAACCATGGTCCAGCCTCACTGATTCGTCAATTGGTGGTGATGAGGTATATAGGAGCAAATGTTTCTAAAACTAAAGTTATTCCTATCGATTTCAGAGATTGGATCACACTTCTGAGCATGTTTACCATCCATAGTCAGAAGTTGATGAAAAATGTTTCGAAGTACAAAGTATATGGAAACTATTATTGATGAAAATCTAAACTGGGATGCTAACACTGACCGCTATTGTCAAAAAGGGACAACAACGTATGTATTTTTCTGAGGAAGCTTAACTCTTTTTTTGTTGACGAAAAGATTTTTTTTGTTCTACAAGTCCTACTAGAGAGTGTTACTATGTTTTGCTTTCATCTGTTGGTACAACAACCTTAGTGTTAAAAACAAGAATAGTCTTCGGAGAATTGTTTAGAATTGCTCAAAAATAATTGGAGAAGAACAAAGGATCTCAAGCCGTACTGCGCTCAGCAGCTTGATGACAAAGCGACTGCCATCTTGGTGATCCATCGCATGCTATGTCTTCGGATTTTCTGTTATTACCTTCAGACGCGCTTTGGGTTGCTCCAACAGTAAAACAAATAGAAAAAGAAATTCTTGTTCCAGTAGTCCATTCGAATTCTAAATTCAAACAGCCTGACCAAAACAGTTTTACGTTTCTATGATTACCCCTCCTGATTGTAAGTGCGTGTGTGCGTGGATGTGTGTGTGTGTGGTAATGAAAATAGTACTCATGTATCTTGCCTTTTAGCTTCAAAGAATGATTTTTTAAATTGTGTGTGTGTGTGTGTGTGTTGTGTATGTGTGTGTTTTGTCTTTACTAAGATAATGGTCATTATGGTGCGCGGGTGCAGGTGTGTGTGTATGTGTGATAAAACTGTGTTGCATATATTGGTGTGTGTATGTATGGGTGTGCGCATGTGTGTAATGTGCACGTGCGTGCACGAAATTTTTTCAAAATTTCTTTTCCAATCAATGGTTCTTTTACACCATTGTATTACTACATTGGTGTGTGTGTGTGTGTGTGTGTGTGTGTGTTTGTGAGTGTGTGTGTGTGTGTGTGTGTAATGTGTGGTGTGTGTGTGTGTTTGTGTGTGTGTTGGTTACGGGTGCGTGATGTGTGCGGCATCTGCGGTTTGAGTTTGTGTATGATAATTTTTTTAAAGCTATCTTGGACTGCTTAAAACAATCTGAATATGATTTTTTTGTGTCTTATGAGATAATTATAGGGTATTCAATGTGCTGTCAGTATTGTAATTGCCCTTCATGGGATGATTAAAGTGTTTTTTGGCTTGTCTTTGACGATGGGTCTAAGTCATACTCACATGAAACGCAGTTTTGAACCATTTTTTCTGATAAAAAAACAATAATCTAATCGTCGGGCATTAAAATGTTTACTCGTGACAAGAGAAATCTCGTTTTCTTTGTTAAAAACCCTCCATATGTCATGCGAGTTGTAAATGTTTATTGTATTATTAAATGTTTATAATTTTTACCTGAACTCCCAGGTAACGGTGTGGATTAACCGAGATGATGTCAAAGTTCATTACTAAGGTCACAGTTAATGTCACCATAAGAACAAGGTTATGTTTAATAATAATCACTAGGTATTTGTTGTAGGTTTTTAAGGAATTATAATTTTTCGTAGAGTTATTAGGAGCATTATATGTTTGCCAGCCTAATGGTATAATTTTCATGCTCTACAATACCACTAAAATCTTATTTTGCCCTTGTTCTTATCTGGTGTTCCTTAAAAATGTTTAGCCCTTGTATTACTTCACCTGACTTTTTTGGTTTTTTTTTTCCTTCAGTAATAAAATATTTGCCCCACCCATTGTTTTTCCCCAAGTTGCAATGTCATTAACTGTTATTGGTGGGGTTTCTTGCAGACACACCATATCATATTTCTGTCTTTATACATAATGGAACATAGAATTATCGTTTCCAATTTTATTCTTAAAACCTCTGCATTAAGAGGCATATCCGTTATTTTATCCGTATTATATCCATGATAAATAATTGAATTTGGATATCTTAAACATTTTCATTTTTGTGGGCGGAAAATGTTAAATTTCGTGATCAAGATCGCAGTCCATGGGACGTAGCGGGTCGGTAATATGGAGCGTCTGGGTGTGGTGGTTTTACCCTACTCTATGTAACCCATCGGTGTCTGAGGTTACACCATTATGGTTGTCCTGTCTGGCCGTTCGCTGCTTTTTCTGTTTTCCTCTTGCAGGACCTTTCTATCGGGCTGCAATCTTCCATGGTCATTGACGTTTTTGGGTGTCTCCGATCTGTGCCTGCCGTGGGTTCTGGAGTCGCTGAGGGTAGTTCCGTTTCCCCATGGCCAGACTTCTTGCTTGTTTTCAGTGCCAGCTCTGCCACTGTTTCCAGTTTTGCTGGCACTCTCCACAAGCCACATTTGCAGCTTCGTCTTGCTTGACTTGTGTGGTTTCTTTTTTTGTTCTTCTAGACGACAAGCGGGGTCAGCCATTGTTTGTGTCCAGGCAGCCTGCACTCTCTGCACACAATTTCTTTTTCACACATAGAAACATGGTGATTTTCTTTCTAAACATCTAGAAACACACAACTGATTTTCTTGTAGTTTTGTTCACGGTTGATAAATTTTTGACGTGAAAATACTAACTTTAAGTGTTTTCTAGTGGACTGGCAGGACTGTTATATGTACAAATCTTTTTTTCCTCCCAGTCAGTAACTTAGTTTAACTTCTGATCTGTGTCTCTTGCCCTGTCTGCCAATTTTCCTTAGATCTCAGTTTCGCATCCGGACTTCAGATAATGCTTGTTCATTCTCTGTGTCTGCCACAAGACTTAGGACACATTGTCTATCCCTCCACTTTGGTTGGTGGTTTTCTTCCCCAGAGTCATTTCTTAAGATGATGGGGTTGGTGTCTGAAAGTTGTAACAGTCCCTCTCACACTAAAACCGTTTTTAGTAGCAGATTTGTTTCTAGCCTCTCTTTTTGGCTGGGTTATTCGCCATAGTCACCAATAACTGTGCCCGATTAGCGAACCTTTCGCCTGCGATGCAAACTTCCAACACAGAAGGGTGGTAGGTAGTGCAGTCTGGATGTTTTTGGCTTTTAGAGACACTGGCTGCTCTTGAGCAGACATCCTTGTTTATATTTTTATCATGACTTACCATAGTTTGTTGTCTGGTTTACCATCTTGTGTTGTTTAAAAGTCTTGTCTCTTACACCTCCAAACGTTGTTGAACGATTGAGAAAGCTTTCTCAAAGACGATAACGGGGCACTCTTTCTTGATGAAAAGAACCCTGGCCAAGGTGACCGCTGCCATGTTGTTAGGATCGAAGACACGGGCCTTGTGTGTGCAAGATGATCGCGATAGCCTATAGTCTATGGTGAGCCTGGATTGACTCTACCTATATTTCTGTTAACTCTTACCTTCTTAAGTTATATTCTTATGCACTAACTAACTTGATGGGGTCGAGATTGTTGTCAATTTGTCCGAATATTATTGGGAACTCAAACACAAGCGTCTACTCTACTTCGAGTAGAAACCGGAACTCGTCTATCTATCTATCTATATATCTATATATCTATCTATTATATTATGTTGGGTTTTTTTTAAATTTCTTTCTTTTATATCGAGGATAATAGAATAAGCACTTATGTGCTTTTTTACATCCAGTCCCCGTGTGTATGCGGTTTTGTAAATTTTGTCATCTCTTCCCACCGGCACACAATGGCCTACTCTTTCGAAAAGCGGAACAGGATTTAACGCGTGCGCAAGATGTTTTGCATGTGTGTGTGTGTGTGTGTGTGTGTGTGTGTGTGTGTGTGTGTGTGTGTGTGTGTGTGTGTGTGTGTGTGGTGTAGGAACTACCTGATTACAAAAATTATAATATAAAGTAACTTAATGTGCACTCAGCACTACCCTGGAAACACTGAACTTCTTTATGTAGTATATTATCTGTCGTGTAAAAGTGGTGAGCTTTCAATGCATACAGTTCAAGGAAAAAAGGAGATATAAAAACTTGAATGTCACATCATGAAGGCAAATGGAAGTGACAGAGAACATAGTTGAAGACGAAAGCGGGAGCAACAAAACCAAAGGGAGGAAAAGAAAGACATAAAAAATGAATAAAAAACGGAAAGAAACACAGAACAGTTAAAAGAGAAAAAGAAAGGAGCAAACAGAAAAAAAAGAAAGGTATATGGGGACGGGATAGCTCAGTGGTCGGAGCATTCGCTTTCCCCACAGCCAAGTTAAGCAGCGTCGAGCGTGGTTACCAGTTGGATGGGTGACCGTTTGCGCGCCTTGGCTTCAGTACAATTCCCCCAGTTCACCCAGCTGTAAATGGGTACCTGCCCTCTTTAGGGTCAGGGAAGGTAAAGCAGCGAGGGAGAGGAGATGGGCGCCGCCCTCAATATGTGAGGTCTCTGACGCCTCGCTCCCCTACGACCTTATAGGTTATGGGACTCCTTTACCTTTACCTATATGGTTGAAAATCACCACCTCCTTCATACAAAAAGGAGATGAAAGCATGGCAAACACAAACCGATTATCAGAACTTGAAATCCTTCATTTTCGTATGAAACAAACTCTGCAAAAAGCAAAGTATGCGGGTTAAAAAAAAGACAAACGTAAACAACCCCTCCCCCTAAAACCAAACATAAATTCTACAATAAAAGCTTTTAAGACGTGAAAAGACTAACTCACAAGGAAACATGTCTCTCAGATTTCAAGATTTAATTCCTTTCACCCCCTTTGGGGTATGGAGGATTAAAAACAAATTGAACAGGAGAATAAACCTAACAGCAATACCACGAAAAATAATATGAATACTAACAGTAACTGAAAACCAAGAGTTCATCGCATAATGATAAGCAAACAGCAAACAGTATTAATGACTCAATACTATTTTTAAGTATACACATTTATATAAAAGACGTAATCTACACTTGTGAAAGTCAAGTAAAATTTCAAGCAATACCTGAAAATTTTATGAATTTTGAAAGCGACAGGAGAACTTTTCGAGATTCGCATTTCATTAGCCTACAAAAATTATAACTGGACATGGGTTGAAGAAAATGTCGGGGAATAAAATCTTATCGTAAATGTTTGAAGTGGGGTGAATCCATGTTAAATTAAATTCATCCCCTAAAACAGACATATTGCATTTTGAACATTATTCTTTCTTCCCTTTGTGTATTATGGGAAACGTCCAACCTAAACAGGAAGCTTGTGACAGCTACAACGAAACTTCATAAGAGCGTAAATATATACATCTGGTAGACAAGTTATATATTTTTCCATACCAATAAATACTATATTAAAGGCATCTACTATTATAGCGCTATACAA
>CM054163.1:29614346-29626846 GCA_028751875.1 Rapana venosa
AATAATAATAAATATAATAATAATAATAATTAATAATAATAATGTATGGAATTTGTATAGCGCTGAATCTTGTAAAGCAACAAATCAAATCCTGTTTACACCACTATTGTACAGTTTCATTGTCCAGTTCATGATCAGAATCCGTTTTCGATAAAGGAATTGACTGGAAACAGAGAGTATCACACTTTTCTTGTGAAATAAAAAAAAACACCTCTGTATTTTAAAGATACCTATCATTGGGGTATCTGAGATGGTTCAATCAAATCACCGCTAAGACCTCTGACAATCAATGGCTCATCCAGGGTTCGAAACTCAAAGAGTCAGGACGGACGAGTCATGTTTTACTTACTGCTGCAAATGGGGGGGGGGGGGGGGGGGGGGGGGGGGTAGGGGGGGAGTCAGAGACCGAGGCTGTATACAGCATCGTTCTGGCAACTCCTACAACGACACTGGAACCATGTGTATCGGCGATTGCCTTTCCAATGGACCATTTCAGCGACGTGGACGGGGGAGGGGGGGGGGGGGGGCTTTTGGTGCATAGTTCGATCCCCGTTTTGGCCAAAAGCTTTTCTCCCCGTCTATTGCACAACGAGTGGTGGTCTGGGTGCTAGTCTTTCGGTTTAGACAATAAAACGAGGTCCCGTGTGTTATATTCAATTATTTAGCACACGTAAAAGAACCCACAGCAGCAAGAGAAATGCCCGTGGCAAAATTATATTTAAAAAAGCCATTTGGGTAGGCAAACAAATACAGTTGCGGACAGGAAAAAAAGAAGAAAAAGAAAGGTGGCGCTGCTCTTGTGGCGATGCGCTCTCCCTGGGTAGAGCATTCCGAATTTCAGGCAGAGAAATCTGCCGTGACTTAAAAGTGGTATGAACATGAAAAAATGAAAACATCTGCAAAACTACCCATCAAAGTGTGCGTATCGCATAAAAACAACAGCTTTGTGTGGGGAGCATTGTAGAACTGGATGTTGGTCCTTGATGTCATTGTGTTTGATTGATTTTCCACTTTTACTTACGGGAGACTTCTCTGCATGAAAGTTGGGCTCCTCTCTCTCCCTCTCTCTTAAGCGGTTCGATTCCCGTTCAAGGGGATATTTTCCCTCTGGAGTTAACATCAGTGCAGTTTCCACTGTTATATAAATTTGTTATTTATTTTGGTCTCTTTTCTTTTTTTCTCTCTCCGTATTTTACTGATCAATAATCACAGCCATACTTTCATCCTACTTACTTCCCTTTCTTCCTTTTTTTTCTCTCCGTATTTTACAGATTAAAAATCATAGCCATACTTTCATCCTACTTACTTCCCTTTCTAGCTTACCTCCCTTTCTTCCTTCCTTTTATTCTCTCCGTAATATGCAGATTCATTCTGCTGTCCTACCTGCTTATTTCCCTGTCTAGCTTACCTCCCTTTCTTTCTCGGTGACACCATCAAATGGAGAATGGACCCTTCCACCAATAGCAGCGTAGCTCACTTCGCTCCTACTAGCTGGTTCCCCTCAGACCGACTAAAATCATTGATTCCAAATTATCTCACCCTGATTGGCCAGCTCCCTCCCTTGACGAAATGACAGCCCCTGATATGACCTCTGTGGTCGGCGGGGCTATACACAAGATTAGATTGAATTGGATTGGATTGATTGGATTGGATTGGAGCCCCTCTCTTCCGTCATCGTCGACGTCTGCAGCGTCATCGCAATCATTCGTCTACGTCACAGGACCGTCAAAGAGATCAGAGATGACTGGGAAGATAGCGAGGAGAGGAGAAGAAGAAGTGCAGCAGATTAACAGGCTGAATGTAATGTTGATGTTTCTGTGTGTCATCATCTACGTTGTCGTCTGCTTTTTTTTTTTTCAGACGTGAATGGGTATCGGGCATCATCTGGTTCCAGAGTTGTTCATGTATAAACGGTATCATAATTCATTCAAGACGGGATAGCCTAGTGGTTAGAGAATTGCGCTCGCAATCTGACGACCCGGGTTCGATTTCCATTCAAGGGGATATTTTCCCCTGGAGTTAACATCAGTGCAGACTCACCTCTCCCCCAAAAGTCCTTCAGATGAGACTATAAACTGAGTCCCCGTGTGCAAACGCACGCATAACTTCTTGCACACATGTTAAATCCTGTTCCGCTTTTCGTAAGAGTAGGCCATTGTGTGCCGGTGGGAACAGATGGCAGAATTGACACAACCGCATACACGCGGAGACTGGATGTAAAAAAGCACATAAGTGCTTATTCCATTATCCTCGATATAAAAGAATAAAATAAGAATAAAAATGAATAAATTTAACGAGCTCTATCAGTTTATTGCGTTTGCGTATAGTGTGAATTCTACAGTCAACTTTTGTGCTATTTTATGCTAAGTATCCAAATTCGCGCAACGCTTAAAGAGATGTGTCCATGTATTTTCGTCGTTGGTCACAAGTGAAGATGATTCAATTTCACCTTCACCTTCAGCTAACCCTGTAGTCACATAGACCGTGGGGGCACCACTGAAGATTTTGCAACCAGCTTCCTCCGCTGGTCGGCTACCAGCGGTGATCTGCTTTCCGTAGCAAATCGTTCCACTCAAGGCTACCAGTCCACTCTCTGATGTTGTCTTCCCATCGTTTTCTCTGTCTGCCTCTTCGTCTCCCTCTTTGTACTATACTTGTACTTCTTGAATACGGTTGGTCATCACCATCATCATCATCATCATCAATGCCTTTGTGCCTTATTGGCACGTAGGGCAGCAACAAATGCTCTCCACTCCTGTCTGTTCTGGGCCAGCTTCTGAATGGTTCCCCAGGTATGTTGGAAGGTCTTCAGCTCTGATTCGACAGTCCGACGCCAAGTGTTCTTGGGTCGTCCTCGTTTGCGTTTTCCCTCTGGTGTCCAGTGGAGGGCTGTTCGGTACGGTTGGTGATGCTGGTTAATTGGGCAGTTAGAGTTATTATGGGACACGTGATTAAGACTAGTTTTTACGAACAACTTTAAAGAAAAACGTTTTCAACGTATTATGTGTGTACGATACAATATTACACAGCAGTTTATCATCCTCTGTCTCTGTCTTTCGCTGTCTGCACACACACACACACACACACACCACACACACACACACACACACACACACACACAGATACACACACACACACATACACACACATACACATACACACACACACACACACACACACACAAGGAAAGTGACAGGATGGTTAAGACGTTCGCCTGCCAACAAGTAAACGTGAGGTTCTGGGTTCGATTCCCAGCCTCGCCCTTTCTTCCCAGCTTGACAAAAAATCGAACTGAGTGTGCAAAGTCCTTCGGATGAGACTATAAACCGAGGCCCCGTGTTCGAACGCATGCAGAACATCTTGCGCACACGTTAAATACTGTTCCGCTTTTCGAAAGAGTAGGCCATTGTGTGACGGTGGAAACTGATGACAAAATTGACAAAACTGCCTACACTCGGGAACTGGATGTAAAAAAACCCCACATGAGTGCTTATTCCATTGTCTTCGATACAAAAGAATGAATAAAATAATAATAAATAAAAATTTAAACAGTTTTAAAACAATACACACGCACGCACGCACGCACACACACACACACAGGCACACACACACACACACACACACACACCACACACACACACACACACACAGTGAAAGGAAAACAACTAATATTCATAGATGTTCCCTAATATGTCGGCTTTCTCCTCCCTCAGAGGATGCTTATTATAATGACGTGAGGGAATGACGTCAATGTCAATCATACGTCATAGTGAAACTTTGTGACGATAACTCCAATTGAACCTCACACAGAAAAGGACAGCGAGAGAGAGAGAGAGAGAGGGAGAACAATGAACGAACAATGCACAAAGTTTATTCTTCAGGGCACCAGCCCCTATAATGGGGTCAAACCGAACATATCAAAACGAAGCCAAAACAAAACATAACATATATTGCAACTGCCAAAAAAATAACAAATGTAACATGGGACTATCCCCATATGATGCCAAATTATCTACTTTAAGCAGCTGTTTACATTAAAAAGTTATTCAATATCCATTCTTAAAATTTTAAACATATTCTTGCCGTACTATCAAAGCATTAAAACGATAAAAGCTGAGATTGCGAATGGAAGAAACTGAACCATGTTTTAGCAAACTCACGTATGGTTGGTTACTAGAGTTTAAAGACTTATGTCTTAAATTAGTGTAAAGAATGCAGCTCTAAAGAAAATGATCCCCATCTTCCAATACATTACACAGCTTACACATGTGGTCAATATTTTTCTTTAAAGTTCTTTTGAAAGATGATCCATTAATTGGTAGTAAGCCAAGACAAAGTTTTATTAAACAGAAAGAAGAAAAAGAAAAATATGCCATATCTACGTAGTCAAAATATCGTTCACATTCAAAGTTAGCATTAAACAGTCTATATGTTTAATATATGTCCTTGACCATGACAGATCCATTCCACTCTTGTACATAGACATATTTCATTCTCTGTTCAAATAACGATATAAAAGTTCGTTCGCAACCAAATCCTTGATGCAGTCATGCATATCAAAAACCATGATCAAACAGAGTATTTTTTAAGTAGCCTTACCCAACGTGTTTTACCATGCTCATCCATGTTAATAATCATTATATATGTTTGTTTGGGTAAGTCTCTTCACGAGAGAGAGGGAGAGAGGGAGAGAGAGAGAGAGAGAGGGAGAGAGAGAGAGAGAGAGAGAGAGAGAGTATGTGTGTGTGTGCGTGCGTGTGTGTGTATGTACACGTGCGTGCGCGCGCGCGCGCGTGCGCGCGGGGTGTGTGTGTGTATGTGTGTATGGGGTTCTTTCTATTTGTAGATATGTTTTATGTCTTTAGTTCTTTACTTGTTGTCGCCGTGTGATGTAGCCGATCGACTTTGGTTACATTACGATACAACCAAAGGCACACACATATCCACAACTGCAGATTTCTCTTTTTAATATGCTAAAAAAAAACCTGAAGAAAGGTCACTTCTGTTGCTCTAATAAACCAAGCCTTACATTACATGAGCGCAATTCTGGATTTGTACTTAACAGATAGTATGCAATGACACAAAAAAGGTAAAGGTAAAGGAGTCCCATAACCTACAAGGTCGTAGGGGAGCGAGGCGTCAGAGACCTCACTTCTCTAGGGGACAGCATATTGAGGGCGGCGCCCATCTCCTCTCCCTCGCTGCTTTACCTTCCCTGACCCTAAAGAGGGCAGGTACCCATTTACAGCTGGGTGAACTGGGGGAACTGTACTGAAGCCAAGGCGCGCAAACGGTCATCCATCCAACTAGTAACCACCCTCGACGCTGCTTAACTTGGCTGGGGGAAAGCGAGTGCTCCGACCACTGAGCTATCCCGTCCCCCAAAAAAACAAAGTATAATTATGTGCAGATATGTTCAGGAATGTAGAAGGGAGACAGTGCAACAGTCCTCAGCCTCTTTTTCTAGTCTGTAAGGTTAAAACATTAGAATTTTCTATCCAGAAAACTAGGATCCAGAAATGGAAGAATTACAGGTAACAGGTAACGGTAGATGCACTCCCATGACATATTATACGGTCGTTAGGGAGCAAGGCGTCAGAGACCTCAGCTTCTCCAGGAGCCAGCGTATTAATAGCGTTGCCCATTTCCTCTCCCTCGCTGCTTTACCTTCCCTTACCCTAAAGAGGGCAGGTACCCTTTTACAGCTGGGGTCGGGTGGGGGGTGGGGGGGGAGGGCGGGGGGGTACTGTTCTGAAGCCAAGGTGCGCAAATTGTTACCCATCTACTTAATAGCTACGCCCAATGCTCTCTGTCTCTCTGTCTCTCTCTGTATTTATCACTGCCTCTATCTCTGTTTGGGTGGCTGTCTTTCTATATGTCTGTCTGTCTGTCTCTCTGTTTCTATCTCCCTCCATCTCTCTTTCTCCCCCTCCCTCTCTCTTCCCTACCCTGTCCACCTACCCCCCCCCCCCCCTTCTCTCTCTCTCTGTATCTTTCTCTGTCTCTCTATGTCTCGCTGTCTCTCTGTCTCTCTGTCTACCTCTGTCTCCTTCTCGCCCTCTATATCTCTGTCTCTGTCTCCTTCTCTCTCTCTCCTCCCATCTCTCTCTCTCTCTCTCTCTCTCTCTCTCTCTCTCTCTGTCTCACTTCCTTCACAAAGCCTTCAAGCTGAGAGAAATTGCAACATCATAGTTCATTATTATGATTCTCATATTGTTGATTGTATGTTTTTAATGTTTCTGATGATTTGGTTTTTTGTTCACTTCCCCCTTCATTATGGGCTATGTCCTAATGAATAAACATCCGAATCCGAATCCGAATCTGAATCTCTCTCTCTCTCTCTCTCTCTCTCTCTCTCTCTCTCTCTCTCTCTCTCTCTCTCTCTCTCTCTCTCTCTCTCTCTCTCTCTCCGCCCTCTTTCTGTCTCTCTTCCTCTGTCTCTCTTTGTCTCTGTCTTTCTCTCATCTCTCTCGCTCTCTCTCTCTGTCTCTCTCTATCCCCCATTTCATTCTCTAACCCTATATCTTCCTCTCTCTGTCTCTGTCTCTCTGTTTTTCTGTCTTTTTCATTCTCTCTGTTTCTCTCTCTCTCTCTCTCTCTCTCTCTCTCTCTCTCTCTCTCTCTCTCTCTCTCTCTCTCTGTTTCTCTCTGAGTCCATGGAGTGCAACATAATACTGCTATCATGGTCACAAAGATCATCTGAAGTCTGGCAGATGGCAAAAAGAAATACACAAGAGTTACAGCTCCCGATATCCTACTCTGAAGTCTGGCAGATCGAACAAAGAAATACACAGAGTGACACTTCGCAATAAATCTACACTGACTGCGAGATTCCTGATCTTCATATGCATTAAGAAGCCATGCAAAAATATGATATTGCCTGAATTTTTTTTCCGCTGAGAATTACTTCCCGATTGGTTTAAGCTATGGACAGTCTTTTTATCGGGTAGAAAGAATGGGGATATTATGAGTGGCTCTCAGGTTATTTCAGAAATTGAATGATGAATATCTGCGGATTTACACACACACTTAGGTACACGCTCACGCGCGGGCGTGCACACACAACACACATAATTTATGCACAACACACACACAAACACGAACACGCACGCACACATACACACACGCACGCGCACATACACACACACACACAAGCTCACACACACAAGCTCACACACACACACACACACACAGAGGCATTTTTTCTCTCGCAATAACGCATTCATACTAATAAAAACACACTTTTTTTAAAACAACATAGCCCCGTTTATGTTAATATATTCCTGCAAGAAAACCCATACAGATAATCTCTATCTCAAACTGCTTTCTAGATTCATAACTATTTCACCAAGCGGGCACACTAAGATACTGTGCCAATGATGCGGGATCACAAAGGAGAGCATCCAGCCAACGGAAAGAGGCAAACGGCGGTGTGATGTTTCCCGATGGATAACTTGGGCATCCAGTAATCTGGCCTCCTGTATGCATAAACCTTTCTCGAGGAAAATGATATTGCTGCCATTGGCTGGGCATTGCTTCTGACTGGTTTGAGATTTGGGAAGTTTTATCATTGAAGAAGAAAGAAAGGAAGGAAACGAAGAAATGTTGAAGTACTGTCATGAAGACTTCAAACATAAACACACACGCGCGTGGGCGCGCGTGCGCGCGCACACACACACACACACACACACACACCACACACACACACACACACACACACAGGAGCTGGGTAATTGTATTTACACAATCTTCTCAAAATAGAAACATTTATCTTTTATATAAATTAAACTATTTCACACTTTAAAAAAATGAAGAAATTTAACGATAATTTGGGCGGTTTATTTTTTTTTTACATACAAGCGAATAAGATAAGGTAGGGGAAAAAAAGAAACACAATGCTGTTTATACATCATTTCGATGGACGCTATAGCCAACTGGCTAAGACCGTTTGGCATAAACCCCAAGGGTCATGAAATCGTTAGTTCCAATCTCGGTGAAATCTCGGTGAATTAAGGGTAGAGGATTTTTACAGCCTTCCAAGTCAACTTCAAGTGCAGACCTGCAAGTGCCTTAGTTCCTCCCCTTCGTGTATTTATACATGCAGAAGATCAACATATGCACGTTAAAGATTCCGTAATCCATAATCGGCAGGTTACAGAAACACGACAATGCCCAAGCATACACCCCGAAGTCGAAATGTGGCTACCTTCATGGTGGGCAAATTAACGGTCGCATACGCAAAAAAATCTCTCCTCATTGGTGGAACTTGAAATACATGCCCAGGAACGAAAAAAAGCAACAACAACCACACATCATTTCACACGTACTACGTATTATTTTGAAGTTTGCTATGAAGGCATGTGCACATCACGGGATAGCCTGGTGGTTAGAGTGATGTATTCGTGATATGCTGACCCAGGTTCGAATCTCGCTTTTCCTCTGGAGTCAACTTCAGTGCAGACTCCACTCTCCTCAAAAGTCTTTCGGATGAGACTATAAACCGAGGTCCCCGTGTGCGAACGCAAGCAGATCATCTTGCACACTTGTTAAAACCCGTTCCGCTTTTCGTAAGAGTAAGCCATTGTGTGCCGGTGGGAACGGATGACAACATTTACAAAACTGCATACACACGGGGACTGGTTGGAAAAAGGACATGAGTGCCTATTCCATTATCCTCGAAATACAAGAGTAAAAAGAAAAGTGTGGTTCCCCTCATTACTAAAATCTCTCCCTATTCCTTCCCTTTTCCCAACAGCACACACTCCAAGCTATATCACGTAAGCAAATTGTGTGGTTCAGTCTCAGTGTAACAAAGCTTGGAGAGGTCTGAGCTGCTTTGCTTGCAAGTTTCTTTCATACTTTATTTTCTTCTGTTTTTAACTGGCTCTCTTTACTGATGAAAAGAAAACAGTATCCTCAATAAACAATGATTCACACCCACAGGGGAAGTCAGTATAAATATAATCCCCAACATCTGGAATATCTGTGCTAGAAACTACCTTCTTTGTTTTTTCTATCCCTCTCTTTTTCTGTCTTTTTTTCTTCTTCTTGTCACGTTCTTCGTGTGTATATACTTTGCCTTCTTGGTCTATTTTCGTGCTTTTTTTTTTTTTTAAACGAAAAGACTTCAGAAATAGCAATTCTCTCCCACACTGAAGTCGGATGCGCTGGGCCTGACTTGCCAGGTGCCTACCGACAGCATGTTCACTCACATGACACACAATTATAGTAGTCTAAGTTGTTTTTTTAAGAAGAGAAGAAGAAGAAAAGAAAGAAGAAGAAGAAGAAGAAGAAGAAGAAGAAGAAGAAGAAGAAGAAGAAGAAGAAGAAGAAGAGAAGAAGAAGAAGAAGAAGAAGAAGACGAAGAAGAAGAAGAACAACAAGACGAAGAAGATAAACAAGAACAAAATGAACAAGAACAAGAACAAGAACAAAATGAACAAGAACAAGAACAAGTACAAGAACAAAATGAACAAGAATTATGAAAAAGAATTATGAAAAGGAATTGCAAAGGAGAAGAACGAGAAGAAAGCAATGATATCACTCAAAAGATCTATCTCATAGTCCCTGCCTAAGCAGTTATTTCCCTGAACCATTCTCTTCCAAAAATCCATGCAGTCTATTTTTTTCTAAGGCCCTCAGACAATGTATATTTAAAGATCTATTCTGGCTAGTGTAGAAATAAAAACCTGTCCATTATTTCCAGTGTGTCTGAGAAAAAATAATATGAAAGATAACTAACACACCTTGAGATGTCTGGCAAAGGGTAAGCCCTAGTGCTATGTGTCCTCCCAATTCCCTACTTTGCTGTCGATATTCTCCGTTTCTTTCCGCATAACTCAGCCGCGGAATATGATATTGCTGGCATCATCCTAGGGTTATTTCTGATTGGTTTCGGATTTAGGGAGGGATTTGAGACTTAGGGAGGAGTTTTGAGATTTAGAGAGGGACTTATGGATTGTGTTTTATTTTACAAGAATCAGAATGGGGTTTGATTCTTGGAGTCGTCTGCAGAAAAGTTTCATGATACATGAGTTTGCACGTGCACGCACATACAGAGTTTTTTTTAATGTGTTAGGTTTTCAACCCATGCACACGGGACAGACGAGGGAGGGAGCAAAAATCGAAAAAATGCAAAACAACTTGAACATTATACAGTAGCAAAGAGAGAGAGAGAGAGCCAGAGAGAGAGAGAGAGAGAGAGAGAGAGAGAGAGAGAGGGGGGGGGGAGGGAGAGGGAGAGAGAGAGAGGTAAACGGACAGATACAGAGAGAGAGAGAGGGCGAGAGAGAGAGAGAGATGGAGAGAGGGAGAGAGGAGAGGGAGGAGAGAGAGAGAGAGAGGAGAGAGGAGAGAGAGAGAGAGAGAGAGAGAGAGAGAGAGAGAGTAGAGAGAGGAGAGAGAGAGAGAGAAGAGAAGAGAGAGAGAGAGAAGAGAGAGAGAAGAAAGAAGAAGAAGAAGAATTGGGAAAAAGAATTGCGAAGAAGAAGAATTGCGAAGAAGAAGAATTGCAAAGAAGAAGAATTACGAAGTGGAAGAATTGCAAAGAAGAAGAGATTGCGAAGAAGAAAAAGAAGAAGAAGATCTCGAAGAAGAAGAAGAAGAATTGCGAAGAAGAAGAATTGTGAAGAAAAAGAAGAAGAATTGCGAAGAAGAATTGCGAAGAAGACTTGCGAAGAAGAAGAAGAACAAGAAGAAGAACAAGAAGAACAAGAACAAGAACAAGAAGAACAAGAAGAACAAGAAGAGCAAGAAGAAAGCAATGACATTGCTCAAAATGTCTAAACCATTGTCCCTACCTCAGCAATTATTCTCCTAAACCATTGTCTTCCAAATATCCATGCAGTTGTTTTTTTTCTAAGGCCCTCAGACAATGTATACTTATCTTAAAGTCTATTCCAGCTGGTGTAGAAAAAAAAACAGCCTGTGTCCATTATTTTAAGTGTATCTGAGAAAAAATAACAGGAAAGATATCTGGCACAACTTGAGATGTCTGGCAAAGGGTAAGCCCTAGTGCTATGTGTCCTCCCAATTCCCTACTTTGCTGTCGATATTCTCCATTTCTTTCCACGTAACTCAGCCGCGGAATATGATATTGCTGGCATTATCCTAGGGTTGTTTCTGATTGGTTTCAGATTTAGGGAGGGATTTGGGACTTAGGGAGGAGTTTTGAGATTTAGAGAGGGACTTATGGATTGTGTTTTATTTTACAAGAATCAGAATGGGGTTGGATTCTTGGAGTCGTCTTCAGAAAAGTTTCATGATACATGAGTTTGCACGTGCACGCACATACAGAGTTTTGTTTTAATGTGTTAGGATTTCAACCCATGCACACGGACAGACAGGGAGGGAGCGAAAATTGAAAAAATGCAAAACTACTTGAACATTATACTGTAGCAAAGAGAGAGAGAGAGAGCCAGAGAGAGAGAGAGGGGGGGGAGGGTGAGGGAGAGAGAGAGAGAGGGAAGAGGTAGAGGGAGAGGAAAGGGGAGAGAGAGGAGAGAGAGAGAGAAGAGAGAGGAGGAGAGAGAGAGAGAGAGAGGATGAGAGAGATGGAGAGAGAGAGGAGGATGAGAGAGAGAGAGAGAGAGAGAGAGAGAGAGAGAGAGAGAGAAAGGGAGAGAGAGAGAGAGATGAGAGGGAGAGAGAGAGTGAGAGAAGAGTGGGAGAGAGAGAGAGAGAGAGATGAGAGAGAGGAGAGATAGAGAGAGAGAGAGAGAGGAGAGAGAGGAGAAGAAGAAAAGAGGATGAGAGAGAGAGGAGTGAGAGAGAGGAGAGAGAAAGAGAGAGAGAGAGGAGAGAGAAGATGAGAGAGAGAGAGAGAGAGAGAGAGAGAGAGAGAGAGAGAGGAGGAGAGAGAGAGAGAGGATGAGAGAGAGAGAGAGAGAAGGAGAGAGAGAGAGAGAGAGAGAGAGAGGAGAGAGAGAGAGAGAGAGAGAGAAAGGGAGAGAGAGAGGAGAGAGAGAGAGAGAGAGAGGAGAGAGAGAGAGAGAGAGAGAGAGAGAGAAGAGAGAGAGAGAGAGAAGAAGAAGAAGAATTGGGAAGAAGAATTGCGAAGAAAAAGAATTGCGAAGAAGAAGAATTGCGAAGAAGAAGAATTGCAAAGAAGAAGAATTGCAAAGTGGAAGAATTGCAAAGAAGAAGATATGCGAAGAAGAAAAAGAAGAAGAATCTCGAAGAAGAAGAAGAAGAATTGCGAAGAACAAGACCAAGAATTGTGAAGAAAAAGAAGAAGAATTGCGAAGAAGAATTGCGAAGAAGAAGAAGAATTGCGAAGAAGAAGAAGAAGAAGATAAAGAAGAAGAAGAAGAACAAGAAGAAGAAGAAGAAGAACAAGAACAAGAAGAACAAGAAGAACAAGAAGAATAAGAAGAACAAGAAGAACAAGAAGAAAGCAATGACATTGCTCAAAATGTCTAAACCATTGTCCCTACCTCAGCAATTATTCTCCTAAACCATTGTCTTCCAAATATCCATGCAGTTGTTTTTTTCTAAGGCCC
>CM054163.1:29631846-29639346 GCA_028751875.1 Rapana venosa
ACATTTTCTGTCCTCTCTGGATATATTTTTGGGTTTGTCTCCCTTTTTCTATCATTAAATTGGGGACAGCTTGTGCGAAATTTAAATATGTCTTCTTATGAGTTTTGTTTTCATGTTTACTAAGTATGGTTCCAATCTGTATTCTTTGGTAGAAAAATTTCATAAATTTTAGTTTTGCAAACTCTTTCTTTGGTAGATCCAAATGTTTATACATGTCCTCAAGTTTTTTTTCTACAGCATAACTCAACCGATGAACTTAAGAGTGCTTTGGTTTTCCAGACATGTTTGAATCCAATTGTGTACAGAATATTTTTCACTGTGTTTATCCTTTATCGTGTGTTTTATTCTGATAAAATAATCGTTATACTATTCTAATATAAGGTCTGGTTTTGATTCTGTCAAATAAATCCAAAAGGATATTATCTGGCATATGATTTTAAGGGTCAGGGGAAAATTTCCCCCAAATTTCCCCCCCAAAAGTGGGTAGTCTATTGCTTTTTTATGAACTCCTATCATTGGTTTACAAAATTTTACATGGAAATTCTCATACAAAACTGATTGGATAAGCTCCCTTGAACAGTTTATCAATATAAAACTCTGTCTCCCCATTAAAACAAAAAGGAAACCAAACTTCTGCTCCATGGGTTTAAAAAACAGGGGTTTCAGTGAGTCAAATTTAAACGCATTATTATAGTAGTCTTTAATTTTGTCCATGAATTGTCTTTTAAAGGCGTATATTGCTTTGTTGCTTTGTTTTACAAAATGTTCTTGTGTTGCTTGAAATTTCCGTTCTGATGAAAACGACACCTAGATATTTATAAGTTTTACTGTTTCATTACATGCTCTCCACTTTTTAAAAGAATTGGAATTTTAGGAGGTGATTCGTAAAGACTATTACCTTTGTTTTTGTTTTGTTTATCTTTAACCCCAAATTTAGAACATTTATTCTTGCAGTTTGTTCAGTTTAGTTTGAAGACTATTTTGGTTGTTGATAGCAATGCAGGTCATCAGCATAGAGTAAACAAGGAATTCTGTTTTTTGCGGTTTATATGGCGAATCTTTTCATCAATATATTGGGAACTATTTCATTGCATATACATTAAATAATGTAGAACTAATGTATTTCCCTGATGTACCCTTTTCTGACTATGATTTCATCTGTGTGTTTGCCTCGTATTTTTTAAATTTTGTGCATTGGAATAATGTTTTTAATGACATTAAATTTTTTCCCTGTTATTCCTATTTCGTTTAAACTTTATAAGAAGACCCTCGTGCCAAAACATTATCAAAACGCTTTCTGAAATCTAAAAGCAGCAAAAAAAGTCTTTTAGTTTTTACTTTCAGTAAAATATCTATTAAATTATTAAGTTTGGAAGATTTGGTCCGTTGTTCGCATGCTTTCTGAAACCAGCTTGTTCTCTGACAATATATTGTTATTTTCTAAATATTCAGAAATTCTATGGTTCGTATTTGACAAAAAGTTTTTCCCAATGTGTTTGTCAACGTTATTCCCCTGTAGTTTTCTGGGTTGTATATGCATCGTTTTTATAGATTGGACATTCACTCCTACTTTCCAGTCACAGGGTTATATACCCCTTTCTAATACTTTAAAATTTAAAATATTCCGCATAATCTCTATAACATTAGATGAAAATGATTTGATCATTTCGTTTGTGATTCCTCTTTTCCAGGCGATTTGTTATTTTTTAGTTTTTTGATTGTTTTTTTTAATTTCCTCTGTTGTAATTTGCTTATCTAGCAGTGGGTTATTTGATACTTTTAAATTATTAACCCGATTTGTACTTGCTTTTTGTGGTCTGGATCTATTTGCGGTTTCTTTACCAAAAAGTGTTTTTAAGTGTTCAGTCCATTTAATGCTATAATATGATTATGATGTTTTAATCCATCATCTTCGCTTTCTTTTAATTTTTGTAAAGTTTTCCACAATATACTCGGATCTTCGTCATGGCATCATGTAGCTGTGATACTAGTGAATTTTTGAAGATTTTCTTTTTCTTTTTTTTAAAGTATTATATTGTTTTCTTTTCATAAAGTATTTTTCTCGAGGTTCAGGTTTTACGGGGTTCTATTTATTGCATTTAGTAGGACTTTACTTCTTTTCTTGTACTGTTACATTCCGAATCAAACCCTTTTTTATGTGTGTTTTATTCTTCTTACCGGTTTTGACTTTCTGGTCTTCAAGCTTAATTGTGCCACTTTGAGAAAGATATCAGACAGCTGTCTGGAAAAATTCATTTACGACGTTTGAGGAATCAGGCTGCTTTGTACTTTTGTTTTATTTGTTTTAATACTGTATTTGTTTCAGTTTTTATTGTGTTAGGTGTGATTGTATTGCTGGGAGTAGAAGTGCCTTTTCAAAATTGTCCTTTGGAATTTGTTCCCCTACAAACGTGTTTGTTGTGGTGAATCTTTGTAACTACTTGCCTGTGTGTCTCTTACTATTTTGTAGACCTCTGCAAACGGTTTTGTTATATCTGGTATATCTATATCTAAATTAGTGGACAATGATCAGAGTATTCCCTTAAATCTCTAACCTTTTTATATGCTTCACCTTTTCATAAATGATTTTTTAACAAATGAAATAATCCACAACACTACAAACCTTGAGGTTGAAACAATGTAAATCTACCTGTAAATCTCCTAATGTTCGGCATTTAATTTATAATTGATTGTCGGTACAAATATTAGCTAAAGTCTACCATATTTGTGGACAATTTATCCATTGAGCACCTTGATAGCATTGGTCCATATTTTATTTTCTTCAGGTTAAATTGTAGTAATTGGTTCTGGATTTTTCTATAAAGTCAGTCAGTCTTCCTGATCGCGCAAATTTAGATCTCCGCCCAATATTATCTGACCTCTTTCAGACAAATTTTCTATGTCTTGTTCTAAATTTTCCCATATTTTCTGTGTATGAACTTTTCCAAAAGAAGAAAATTCGGGTGGAATATATGCACATCCTATAAAAATATTCTTGTTTGATGATCTTAATGAGTTTTCCTGTATCATTTGCATCCACACAATATCTGAACTATTTTGCGGTAACAATTTTATACTTTTTCGATAATAATGTGTGTGTGTGTGTGTATGTGTGTGTGTGTGCTTTTGAAAAAAAACACTTGACTGTTGCAATTTTATTTCATAGATTTGGCCTGCAGTGTACTGTGATTGTAATATCTGTTTGTTTAAAGTATTAATTATTTGTCATTGGTTGCATGACTGTGTAAGATTAGGTTGAATACATGCGCTTTGATTTGTCTTGCAAGATATAGCGCTATTTAAGTTCCATTTATTATTATTATATTATTATTGTTGTTATTATTATTATTATTATTATTATATTACTATTATTATTATTATCATAATCATCATTACTATTGTTGTTATTATTATTATTATTATTATTATTATCATTTTTAACAACAACAACAACAGATAAGAAGTGTTAGTGACGCTGACCATTAAAGCGATGTTTGAATTGTGTTTCAATAAAAACATTTAAATAGTAGTAATAGTAGCAGCAGCAACAGCAGCAGCAACAGCAGCAGCAGCAGTTGTGGTAGTAGTAGTAGTAGTAGTAGTAGTAGTAGTAGTACTAGTAGTAGTAGTAGTTAGTAGTAGTAGTAGTAGTAGTAGTAGTAGTGGCAAGCATTGCGAAATAGATGAATTGTTGACATTTAAGTACCGCAGTATATGGCATGTTCTGAATTAAGGATATATTGCGTTGATGGTTGAAAACAAATAAACAAACGCACGAACAAAATCACTTTCCACATCTTTTTTTCTTTCCTTTTCCCCAAGGAACCAAAAGTTCACAATAGAAGAAAACCTAAGCAAAACATATTTCATAAGTTTTGAAATAACAAATCTGTACTTCTTCTCGTAAAGTTTCGTTGAACGTTTTTTTCAACCCTGTGATAAAAAAAATGTCATGGTTTTTGTTTTCCTGGTTTATTCATAAGAACGAAACGCTATCATTCTGACCGCGTATCTCAAATTCTCTGTCCACTTTCCTGCAAAAAAAAATGTACACAGTTGATTCCAAACCTAAGGCCACAACCACGTCCACAATCATGTCACCTAGACCGCAGAAAAAATTGTAGCGGTGGTGTGTGGCCATAGAGAAAGAACAAGAAACAGACAAAGCATCAGATTGTAATAACAGCCCCCATACCCACCCAAGCCTTTGGTTCAATTTCTTGCTTCTGTTTGTGTCGTTTTTGTGGGTTATTAAATACACGTTATATTGTGTTAGTTCACATGCCCTTTAATTTGTGTTAACAAGATATAACAGTATACAAGTTTCATTTAGTAGTAGAAGTAGTAGTAGTAGTAGTAGTAGTAGTAGTAGTAGTAGTAGTAGTAGTATCATCACCATCATCGTCATCATCATCATCATCATCAATTTATTATTATTATTATCATCACCATCATCATATTCATCATTGTTTTTTTTAATTGTTATTATTATTATTATTATTATATATTTTTAAATCGTCGAAGAGGTTGTTGCTGTTGCTTTTCTTCTTATTTTATTTATTCCTCTTTAAGTCACGTCGCATTTCTCTGCGAGAAAATTCGGTCTGCTCTCCTCGGGGAGAGCGTGTCCCCACAAGAGCAGCGCCACCTTTGTTTTTTTCTGTTGTTTTTTTCTTGTCTACAACTGTATTTTTGTCCTTATCAGAGTGGCACTTTTTGCTAAAGAATTTTGCTAGTGACAACTCTCTCGTTGCTGTGGGTTCTTTTACGTGCGCTAAATAATGTCTGTTTAACACACGGGACCTCGGTTTATCGTCTCATCCGAAAGACTAGCGCCCAGACCACCACTCGTGTTCTAATGGATGAGGGAAAAGTTTCGGGCCCAATCGGGATAGAGTAGAATAGAAATAGTACATAGAAACAATAGAATTTAAAATAAAAAAAACTGTTACAAGCATTGGAGAGCTTTCCTCGGTAAGATCCGTTAGATTTCTTTAAAGTGATTCGTGAATATCAATTCTTAAAAATAACCCCTGTTAAGAGGTCTTGGAGGTCGTATTGTTTTAGCATCCAAAAATTCATATTTTTATATTGAAAACAACTTCTTAAAGAAAACAGAGTTGTTATTATTGCAACATCCATTTAGCGCACTCGCTTTCCCCCAGCCAAGTTAAGCAGCGTCGAGCGTGGTTACCAGTTGGATGGGTGACCGTTTGCGCGCCTTGGCTTCAGTACAGTTCCCCCAGTTCACCCAGCTGTAAATGGGTACCTGCCCTCTTTATGGTCAGGGAAGGTAAAGCAGCGAGGGAGAGAGATGGGCGCCGCCCTCAATATGCTGGCCCTAGAGAAGTGAGGTCTCTGACGCCTCGCTCCCCTACGACCTTATAGGTTATGGGACTCCTTTACCTTTTTTTTACCTAAGAGAACCAACTTCACTTTGTGAAGTGTGGTTTCTGACATCTCGCTCCCAGCAATCACATAGGTTTTCAGGAGGCAGTTATCTTTTTTGTTAACAGAACCCATTTTATTTTAGTTATTTTATTCTGTTATCTCGAGGATAATGGAATAAACACTTATGTGCTTTTTTTACATGACAATAAGAGAGTTGTGTCTGGCAAGATTCTGTGGAAACACCCCCTACCCCACTCTGATAGGGAAATAAGTATACACATACAAATAGGAATAGAAACAAAAATTAAAATATAAGGTGGCGTTGCTTTTGTGTCGAATTGTTTTCCAAGGGTAGATCAGACACACGGGGACTGGATGTAAAAAAAAATCACATAAGTGCTTATTCTATTATCCTCGATATAAAAGAATACCAAAAAAATACAAACAGAAAAGGTTTCAGGTAGATAACTCTGTCGTGACTTTAAGTGTTACAGAGTATAATACAGTGTAACACAACTCAGTACAATGCATGACAACACAATACATTACAACACAATACGACACTATAAAGTAAAGGTAAAGGAGTCCCATAACCTATAAGGTCGTAGAGGAGCGAGGCGTCAGAGACCTCACTTCTCTAGGGCCAGCATATTGAGGACGGCGCCCATCTCCTCTCCCTGGCTGCTTTACCTTCCCTGACCCTAAAGATGGCAGGTACCCATCTACAGCTGGGTGAACTGGGGGAAATGTACTGAAGCCAAGGCGTGCAAACGGTCACCCATCCAACTGGTAACCACGCTCGACGCTGCTTAACTTTGGCTGGGGGTAAGCGAGTGCTCCGACCACTGAGCTATCCCGTCCCCATCACACTATAAAGTACGACACTATAAAATACAATACAGTTTCGACACAGACTATACAGAATAACACAGCACAACATATTACAACACGACATAAAACAATAAATTCACACTGGATAAGAAGTGAACCCCTAAACAAGAACACTGCTCCGCCAAGACTAAGCAATCTCACAAGCCTAAGTCTGAAGATCTCCGGGTCAGACAAGGTACTCGTTGTGTCTCTATTGTTGTTGCTGATGTTGTTAAGATCATATTCCACATGCATCAATAACAACAACAAAAACACAATAGGTACCTAACCCGAAAAATTGTCGGACTCAGGCATGGCAGACTGCTGTCTTTCTCGAGGAGCACTAGGGTTAACAGATTGAATGAGTTAACTCTTTTTCATGAGGGAGGGTATAGTCAAGTGGTTGATAAAACTATTCCGCTTCTATACCATAAGATAAAACGTAAAGGGCAAAGTTGTTTCAAGACCTATTAAGTCGTAGGCGAGTGAGGCATCACAAGACCTCAACTTTTGCAAAGTTGTCCCAAAACCTATGAAGTCGTAGGAGATTGAGGCATCACAGACTTCAACTTTTCAAAGAGCCAGCATATTGAGGGCGCGGTCATCTCCTCTCCCAGGTTGCTTTATTTTCTGTGACCCTAAAGAGGGTAGGTACTCATGTATATGAAATTATGGTTTCAAACCTTGGCGGTAGTTTGGTGAGTTAAGAGTTTGGGATTTTTTTCTTTTTTTTATAGATTGACTTGGAGCAGCGACCCGCCAGTGCTTTAATGCCATTGGTGGATATTATACACATGCAGAAGATTCAATGTACATGTTAAAGAGTCTGTGATTTATGTCAACACTTTGTGGGTTACAGAAACACGAAGATACCCAGCAACAGTTCCTAATGTCGGAATGCAGCTGCATTTTATATCGAGGATAATGGAATAAGCACTAATGTGCTTTTTTTTACATCTAGTCCCCGTGTGTATGCAGTTTTGTAAATTCTGTCATATGTTCCCACCGGCACACAATGGCCTACTCTTACGAAAAGTGGAACAGGATTTAACGTGTACGAAAGATGTTCTGCGCGCGTTCGAATAGGGGCCTCGGTTTATAGTTTCATCCGAAGGACTTTTGGGGAGAGTGGAGTCTGCACTGATGTTAACTCCAGGGAAAAATATCCCCCTTTGAACGGGAATCGAACCCGGGTCGTCAGATTACGAGCACAATATTCTAACCACTAGGCTATCCCAT
>CM054163.1:29655979-29660979 GCA_028751875.1 Rapana venosa
CTTAACTATGCATGCCGACAGCCATCGCCATGAAAACCATATTGCAAATAACTCTACCTGTCAACAACCTTCTCCACACACACCACATTATAGATATCTCCACATACCAACATCCATCTTCCCGCAAAGCCACATTGCTAACTATCGCTGCATGCCAACAACCAGATCCACGCAAACCACTCTGGAAATACCTCCACATGACATTAACCGTATCCACACACATAACATTGCAAATAACCCCACATACTGGCTACCATCTCAGCCAAACCATATTGCAAATGACTCTATGTGTAAAAAAGAATTATCTCCATGCAAAGTGTATTGCAAATAACTCTGCATATAAAGAGCCATATCCATGCAAAGATTATTGCAAATAACCCTACATGCAAACAGCCATCTCCCGTGCACAGTATACTGCAAATAACTTGACATGTCAACAGCCATCTGCATTGCAATCTGAATTGCAAACAACTCTACACGCCGACACAGGCACCTTCACGCAAAACCACATTGCAAATAACTCTACACGTAAACAGCGATCTTCACGCAAAGCATATTGCAAATAACTCCACATGCCAACAATCATCTCCATGCAAAGTATATTGCAAAACTTTTCTACATGTAAACAGCCATCTCCGTAAAAGTATACTGTGACAGCCATATCCATGCAAAGTATACTGCAAATAACTGTACAAGTCAGCAATCATCTCCATGACAATCTTAATTGCGAATAACTCAAATCATATTGCAAATAACTCTACTTGTCAACTGCCATCTCCATGGCAATCTTAATTGCAAATAACTCTACTTGCAGTCACGCATCTCCATGCAATCCACATGGCAAATAACTCTGCATGTCAACAGCCATCTCCACGCAAAACCATATGGCAAATTTACATGCTGACAGCCATCTCCATGCAACATGTATTGCAAATAACTCCACATGTAAACAGCCATCTCCATAACAATCTTAATTGCAACATCTATACATGCCAACAACTGTCTCTAGGCAAACCACATTGCTAATAACTCCACATACCGACAACCATTCGTACGGAAAATCATATTGCAAATAATTCCACATACCGGCAATCATTTCTACACACAAACACATTAAAAATACCCCCACATGCCCGACAACCATTCATACGCAAAACCACATTGCAAATAATTCCACATACCGACAACCTTCCTTTTTTTTTGCTGCCTCATCTTCTGTGACGTCCCCCGTCCTGCTGTTCCCACACCGCTCATTCCAATCTCCCCGCCACAACCGTACCCAGATTCGTTATGTCTCATCCTCAGGAACGGAAGTCCACAGGGGGCCCCATCACTATCAGGCCACCGTGGGGCCACCAGCCAGAGGGGCCCTGTACTGCTGCTGGGTCATTTTGGTGGTGTTCAGTGGAGCCTGTTCTGAGCTAACATACGCAGGACACCACCTACTAAGCCCCCTACTAACGACATTATTAGCTCAGTCGCAGAGCCAGACTGAGTGAGACGCGCGCCCAAGGTGGTAACCACCACAACCGACAACCTTTCTTACGCAAAACCACATCGAAAATAAACCTTGGCCAAGACTTACTGACTTCCCGTCACGTCTGAAAGTCTATGTCAGCTTAAGTAAGGTCATGCACGGCATAACCATGCCATAAAGAAAGACAACTGATGCAGGACCAGTACTCTCTGTCTGTCTGGTGGGTAGTCTTCTCCTGGATGTTGGAATGCTTGATGGATAACTGTTTTGCATTGATGCCTGTCTGAACAGCGTGCTTCATCTGAGGAAATGTGAAGACGATGCTGCTGCTTATTCTGATTTTGCTGGTTGTGTGTGTGTCTGTCTGTCTGTGAGAGAACAGAGCAGGGGCAAACAGAAGAGGGACACATGTGACGCTCCACCACAAAATGAGTCGCTTAACACCTGACCCACTTTTCTGCTAGGATCCCTTTTAGACAGGTGGGGGTCAGGTTGTCGATTTTGATTGATTACAAAACTATAAGCATTATTCTACCTTGAAATAAAGTATTAAGGCATACTTTTGTTTCCTTTTGCTTTTAAACGTGTTTTAAAGATACCCAAGCCCTCATTCTGACCTCCTATTACAAAGCTAAACTTGTCATTTTCTCATTTTGTCACTTCCAGCAGTGTATTACGCCAGTTTGTCATAACTTTTCATATAATTATCCGATTTTCAATCTGTTTTTGTGTATTGAATAGCCTTTTCAGTGCAGATTATTAACGTATCAATAACTGAAATTTGACCTCCGGTGCAATGCAACTCATTATGTAGTGAAGCGTCAAATATAAGCAAAGGGAAACTGTGATAGACAGATGATAGAGCAGCCATGCACACAAGAAAAACAAGAGGAGAAAGGCAACGTGTTCTGCCCTAGCCTAGCTTCCTCTTGTGATAACGACGATAGTCATTGTGATAATGGCACCACAATCACGATACTGAAAACAATAACGATGTTCATTATCGCACACACTCCCCTGTTGGGGAATGCCTCGTTCTTTTTTCTATTTCTGTCACCTACTCCTTGTCTATTTTATGCCTCCTTGTGTCCATTCTCCTGTCTTTTCTTTCCAGAAATACTTAGAAGATTGTAATTCTCTCTCATGCCGAAATCGGATGCGCGCAGGGCCTGACTTGTCAGGCGTTTAACGGCAGCGTGTCGCACGCACTTTCGCTCATTTAACAGACAATAGTTTATGTCTGATCGTTAAAGGAAAAGAAGAAACCGAACACACGCGCGCAGACACACACACACACACACACACACACGCACACACACACACACACACACACACACACACACACACAACACACACACACACACTCGCACACACACACACACACACCCATACACTTGTCTAATATCACTTAATGTGAAAAGACGTTAAATTAAAGAAGGAACACACACACACACACACACACACACACACACACCACACACACACACACACTAATATCTCTTAATGTGAATAGACGTTTAAATTGAGGAACACACACACACACACACACACACACATACACACACACGCGCGCGCGCTTTTCGAAAGAGTAGGCCATTGTGTGCCGGTGGGAAAGGATGACAAAATTTACAAAACCGCATACACACGGGGACTGGATGTGAAAAAAACACATGAGTGCCTATTCCATTATCCTCGATATCAAAGAATAAATACAATCAATTAAAACACACACACACACTGTTACGCAACCCGGTGTCTGTATTTGAGGTCCATGCCCTAGCTATAGCGCGGCAACAGAAGACAAGCCATGAAACAAGCACCAAACCTGACCGCCTGTTTAGGAAGTGTGCCCCTAAAAGCTATGACACTCGACACACGGACAGACGTAAAATTGAAGTCAACAACAACAACGCCAACAACTCGACACACGGCCATGTATTCACACTCTCCCTTAAAACAAGGTCGGATGCGCTGGGCTTGAACAGCTGTTGTTGTTTTTAAAATCTTATTTATGTATTTTATATCGAGAATAATGGAATAAGCACTCATGTGCTTTTTTTTACATACAATCCCCGTGTGTATGCGCTTTTGTTAATTCTCTCATCTGTTCCTACAGGCACATAATGCCTACTCTTACGAAAAGCGGAACTGGATTTAACGTGCGCGCAAAATGCTCTGCATGCATTCGCACACGGGGCCTCGGTTTATAGTCTCATCCGAAGGACTTCTGGGGAGAGTGGAGTCTGCACTGATGTTAACTTCAGGGGAAAAGATCCCCCTTGAACGGGAATCGAACCCGGGTCGTCAGATTGCGAGCGCAATGTTCTAACCACTAGGCTCTTAGCGGCAGGGTGACGCATTTTCGCTCATGTAACAGACTACAATAGTTGCTGTCTGAGCGTTTTGATGAAGAAGAAGATATCTGTCTGAGAATCAGGCTGTGTCCCTACATAAAAGAAGACAGTAGTGCCACGTGTTCCTATATATCTGCTGGCTGTGCATCCTTTAAGGCCTTCAATGCTTGGGTTTTATCACAGTTCTTGATTGTTAAACGATCGACGCTAGGGTGGAGGGGGGGGGGGGTGGCAGCAGCGAAGTGAGAGGCTGTAGTATGACCAGTGGCTTTCCCACTCATGGAATTCCACTTGACAGCTTAAGTCTTTAGTGATCGACTATGACTCTCAGACTAGGAGGCTTGACTTGCACAGTCCTTAATATGTGCTGCAGTTCTGGGGGATAGTTGGTGTTTGGGGAAGATCTCCAACGCTGACTGTCCTTATGCCCACTTGGCCGAGAGAGTGGGGATGTACTGTGGGCAAGGCATCTCGACTATAATCGATTTCAACCTTTTTTTTAATAAGCAACTGCCTCCTTTGCTGTTTTGGAGATCATCGTCGAACACACACACACACAACACACACACACAACACACACACACACACACACACACACACACACACACACAATATATATATATATATATATTGGTTCAATTATTTCGTTGTGCGTTTCTTCTCCGAAATGATGTTCAAAGAAAAGGTACTCATAATACAGTTTACAAAAAAATGTATGAAACAATCTGTAAGCTAGTATCGCCTTGTTTCATTCAACTTACTATCAATAAGTGACCTAGGACAGTCGCTATTGCCCCTTTTGGAATGATGATAGCCTCTAAATATAAATACCATCCCCACCCTCTGGAATTCTGTGCCAGAAATTCCTTCTTTTCTATCCCTCTCCTTGCTTCTGCCTTGTTCGTGTTTTCTTCCTGTCACCTTTCTTCTTGCCTAGTTCCCACCTTTTCGGTCCATTCTCCTGCTTTTTTCCCTTAAGGACAAAATAAAACAATTCTCTCTTACATCGAATCGGATGTGCTGGGCCTCACTTGCTAGGCGCTTAACGGCAGCGCAAAGCACTTTCCCTCTTATGACAGGCAACATAAGTTGTTGTGTAAGTGTTCTACCAAGGTGAAGCTATCTCTCTCTCTCTCTCTCTCTCTCTCTCTCTCTCTCTCTCTCTGTGG
>CM054163.1:29673479-29700979 GCA_028751875.1 Rapana venosa
TGACCAATCCATATCATTCAGTGTTGGTAAATTCACTGACAATGTGCGGAATTAACTCATTCTTGGCGTAAGCATCTCTCAATGCAATGTGAATATCGATTTTTATGTGTTTGTCAGTTGTGTTCGATGATGCTGTTTTAGCAAAGGAGGCAGCTGCTGTTTCGGAAACTGTGAAGCAATTTGATTATAGTGGAGATGCCTTGCCCACAGTACATCCCCACTCTCTCGGCCAAGTAGGCATGACAGTCAGCGTTGGAAATGTTCTCCAAAGGCCAGCTAGCCCCCAGGGCTGAAGCACATACGAAGGACTGTGTGAGTCAAGCCTCCTAGTCAGAGAGTCATAGTCGATTACTTAAGACTAAGCTGTAAAGTGGCATTCCATGAGTGGGAAAGCCACAGATCATACAGCCTCTCACTTTTGCTGTCGCCCCCAGGTTGAATCATGAACTGTGATAAAACCCAGGTGCTGAAGGCAAGAGTACCGTTATCGATCATAAGCATCTAATGTACAACATTGGGGAAAACAGTGCGTGATGCCTGTGTTGTTATGAATGCTGGAGCTGTCCGGAGTAATCAAACAATCTGAGTAATCGAAGTAATCAGAGTATTCAAACAATGCAAAGACATTTTTGGAAACGGATACATAAGTAAGAGGTGGAACAGTCTAATCCCCCTTTCTCTCTCCATAACCATACTGTTTTCTCTACCATAATTGATGTGAACACCAGCAGCAGGTCTGACAAGCGAATACAAGTGAAGAAAACACTAAAGAAAATAGCAACGGCAAACAGAACCCCTGTTAAACCAGAAAAACGGAGAACTACGTTTTGATTTCACTGAAGCATGCTTGTCAGTCAGCTGATAGAGAACAGACTTGTAAAGATCCACAAGATTGTCTTTGTCAACTGAAGGACAATTCAGCATTAACACCAGTCTTGAACTGTGAACACTCTACGTTGCTGATTGGTTGGTTTTGTTTTTTTCTAATGCCGTAAACACAGTTGATCAAAACCTGACAAACTGGAATATGGAGTCTCACAGGGATCCGTGTTGGGTCTTGCTCTTTTCAGTTTCTTCATTGGCCTACTTTCACATACAAGAAGCCGTCATCAGATGAATTACTGTCTTCTTATGCTGGTGATTCTCAGCGTTAAAGCATGATGATTAGACAGAACGACAGGTGTCCTCAACACAGCATGTTTTTATCAGTCCATGGGAATGAAATAATATATCTACACACTCACATATCTCAACCAGAGTGTACATAGATTTTCTGTTGTTTTGTCATTTCATAGACTTTCTCAGTTGCAATAAGACAGACATGTTCATAAATGTTAGTAACGCCCAAGACGCATGCAAGAGGTACTCAAAAGCCCTGAACATCGACCAGAAAATCTGGAAAGCAACGGTCAGAATGGAGACAGACTGTGCAGAAAAGTCTCTCCAAGTTGGAAGAGACACTTGCCCAGCAGCATGAGGCAAAAAGAACGAGAAGAAAGGCTGCAGTCCAAGCAGACAGACCAGCATTGTCAGACTTCATCTGTGCCCTCTGTCACAGGGATTGTCATTCCTGTGTCAGACTGGCCAGCCACAACAGCCGCTGTACCAGAATGAATACCTAGAGCACAATTATATATTCTTTTGAGACTGAAGGATGTCAATGTGTGATGATGCTCAAGGTGTTAAGTGGGAGACAGCTCAACAAACACAGAAACAACAAACAGTGAAAGTATGAAGTTATCAAAAGCACGGACATACGTAAACCAATTATGTTGGCTACTCAAGTCAAGTCAAAAACACTTTAATCATCCCATGAAGGGAAATTACAATGGCTACTTTGCCATTGCTCTTGGAATGACACTTTGAGTTCTAATGGTGGACATGCATTCTCTGTTCTGTTGCACAGCAAGGTCTGTCAGACAGGATCAATCTGCTCCTCTTCTGGCTGGCCGTCATCGACCTCTTCACCCTGGGAATCCAGGTGCACACAATGGTCAATTGCTACACCAGTGATCGTGTTTTCATCCGTAATGTCGATGTTTTCACTAATGCCAAGACCGGCAGAATCTATTTGGCCTGTGGGAGTATTTCTGGCTCTCTGATTGCCGTGATGAGTGTGGAGCGATGTCTGTTTGTGGTCTTCCCGTTCAAAGCCCGAAGAATACTGACTTACAGGTAGGGTTTTCAGGACTAGCTATCACTTAACGGTTGTGTGTGTGTTTGCTTGTTTTGATCAGTTTAAGCCCTTTATTCTCAGAACGCCTGTTATAGTGCTATTACATATGGGGTTAAATGTGTGCAATGAACCTTTGTCTACGAATTGTTACACTTATAAATTGCACGGAAATAGCTGTGTACAATACTACCACTCACATTAAGGTTTTGCCTGTCTCTAACTCTCTGCTTATAGGTATGTGCGTGTATTTGGCTCACATATGTAGATGCGTGGTCCTAGGCCTTCTAACGAGCTCAAGGGGTTCCCCCAAAAAATCCCTATAACTCGTATGAGATTTGAACC
Organism: Rapana venosa; assembly: GCA_028751875.1. Lineage (NCBI taxonomy): Eukaryota > Metazoa > Mollusca > Gastropoda > Neogastropoda > Muricidae > Rapana > Rapana venosa. The sequence continues at coordinate 29,675,998 of CM054163.1, forward strand.
TTGCGCCATCCCAGTCCTTAACACGGGGAGATAAACACAGCACTAAGGCAGCTGGCCACCATCAATGCATCTGACTTAAAACGTTGGCCTTAAAGGGTCTCATGGTATCACATCCCTGGCAAGAAGGGCACAGCAACAGTGGCAGTGGAAGGCCCCAAGTTCATGGCGTGGGTATGACCTGGCTAGCTTAGGATGTGAGCAGTGCCAGCTTAGCACACTTGCTGGGCAGGTCGTTTCTGTTCTCTTGACAAACACGCCTTCAGGGGGCGGCTGTCCTTACCGAGCCTCCAGCTGAGCTGATATTGCATCAGTTGAATTGAAATTGCATAATTTGAACTAGTGTTGCATCAGTTCAACTGACGTTGTGTCAGTTAACTCACGCCGCACCAGTTGAAATTAATATCGCATATATTCAACTTAACGTTGCATCGGTTGAACTAACATAGCATCAGTTGAACTAACATAGCATCAGTTCAACTTAACATTGCATCATTTGAAATAACATAGCATCAGTTCAACTAACATAGCATCAGTTGAACGTACATTGCATCAGTTGAACTTAACATTGCATAAGTTGAACTAACATTGCATCAGTTGAAACTTAACATTACATCACTTGAACTTAACATTGTATCAGTTAAACTTAACATTGTCTAGTTGCACTAACATTGCATCAGTTGAACTAACATTGCATCATTTGAACTAACATTGCATCAGTTGAACTAGCATTGCATCAGTTGAACTTGCATTGCATCAGTTGAATTTAACAGTGCATCATTTAAACTAACATTGCATGAGTTAAACTAACATTGTATCAGTTAAACTAACATTGTGTCAGTTGAACTTAACAGTGCATCAGTTGAACTTAATATTGTATCAGTTGAGCTAAACAGTGCATCAGTTGAACTAGCATTGCATCAGTTTAACTTAACATTGCATCAGTTGAACTTAGCATTCTATCAGTTGAACTAACATTGCATCAGTTGAACTAACATTGCATCAGTTGAAATAACATTGCATCAGTTGAACTAACATTGCATCAGTTAAACTAACATTGCAACAGTTGAACTAACATTGCATCAGTTGAACTAAGATTGCATCAGCTGAACTAACATTGCATCAGTAGAAACTTAACATTGGATCAGTTGAACTTACCATCGTATCAGTTAAACTTCACTTTGTATCAGTTTCACTAACATTGCATCAGTTGAACTAACATTGCATCAGTTTCACTAACATTGCATCATTTGAACTAGCATTGCATCAGTTGAACTTACATTGCATCCGTTGAATTTAACAGTGCATCATTTAAACTAACACTGCATCAGTTAAACTAACATTGTATCAGTTAAACTAACATTGTGTCAGTTGAACTTAACATTGTATCAGTTGAACTTAACATTGCATCAGTTGAACTTACATTGGATCAGTTGAACTTAACATTGCATCATTTGAACTAACATTGCATCAGTTGAACTTAACATTGCATCAGTTGAACTTAACATTGCATCAGTTGAACTTAACATTGCATCAGTTGAACTCACATTGCATCAGTTGAACTTAACATTGCATCAGTTGAACTTCACATTGCATCAGTTGAACTTAACATTGCATCAGTTGAACTTAACATTGCATCAGTTGAACTTAACATTGCATCAGTTGAACTTAACATTGCATCAGTTGAACTCACATTGCACCCTTCCTTTTTATCGAGGATAATGGAAAAATCACCCCTGTGCTTTTTTTTACATCCAGTCATCGTGTGTATGCGGGTTTTTTGGTAAATTTTAATCATCTGTTTCCACCGGCACACAATGGCCTACTCTTTTGAAAAGCGGAACAGGATTTAACGTGATGTTCTGCGTGCATTCGCACACGGGTCCTCAGTTTTTAATCTCTTCTGAAGGACTTTTGGGGAAGAGTGGATTCTACACTGATATTAACTCCAGGGGAAAATATCCCCTTGAATGGGATTTGAACCCGAGTCATCAGATTGCGAACGCAATGTTCTAACCACTAGGCTATCCCGTCCCCCAACATGTTAAGCACCTCAATGTAAGTAAAAAAAAATCAAGTCAGGCAGAGAATTAACCAACCCTTTCATGCCTGGCTTCCAGTGTGATGTCTGTCTAGTTCTGATTACATGCATCATAGTCTCGGAGCATCCCTGTCAGATGAATTGAGCAGATGATTATCAGAAGCAGGTGGTATAATTATGCGCTCGAGTACAATATACAGATGCCAGTCTTTCTGATTTGTATTATGTCCAGAGAAAGCATTTTGCATTAACATAATGCATTTTCTAATGCTTGATAATTATCTTTTTCTTGTATTGGAGAAAAATAGAGGCATATACTTATCGCAATGTATTTATTGCAAGAGAGAGAGAGAGAGAGAGAGAGAGAAGAGAGAGAGAGAGAGAGAGAGAGAGAGAGAGAGAGAGAGAGACAGAAGACAAGACAGACAGACAGAGACAAAGACAGACAGACAGAGAGACAGAGATAAAGACAGAGACAGAGATAGAGTGACAGAGACTAGTTTTATGCAGACGGCACTCACACCATAGTCACAGCACAAGAAATGATATTCCACCCTTAACCACGCACTGTTTTCCTGCAGGTCAATGGTCATCGCGATTGTCCTGGCCTACCTGATTCCATTCCTGGCCCACATTTTCTTAATCGTCAGCGACAACGTGGAATGGACAGTGGACCCTTCCACCAACCGCAGCATCGCTTACATGGTCACCATGAAATGGTTCCGCGAAAACCAATATCAACAACTCGTCCACAGATACTTTGTACGGATCTCCCAGCCTCTGCTCTTCATCACTGTCGTCACATGCAGCTGCACGACCATCATCTGTCTACGTCGCACGTCTGTCAAGCGCTCGCAGATGACAGGAAGGCGAGCGAAGAGATGAGTGAAGGAGCGAACAACAAACTGACTGTGATGCTACTGGTTGTCTGCGTGGTCTATGCTGTGTTCTTACTCTCCGTCATGACTGGCACATTTCTGGGTCAGTACGTTCCTGGCTTCTTTATCTATCAAAAGTACCACAACTCCCTCACAGTATACTATCAGATCTTTGTCCACTTAGGATCCTGCACTAACGCGCTGATCAACTTCTTTACTTACCTGATACTCAGTTCCAGATTTCGGGGAACTCTTAAAACGGTTTATCCTTGCTTCTTCTCTCTGCGAAGGAAACTGTAAGCTATAGTTTTGAATTTTATGACGGAAAAGGTCTGCTGAACTCTAAGCATCTCTCTCTCTCTTTCTCTCTCTCTTTCCCTCTCTCTCTCTCTGACTCACTATCTTCTCTGTGTGTTTTACCATCAAGATGGCACTTGAATAAAGAGAGCACATTTACATCAGAACAACCTTCAGTGTACAAGTTCCATGTCTACACCTGCATCTATCTTGCTTTTGTCTGTCACAAGCCTGTGATCACCCCACACCACGCCCACACATTTCTGAGAGAACACAGGTTTGACTATAGATGAGGTTATGATTCCAAACCAAGCCATGATGCTTTAAAACCTGCACCAGAAGAAGGCTAGCTGGTCAGGGTTGGCTATGACACCTGGCTGTTGGCAACTTCACCTGGGACACGGCGTACAGTTAGAACTGCATCATAGACAGCAGGCAGACAGGGCACCACCCAGCACCTTGACTTGGACATGGCTGCCTCTGTTGTTATCAACCTCATCACAGAGCCCCAAGGTGACATCAGAAGGTGAGTGTGGTGGTAAACAACAGGCGTCCCATAACCTTATGAGGTCATAGAAGAGCGAGGCATCAGAGACCTCACTTCTCTAGGGGCCAACATATTGAGGGAGGAGACCCCATCTCCTCTCCATCGCTGCATTTCCTTTCCCTGACCCTAATAAAGTCAGGTAATTGTTCTACTGATGGCGGGTAATTGGGGATATGTACTGAATGTGCCATGGCGCACTAAACGGTCGCCCATCCTCTCGGGTATTCCACGCTCCTATGCTGCGTTACATTGGCTGGGAAAAAGCGAGTGATTTGTCCACTGAGCTATACCGTTCACTAGTTATGATGTCTGCCAGATGTTTTGCAGACTAAACAATTGAAAAAAACTGCCTTGCTAAATGGTCGTGGTTAAATTTGAAAAGTAAAAAATAAATCTTCAGCAACAAAAGAGCGACACCTTCAACTGCAGAATTGACTTTAAAAATGACTTGTATGGTGGAATAGTAATAATGCTACAAACACAAACACAAGGGTATTGTAAGCAACTGTCAACAGCCAGTTAGTGGTTAACGAGGGTGTCTGATCCATCAGTCTGTAGTCATATCCACATACAATTCAAGTATGGGAGGAACTGACAGAATAGATCAACATGTTGAACAGTATAAAGAATGGTGATGCATTGCTTGAAGTGCTGTTGGGATTTTTCTGACATTTGTCTACACCTCTGTCTGATCCAGAACTGCTGGAATCTGTATTGAGCTTTTAGACCACGATAAGAAGAAGAAGGGAAAAAGACTAGATGTAGAAGAAGACGAAGAAGAAAAGAAGAAGAAGAAGTAGTAGTAGTTGTTAGTAGTAGGGAGTTGGTATGTAGTGAGTAGTAGTGTAGAGTAGTAGTAGTAGTTGTTAGTAGTAGTATTAGTTAGTAGTAGTAGTTTGTAATAGTATTAGTAGTTGTACGTGTAGGTCGAGTATCGTCGCACAACTCTTCTTCACTTAAAACAATGTCATCGCTGCAACTCATCATTATCCATTCATCCATCATCAAAAAGCCCAATGGGCAGACAAGTGGCGATGCGCAGGTGTGGGTACAATGGCAGTCGTAGTTGCAGCCCTGCACCTCAAGGCGGCTCAGGCATATCAGGGGTCGCTACTAATGAATGGTGCTGCGGTATAGTTTCGCAGCCGTCTGTGCGACTGAGCAGCCCTCTTCTGGAATGCTCTGCTAAACTCCTTAGCATGAGGAAGGGGCTAGAACAGGTGCCTAAAAATTGACTGATCATAATCTCCTGGCTAGCTTACGGCGGCTGGCGGGGTCCTGCTCATGCGGTCGTTCATAGTGGAAATAAATCTAGAAAAAAAGAATAGGATTACCAGTGTCTGAACCTTGCTGTTGGGGGAATGCACGAACACTTCTTTGACAGGATCGAGTAGAACATAGACCCCCAGAGAGACGAACCGCACTTATCGCAAATCGAAAACTCCGCCAGATACAACATAGAAATTGCTGCCCTTAGTCTGAGACAAGGCTAGATGGCTGAGGGCAATGTCTTTGAAAATAGCACAAGGCTACACCTTCTTTTGGATGGTGGACGTTGGCCTGAAGAAGAGGAACGTGTGGCTTGGGAGTTTTTGGTTTCAGTTATTAACTTCGATTGTTGGCAAGCTGGCTGGGACATCATAGGAATATATGATTGATTATGACTTGAGTCTTACCTGATCTCGTGTGAAGAATTTTGCTACCCTTGTCCAGTGATTATGCTCCCACCATGACAATTTACGAGGACATCAAGGACAAGTTTTTTGAAGACTTGATTGATGTTCATTGCCTCTGTTTCCCATCGCTGTCAAGCTCTTCATAACTTGGTGTCTTCAATGCGAGAGAAGGCTGTGACTGTATGGTGGGAAGGTGTGATTGGAAAGCATGTGTTGGAACTGCATGGCAACGGCCTACTGCTCCTCCAGACTTGCGTGGAGCAGGTACCTATGACCAAACACGACTTTCAACCTCCCTCACACGTTATCAGGACATCATGGATGAATTCCCCGGCCTAGGCACGGGCTTCTTATTGAACTTGCCATCACAGGAAGAGGGGACAGGCTGGTTGTTAGTGTCTACAAAGGCAATGTGTGGTGCAGATTGCTGGACAGACCCACCGTCTATCGTCTCTAAGCTCAGGTTTGCGTGTCCTAGCCAGGAGTCGCGCCTCAAGGCGTGGATAGCATCCTATAATCGCCTGAATGTCATCAAGATGTAGAACGGACACAGTCAAGGTGGTCTCTTGCTGAACGCTTTGGAGGTATGCTTGTGCCCATTTGTGCTGGGGGATAATAGCCATAACGTTGGAATCAGCATGGGGAAAACTCGTGAGGATCGATGTATTTACACTGCTATGGAGTGCCTCGGGCCCTACTTTCAGGCGACACAGGGGACTGGTTTGATGATGAATGTGATTGTATCACTCAGTTATTGGAAGACAAGCGCTGTTTTGTGCCTATAAAGCCTCCTTGACGTCCCAACACTTCTTCAGCAAAGTAAAGATGGCATGTGGAACAAGCCGTTAGATACTTTCCAGCTAAAGCCTGCGTCAGATGCAAGTCTCCATAGTTCAGCAATTAATAACAGATGAGATCCAAGGATATGCTTGTCAGGAATGCATGAAAGTAACTTAATTTTGATGGACTCAATGAGACTTTGGTCCAACACCATCAAGATCATACAACTATCATCCTGTGGGGCAGATTGGGTATATTTCTCATTCACTGGGGACAAAGACAAGATGCTTGAGGAGTGGGGATGAGCCATTTTTGACCAATGTTCTAAACCGTCCTTCCACCTCACAGATGAAGTAATTAACGCCCTCCAACAAAGTTCACAGCTCAGACAAGAGACATTGAGTGCCTTACCAACCTTTGATGGTGGATTCAGAAAGCAACTCGCATGCTGTTCCTGTGGTTAAAGCACCGGCGCAGACTTAATCCAGGTGAGATCTACATAAGGGGGTTAGGGTGGCAGAGCACTGACTGAAAACTTCATGTGCTCTTCCAAGTCGTTTGGCAACATGGTCTCCTTCCACTAGGACTTCAAATGACTCACTTCTTACTTCTATACATAATGCATCTAAAAGTAACAAAGGAAAACGACAGGTATGGTGACATACACAAAGGTATATCCTGCTGTCCTTCGCAGGCAAGGTCCTGGCTCAGAGCAACATGAATGAACCGGCTCATAGTCCACCTTGAGCAAGAATTCTTCCAGAGAGTCAATGTGGCTTCAGAACGATTGGGGGACTATCGACATGTGTTTGTGCAGGCAGAGCTCCAAGAGAAGTGTCAGGAACAAAACACTGACCTAACTCCAACCTTTTTGTATCTTGACCAAGGCCTTCGATTCTGTGTAGCAGTGAGGGTCTATGGAGATTCATGGCGAAGTACGGCTGCCCAAGAAATTCATCAATATCGGTACGTCAGTTTCATGATGGTATGCTGGCCAGAGTACAAGACAACAGAGAAGGATATGAACCCTCCCCAGTCACCAACGGAGTGTGAAGCTGGCTGTGTTCTTGATTCCCACTGTTAAGCCTCAGGTTTCGGCAAATGCTGTAAGATGCGTCTGAGATTTGGGTTGTTGGTGTCCGCATCAGGTCCCCAGGTATGATGGATTCAATCTTCAATATCTGGAAGGCTTTCATGCAAAAAACCAAGGTCTCAACTTTTATCATCACAGAACTTAATGTTTGATGATGACTGCGCCATCAGTGCTGGCTTCTGAAAGACGACATGCAAGACTGTGTGGACATTGTTTCTGATGCTTGCGACAACTTTGGAGTTGTCTTTCAAGTACCAAGTAAGACTGAGGTCAATGCACAACCCGCACAGGAGAGCCCCTACGTTGAACCAAACATCTCTGTTAAATGGACATTGACTCAAAGCAGTGGACAAATTTACTTATTTTGGCAGAACCTCTCCCGCACAGTAGCCATTGATGATGGAGGTCAACACCAACTCGCCATAAGCAAGCGCTTGCCTCTTTTGGCAAACTTCGATAGAATGTGTTGGGACTGGAGAGGGCATCTCAACAGAAACCTAGACAGGTCTACAAAGCACGGTTGTGCTATCCACCCTGCTATATGGCTCTGAGTCAGGTCAAGTCTACCACGCCATGCTAAAAGCTGAGCCACTTACACAACACCTGTTTGAGGAAAAATGTTGGCATCAAGTGGCAGGACAAGATACAGAGCCAACTGAGATGCTCACTAGTGCTAACCTTTCCCCAGCAGCCCACACCATCCTGATGAAGACCCAAATCGCTGGGCAGGCCATTTAGTTCGCATGCCAGGACCATCAGGCTCCCCAAGACACTTCTGTTTGGCGAACTTCTGCATGGGGAGCGCTCACAGGGAGGCCAGAAGTAACGCGTCAAGGGACACCTCCTGAAAGCATCACTGAAAGCCTGCAAAATTGAGATAAACTCATGGGTGCAGGCAGCATTGGAGAGGCCACAGTGGTGGCAGCTGATACGCAATGGCCCAAGGCCCGTGAAGCTAACAGAATTGCGAAAGGTAGAGCATTGCAGCAAGACAGGAATGAAAGAGACTCCAAGTCTCCAAATGCAGCCTCTAACCTCTGTCCAGAATGCTTCTAGAACTTTTCTAGCCGGTAATGGCCAATTTTTGTCATCTTCGCTACCACATCAGAATTGGGAACCTCACTATCCAGGTTGAATAGTTGGTCTCATAGATCACAGATGGACGAAGATGTAGTAGTTGTAGTAGTTAGTAGTAGTAGTAGTTGTAGTAGTATGTTGTAGTTGTACACCCCCCTATTTGGGTGCATATAATATCCCTCTCTCCCACATAGCAACTCTCTAGTTTTCAGACCACACACAACAACCAAAATAGTGTAATAGTTTCAAACGTTTACTATCTGCATAAATCCTAACACATTTAATCATCAATATAAACTGACTCACTGATGCAAGCATCAATATATGAAAATCAGCTTATAATGTTCAGTATTTGTAAATACACACAAAGGGTTCATTAATACTTTCGTAACAACACCACGAGTAAATTCCTTATATTAGCATCTAAAACAACAATACACAAGCCTTTGCATAATGCATCATAGTCGATTATGTTTGATCCCCTGAAACATTTAGGCACCCCCCCCCCCCACCTTCCCACTAATACTGTGCACCCAGGAATACGAATAATACTTTATCAATCAGGAGTTACACATAATAAAGAATTGAAACCAGATAAAATCAATAGTTTAATATATAGTTTCCAAACAGGTAAGGGAGGATTTTAGGAAACCAAGGTCTAATAATTACTCAAAAATTATTATGTATCAGTACAGGTATGATAGTGATGGGCTTAGCATGATACACGGTCTATATCACGGTCATAACCCTGTCAATGAATGTCCTGCATGAAACTGAACTCAAATCCCAATTAAACAGACGATAAAATGGACATGATGCTAGTCCAGACAAAAAGAACACCACCCAAAACTCTTCAGTATAATGACATACATATACACAACCAATAAAGATAAATTGTATTTATAAATAATTACATGCAACTCCACCTTCCAAACAACAAAAACCAACTACAAACCATCAACTAATCCATAAAAACTCCTAACACATATTCTAAACAAGAACACCACCAACAAAAAAAACACACTCACACCCACACCACACACAGACATAAATCAAAGTCACAACACACCTTATCTTAAAGCTTTTTTACCAAAGACAGGAAACCAAAAGCACAATTAATTATAACAGCAACACTACAAAAATTAAAACATTTTCAACTTATTTTAAGTGTCGAGATTCTCTTCTTCATTATTTCACTTCTGTTATAACATTATCATCTGCCGATGTCCCTCTGAAAACCTGACACATATCCTCACCACAATGCCTCTCATTAATCCAGGATCACCATACTGGTAAAAAATGCCATAAACTCTCTGATTCATCATATTCAGTCACTTAATGTGTAGATTTCTGTATAACACAATAGCGAAGATCATATTATTGGGTTCTACCCAAAAAAGAAAGAAAAAATAAACACCACACCTCCAAAAAAACAATCCACAGGTTAAAAATAAAGTTCTAACTGTCTTACGGACTTAATATCTATCGCAAATACAACATACTCAGTACATGATTATATACATTCATACTAGGTAGATATATTTCAGCACTATCTTGGCAGGCTCGGGTTTACAGTGATGTTATTCAATCTTCTGATGTTATCAAATCAATGGAAATCCTAATAGGCTGATTAACAAGGACAACACCCGTTGGTATCCTGTGTGAAAAAATAGATAACAACAGGGTAGACGAGGGGAGGCATGGTTTTTACCATTGTTGGCACCCATACACAAGAAAATCTCTTTGGTCCTCAGGTCCTAATCCCAAACTAGGATAGTTCATAAAATACTGATTTTCAGTCATAATCATGCATCAAATAAATACTCCAAACCAACTGACACTCATCCAAGAGGGTGTGGAAAATTCTAGCTCAAAAGTCAAAAACAACAACTCTACAGCCCACAAAAATCCAACACTGCTGTCAAACTCGATACTTTGTCGTGTTCCCACGCTTGTGGGAAACAGGGGCAAAAATGACGTAGGATTTTATAGTTCATAAAAACTGCAATAGCATGATACATAGCATACATTATATAGACCTAAACCACACGTGAGGACTCATTCAGTGTCACTAGCAGGTGGTTTAGACCTATCTGTTGCATATACTTCGCCTTCATGGTGAAATGTGGAATGTATGCAGCCTGTCTTTAGATGCTAAACTTTAAATTCGTGGTGCAATGTAGAATGTATACAGCCTGTCTTTAAAGGCTGCACTGTTCGTGGTGAAATGAAGAATGTATGCAGCCTGTCTTTATAGGCTGCACTTTAAATTCGTGGTGAAATGTAGAATGTACTCGCAGCCTGTCTTTTGAATCCCCCACCAATCATACACCACTCGCGTTCTCCGCATTCACACGAGCCCTTTTTTTTGGGCAAAGTTGGAGAATTAGGGGCCGGTCACATGCCCGCTCTGTTATTAAAAGTGTAAGATAGTGGATTGTCATGTTGAATGGTCAAGTGGGATTATTCCAGTTGGTTTGTCTCTGATTGGGAGTTGGGTTCACAAACATCGGTGGCAATCAACAGGGGTTCTGGCATTAAACATCAACTGCACTGGTCAGGAAACTGCCTAGTGAACTGGGTAATGTGAGAGACGGGTGGTGACTTTGACAGTATGGTAGTCTAGACTGCCTTCCTTGCAGAGATGGGTTATTACATAAGTCCAATCTTTTTTAACGCCATAACCAAAGATTTATTCACAATACAGAACCCTCCTAGATATGTGATCTACATGCACACGGTGACTGATGAAAAAAGCACAGGAGTGAGTATTCCATTATTTCCTCGAAATAAAACAATAAATTAATAATAAAAAAATGTGTCCATCTGCACACTCCAATCCCTTCTGGTTCCCTCCACTAGGCTGCAAATTTAATTTATTGCTATTTATTTATAGTTAATTACCTCCTTTAAGTCACGAGATTTCTCTGCGTGAATTTCAGGGCTGCTCTCCGGGGAGAGCACGTCGCCACAAGAGCAGCGCCCACTTTTTTTTTTTTTGGTCTGCAAATCTGTATTTCTTTCTCCTTTCAGAGTGGCTTTTTTATAAGAATTTTGCCAGGTCAACTCTTTGTTGCAGATGGGGTCTATTTTCGTGTGATGCATAATTTTCTGTTATAACACACGGTTACCTCGGTTTATGTCTAATCCGAAAAAGACTAGCGACCCAGACCTCCACTCAATTAGGTCTAATGGATGGGGGAGTAAAATTTCGGGCAAGACTTCCGACCCGGACTTTTCGCTTCTAGACAGGAGCGTTACCTCTAGACCAACGTTCCACCTTGTGCTTGCAAAACACCTAGATTCATTGCAATTATCACTAGCCTTCATTCTTTCTCAACTTTATGTCCATATGTCATGGAGTATAACAACAATAACGCACAAATACTGCATCATCAACAGTACTCTCCTCCCTGTTTGGCAACAGTTTACTCACGATTCTCTTTTTCTATCTTTGGGAAGCTTTTAATTCAAACTTAAATAATACTACCCCCCTCCCCACGTCGTTTTATCATCGTCTTGCTACTTCCTTCAACAGGCCGAAGTATTCCATCATCTGGCGAAAATATGTGTGTGTGTGTGTTGAGTGTTGTGTGTGTGTGTGTGTGTGTGTGTGTGTTATTTGTGTGTGTGTGTGTGTGGATGTGTGTGTGTTGTGTATGTGTGTGTGTGTGTGTGTGTGAGATGAGAAGAGAGAGAGAGAGAGAGAGAGGAAGAGAGGAGATGAGTATGATGAGAGAGAGAGAGAGACGACGGTGAGTAGAGAAAAAGGGAGAGAGAGCGAGGAGAGAGAAGAGAGTGAGTGAGTGAGAGGAGGAGAGGTGCGAGACTGAGAGAGAGAGAGAGAGTGAGAGAGAGAGTGAGAGGAGAGAGAGTGAGGAGAGACGATAAAGAAAGTGAGAGAGAGACGCATAATTAAATTATTAAAAACTTTTTGTTATTGTATGTGCAAGAATAGGTTGAATGAAGCCCTTTGAATATTTTGTACAAGATATTGGGAATACATAATTTCAATTGTTATTATCATTATTGATTTTCTTAACTCATCTGTTCTGTTGCTGCTGTCACCAAAAAGAGCTTATGTAATGCACCAGGATTCGTACATCTTTCTCTGTCTCTGCCGTGTTCCTACGATTCCTTTAGCCCTCCTCCCAGACTCACTGATCTCTGGTGGATGTTGGCAATGTTAGGACGTTGACGGTCTGCTTCTTTTTCATTCTTCGCTCAACCTTACCTTAACTGTCATTAGCTTTTATTTTGCTGTTGTTGTTTTTGGTGTGTGTTTTTATCAGAATGTTTTTGTTTCCTCGACAGAGTGATCTAATCAAATACTTAATTTCAGCCAACATTTGTTTGCACTGAGAGTTCATCAAAAACGCATTCAACTTGATATCATATCTACCTTTTGACTCTTGAATGTTCACCTGCAGCAACCTCTCTGGTTTCTGGCCCCTTACTGCCATACAAGTAGACTAGTCTTTTGACAATCCTTGCCTTTGGGAGTATTTTAACATGCCTCTGTCTTTTTCGAGTTGCGCAATGAATCATTTTTCAATCACTCTTCGCAGTAGAAATGTGTGTGGCTGTGTTGTATGTAGCTAGCATGTGTTGCGTATACTGTACGTTGTGGTTATCCCTACACTGTTACAGACATTGCCCGTAAGTACCTGTTACTTGTGTCATGCGGTGTGCTATTTTCAGTAAACTGTTTTTATTTCTATTGATGTGTTTACCTGCCACACTATAGTAGTCCTCCAGAATAATAAATGATCCCATACACTGTGTATTCATTACTTCAACTACTATGTTATTTTGAAATTTATGGCGTGAAGAACTATTGCGCTTTTTTTTTTTTAGATTCTGTCCCAGGTTAAATTGCAGGAGTGTGAATATTGTGATCCGTGTCTACTCCGAATTCACATTCTATGTTCATGTGCCCAATGATGTGTTCAGATGTGGTTTTAGAATGAGATTTGTCTGTTCAGAGGTGTTGCATCTTACAGGACTTTATAAGTATTGTTATTATCGTTTTATTTGAACTACTGTTCTGGAAGACAGTTGTTGTTTTTTTAAAAGTATTGATTTAAGTAATATCGTGCTAAAGTGTGTTCGTATAAGTAGCGATGTAGGGAATTATTGGCTAGTCTTTATTTGGTACCCTGTTCTATGTTCTTTTCTATAAGTATTTTGTATTGTTTTCCACTTGAGTCCCAGGCATGAATCTGCCTGAAATCGCTTGCTCTTCTTCGGGGTTAGCGTTTTGCAAATTTAGCATTCTCCTACAGTATTTTTTCTTTTCTGTCTGGAACTGTTATTTGGTTGCCTATCAGAGTGGCTTTTTTGTATTATTTCGATTTACCAGGGTACAACTCTCTTGTTTCGCCCTGGATCTTGTACGTGCATAATTAAATATGCTTACGGAACTCGGTTCTTTCATCTCATCCGAAGACTTGCATCCAGACCACATCCGGTCTAGTTGATGGGGAGAATGTTCTGGGCACAAACAGTGATTGGAAATACCTCGCACTTGGAAACCCGGACTTTTCTCAGTTCACCATCAAAGCTTTATTTGTTACTCATTGAAAATAAAGTCCTTCGGATGAGGACTTTAAAACGTGGCCCGTGAGCGAACGCTCGCAAATCTTCTTGCAGCACTACTATATATCTGTTCCGCTTTTCGGACTTAAGAGCAGGCCTATTGTGCGCCGGTGGGGAAAGGTAACAAAATTTTCAAACCGCATACACACGGGGTGGTTGTAATCAAAAAGCACTACCGGATTATTCCTATTATCCTCGATATAAAAGAATTTAAAATAATTAATAATAACATTATTCAGTACTGTATTAAATGTTCGTGCCCTAAACACCACAGAATGATACACATGATGTGGCAGATTCACTTACAAATATTACCAGTTATGAAACCTTTTTTTTTTTCTTTAAAAACCCTTATTCGATTAGAATACGAGACTGATAATTCGGGACATTTGCATAATACCTTTTCTGACAATATTGTAAATGCAAGGTTGGGAAAAAAATAAATATGATGAAATGAAAAATGGACGCGTTTTTTTTTTTCTTCAGAGTAGAATGGTTGAGGTAGTTTGGTAGGCAGTTTTAAAACAAAGCTTATAACGCAAAACAAAACACAATGCAAGCCTTCATGAGGCAATTCATAGATGGAGAGATGTTATGGTTTTAGAATATATCAGAATCGGAACATTGTCTTGCTGAAAAGCCCACCTGTACCAGCCTAAAAACTAATCCTAAGCAGAGAATAGGGTCAAGTGCTGCCCTGACTCATTCATTAGGGGAGTGTGTTGTGTCACTGATTGTTAGGACGGTCTTAAGACTTGGTCAGTCTGTGGACTGTTTTTGTTGTTGTGCACGGTCTACATGACCTCTTTAAAGATGTCTCTGTTGACAAAAGTATTGGCACGACCATCCTATCTTCCATGTCTAATATGTCACATTATCCATGATATGATAAAAGGTAATGGTGTTTGCAACCTATAAGGAGTGTTGGGGAGCGAGGCGTCAGAGACCTCACATCTAAAGTGCCAAAATATTGAGGGCGGCGCCATTCTTCTCCCTTGGCTGCTTACCTTCCCTGACCCTAACGAGGAAACAGTACCCATATTTAAAGCTAGTATTATGCTATCCATTAATTATATCTTTCGACAAGATCTTCCTGGGATAATAAAAGTTTCGACTGTGTAACTGATATACTGTCAAAGAATGAATGGAAATTATAGGGAGCCAACAGAGAGGGAGATTTAATTTTATGGGTCGCAGTTCTGCTGTGTGTTGGATAAGCTGTGTGCTCAAAGACAGCTTTCACCCACACACACACACACACACCACCACACACATACACACACACACAACATTCACACATGCAGGCACCACACTACATTACCACAATTTCTCTAATATATTTACACGTGTGCACTAAATGCATCCACACCACCCACACCACACACACACACACACACTCACACACACCTCTCACACACGCCCCGCAATTTATTCATATACTCACACTACATTCACACATACACACCACTCACACTGACACACACTCACACACACACAAACACACACACCACACACACACACGCACGGCGCGCACATACACACACACTCATTCATTGGCAAACTCATACATGCATGGACGCTTGCACACTCTCTTACACACACTCAGACACAACATGAACGCACACGCACGCACACACACACACAATACACACACACACACACACAACGCAAGCCACACACACACACACCACACAAACACAACACACCACACAAACAAAACACACCACACACACACACACCACACACACACACACACCACACACTAACGTAATCGTCTGATATCCCTTTTTGGTGGCTTAAGGACGTTAAACATGAAAATAAACTAACACATCTTATGCAAACCTTTAATAACCTGTTTGTATTATCGTAAGAGTTAGGACTGTGTGCCGTTTGGATAATGGATGACAAAAAATTTACAATTTTGCTTCAACACAGACACAAGATGTACAAAATAATAAGCACATGACTGATTATTTATATATCTCGTAATGGAGAATAAAAAAACAATAACACACACATACAATTTACTTGTGTTTTCCCCAACAATAATATACATTCCCATTCATCATTATTTCTACTATCTCCAACATGTTTTGCACGGCACTCCTGACAGCAGCGGACATCCATCAGACATGACTCCAACAGCCAGGTGACCAGCCCTTACGCCAGACTAAGTCTGGAACTGGCTGGTCCAGTGTTCATGTCTGGTGCAGGTTCTACGTCTGCAGACCACTGTCTGCATGGTGTGTTGAAAGCAGACTCAACGATCTGTATGAACAGGTCTATCACAGAAGAGATGTGGATTTGTTGGTGGTAGTTGCCAGAATCGGATGACTTTGTATACAGCTCTTGAGATCCAACCCACCTCCAGGATGATGTCTATAACAACACTTTTATTTTTTGTTTTTGTCTTTTATTTTGAGGTTATAGAATAAGAATATGTGATTTGTTTACATACCACTCCCCGTAAATATGCGATTTTGTTTAAATTCTGTCAAGTAGTTCACACAAGCACCCATGGGCCTACTCTTACGATATAGACGGAACAGGATTAACGTGTGCGCATGATGTTGCTGCGCTTTTGTTGTTCGCACTCGGGGCTCGGTTATAGTTCATTGAAGGGACTTTTGGGGGAAGAGTGGAGTCGGCACTGATGATACTCCAGGGGGAAATATCCCCATTGATCGGGGATCGATAACGGGGTCGTCTAATCATGCATGGTTTTATTATTTTTCTTTGTAATCCTCTCCTACCACATTACAAATGGTCTTCTCTTAGAGAAGGATGTGGTTAGCGTGGGTGCAAGATATTATGCATTCATCCAAACACTAGACCTCGTTTTTAATCTTATCTGCAGGACTGCTATTTAGACTGAAATCCTTGGTATTGGTTGAGTGTTTTCTCACAATGGACCATTCCAGTGACGTGGAGGTGGGGGGAGTTCTGGCATGCTGGCCTCCTTATTGACTTGCCCAGGCTTTGCACTCTGGAGTATAAGCACTAGAGCATCATCATTAGCATTACACCCAGCAGTGTGTAGGGCAGAGCAAACAAAAAGCGCTTCCACTCATGCTATTTCTGGGCCCCCCCCCCCCACCACCTCCCCACCCCCCCCACCAATCCCACCAACCCACCCCCAACAAACCCCCCCCCCCCCACCCCCCCCCCCCCCATCCTATTGCCCCCCCCACAACTCCCCACCCCACCACCACCAACCCCAACAACCCCCACATACCCCCAAACCCCCCCCCCACAACCCAACCACAACCCTCAAACCCCCCCCCCCCAACCAACACCACAACCACCACCCCCACCCCCCCCCAAACCCAAAACCCCCAGCCCAACCCCCACCCCCCCACCCAACCCCCCCCCCCCCCCTACCCCCCCCACCTAGTCACTGAACCAAGAGTGCTGCATGGCCGTTCATCTCACTTTTACAGTTCTTCATCCTCGTTGCTTTTGTCTTCCTTTACTTTCTCCTTCCTTCTGGGGTCCAGTGCAATGCTGTTCTTTGTGATTGACGGTTGGGATCTCTTCGGAGGATGTGCCCAATCCACTTCCTCCGTCGTCTGGTGATGATGGTTCCCATGTCTTCTTGCCTGCATCTCTGGTAGTAGGTCGTCATTGGAGATCTTCTCTATAAGCACTAGAAGGCGCGACTTATATATCTTAGGAGACTGAGGGGTGTTATTAGTTTTGGTGTTGTGCTCCTAAGGGGACACAGAGGGTTGCGATGTTTTTGGGGGTCAGTTTTCTATATATTTAAAAATATATTCTTTTATATCGAGGATAATGGAATAACATTTATTTGTGGGGTTTTTTTTTACATCAGTCCCCATGTGTGTGCAGGGGGTTTTGTAAATTGTCGATTCGTTCCCAGCAGCACACAATGCCCTACTCTTACAGAACAAGATTAAACGTATGCGCAAGATGTTCTGCAAATACTGATGTCATGCTTCTTCTTTCTCTGGCACACAACAATGTTTGAATTTCTGTCAGCCATTCATGTGCATCAAAGGCCAGATCAAGAGGGGATCCTTGTTTTAGCTGATGCATTGAATACATTGTGCATTGAGTTTACCACCAAACTCTCTGGGTATGCAGAAACAGCAATCATCAGACACAAGAGAGAAAGAGAGAGGAGAGAGAGAGAGAGAGAGAGAGAGAGATGAGAGGAGAGAGTGATGGAGATGGAGAGAGAGAGAGAGAGAACTCAAACTAATGTTTATTGAGAGGGAATGAATATGCTTCGGGACTTCTTTACACCATGTCTCACCAAACTACTCTCACAAACAAGAAACAAAAGAGAAAAAAAGTCAGTAAATTACACACACCACACACGCACCACACTCACACACACACTCTCACACACAACACACAAACACACAACACACACAATAATCAAACAGTAAGAATCTGTACAGAACCTAGCAGCACAATGAGACAACACACACAATGCTAAAAACTTCAAACAGAGATTTCAACAATGGTGCATCATAGGTGACGAGAGAAAAAGAGAGAGAGAGAGAGAGAGGGGGGGTTAAGGTTAATTGTAAAAGCCGTTTAATTCTATCCATTTCCTCAATGTTACCGTCAGGAATGTTCCTTAACCTATGAATAGGAAATTCTCTTATTGGAACCCCTGATTTAGACAGTTTTCAGTTTATGGACTGGCACTATAATGTCATTACAAGCTTATAATAGCATAGCTGGTTTATTTCTCTGTCGAAAGTAACCATTCAGAGCATACCTTCATGCTTTTGTGGTTGTTTGTTAAGCAAGGGTCGTGACCTTACCCTATGCATCTCATTACTGTCAGTGTAAAAAATGTTGGCCTATTTCTCTGTAGAAAGTAGCCAATCAGAATGGGTCTTTATGTTTTGTGGCTGTTTGCTAGGTTGGGCTTAACCTTACCCTTTGCATCTCATTACTGTCAATATCAAAAATGGTATCCCCAACTTCAACTTCACAGCAATAAAGTGCAGATATAGGGAAGATAAAAAAATTCCATATTGTTGATGTTTCAACAATGCTTCATGACTGAAGTCTGACTTTGATGGGAGTGACCATGATTGTTTGAGTTTTCTGGTGGGGATGGGGGTGGGGGGTGGGGGTATCTGCTATATCCCATTAGCGTTGAATGTAGGAGAAGGAGAGGGAAGGATGTTTTTTCGGTGGATGAAGCCATGACTTTAAGTAAAGTTGAGCTGTTTGATGATCATGATATGTATGGGGATTGAGTTGTTTATTTATTATTTTATTTAATTTAATTTATCAATTTATACCTCTTAAAGTCACATATTTATCTTCATGAAAAATCGGTGTTTGCTCTTTTACGGGGATATGGAGTGGGAAGAGCACTGGCAAAAGATGACAGCGCCACCCTTTTTTGTGTCTGCAAACGTTATTTGTTTCCATTTAAGAGCTGGCTTTTCTTTCTAAGATACCTGATATCTCAGTTCCTGTATTTAGGGG
This sequence comes from Rapana venosa, assembly GCA_028751875.1. Taxonomy (NCBI): domain Eukaryota; kingdom Metazoa; phylum Mollusca; class Gastropoda; order Neogastropoda; family Muricidae; genus Rapana; species Rapana venosa. The sequence goes on from CM054163.1 coordinate 29,695,457, forward strand.
GAACTCTTAAAACGTTTCATCTTGCTTATTCTCTCTGCGAAGGAAACTGTAAGCTATAGTTTTGTTGTTATGACGGAAAAGGGGGTGGGGGTCAGCTGAACTCTAAGATTATCTCTCTCTCTTCTCTCATCTCTTCTCTCTCTCTCTATTATCGATCTCTCTCTCTCTCTCTACTCTTCTCGCTCTCTCTCTCTCTTCTCTCTCTCTCTGACTGACTATCTTCTCTGTGTGTATTACCATCAAGTGGCACTTGGAATAAAGAGAGCACATTTACATATGAACAACCTTCAGTGTACAAGTTAATTGTCTACAACCTGAATCTATCTTGCTTTTTGATCTGTCACAAGCCTGTGATCACACCACACCACGCAAACACATTTCTGAGTGAAACACAGGTTTGGACTATTGATGAGGTTTATGAATTCCAACAAGCCTTGATGCCTTTAAAACCTGCACCAGATAGGATGGCTAGCTGTCAGGTTTGCTATGAAACCGGGCTGTTGGCAACTTCACCTGGGAACGGCCGTACAGTTAGGAACTGCATCATAGACAGCAGGCTGAAGGGACACAATCCCAGCACCTTTGACTGGGACATGGTGACATCTAATGTGTTATCAACTCATCACAGAGCCCCAGGTGACATCAGAAGGTGCGTGTGGTGGTAAACTACAGGCGTACCTTAGCATTATGAGGTCATAGAAGAGCGAGGCATCAGAGGACCTATCTTCTCTAGGGGTACACATATTGAGGGAGGAGACCCCATCTCCTCTCCATCGCTGCATTTCCTTTCCCTGACCCTAATAAAGTCAGGTAATTGTTCTACTGATGGCGGGTAATTGGGGATATGTACTGAATGTGCCATGGCGCACTAAACGGTCGCCCATCCTCTCGGGTATTCCACGCTCCTATGCTGCGTTACATTGGCTGGGAAAAAGCGAGTGATTTGTCCACTGAGCTATACCGTTCACTAGTTATGATGTCTGCCAGATGTTTTGCAGACTAAACAATTGAAAAAAACTGCCTTGCTAAATGGTCGTGGTTAAATTTGAAAAGTAAAAAATAAATCTTCAGAACTATAGAGACGACACCTTCAACTGCAGAATTGACTTTAAAAATGACTTGTATGGTGGAATAGTAATAATGCTACAAACACAAACACAAGGGTATTGTAAGCAACTGTCAACAGCCAGTTAGTGGTTAACGAGGGTGTCTGATCCATCAGTCTGTAGTCATATCCACATACAATTCAAGTATGGGAGGAACTGACAGAATAGATCAACATGTTGAACAGATAAAGAATGGTGATGCATTGCAAGAAGTGCAGATGGGCAATTTTCTGACATTGTCTACACCTCTGTGTGTCCAGAACAGCTGGCATCTGTATTGAGCTTTTAGACCACGATAAGAAGAAGAAGGGAAAAAGACTAGATGTAGAAGAAGACGAAGAAGAAAAGAAGAAGAAGAAGTAGTAGTAGTTGTTAGTAGTAGGGAGTTGGTATGTAGTGAGTAGTAGTGTAGAGTAGTAGTAGTAGTTGTTAGTAGTAGTATTAGTTAGTAGTAGTAGTTTGTAATAGTATTAGTAGTTGTACGTGTAGGTCGAGTATCGTCGCACAACTCTTCTTCACTTAAAACAATGTCATCGCTGCAACTCATCATTATCCATTCATCCATCATCAAAAAGCCCAATGGGCAGACAAGTGGCGATGCGCAGGTGTGGGTACAATGGCAGTCGTAGTTGCAGCCCTGCACCTCAAGGCGGCTCAGGCATATCAGGGGTCGCTACTAATGAATGGTGCTGCGGTATAGTTTCGCAGCCGTCTGTGCGACTGAGCAGCCCTCTTCTGGAATGCTCTGCTAAACTCCTTAGCATGAGGAAGGGGCTAGAACAGGTGCCTAAAAATTGACTGATCATAATCTCCTGGCTAGCTTACGGCGGCTGGCGGGGTCCTGCTCATGCGGTCGTTCATAGTGGAAATAAATCTAGAAAAAAAGAATAGGATTACCAGTGTCTGAACCTTGCTGTTGGGGGAATGCACGAACACTTCTTTGACAGGATCGAGTAGAACATAGACCCCCAGAGAGACGAACCGCACTTATCGCAAATCGAAAACTCCGCCAGATACAACATAGAAATTGCTGCCCTTAGTCTGAGACAAGGCTAGATGGCTGAGGGCAATGTCTTTGAAAATAGCACAAGGCTACACCTTCTTTTGGATGGTGGACGTTGGCCTGAAGAAGAGGAACGTGTGGCTTGGGAGTTTTTGGTTTCAGTTATTAACTTCGATTGTTGGCAAGCTGGCTGGGACATCATAGGAATATATGATTGATTATGACTTGAGTCTTACCTGATCTCGTGTGAAGAATTTTGCTACCCTTGTCCAGTGATTATGCTCCCACCATGACAATTTACGAGGACATCAAGGACAAGTTTTTTGAAGACTTGATTGATGTTCATTGCCTCTGTTTCCCATCGCTGTCAAGCTCTTCATAACTTGGTGTCTTCAATGCGAGAGAAGGCTGTGACTGTATGGTGGGAAGGTGTGATTGGAAAGCATGTGTTGGAACTGCATGGCAACGGCCTACTGCTCCTCCAGACTTGCGTGGAGCAGGTACCTATGACCAAACACGACTTTCAACCTCCCTCACACGTTATCAGGACATCATGGATGAATTCCCCGGCCTAGGCACGGGCTTCTTATTGAACTTGCCATCACAGGAAGAGGGGACAGGCTGGTTGTTAGTGTCTACAAAGGCAATGTGTGGTGCAGATTGCTGGACAGACCCACCGTCTATCGTCTCTAAGCTCAGGTTTGCGTGTCCTAGCCAGGAGTCGCGCCTCAAGGCGTGGATAGCATCCTATAATCGCCTGAATGTCATCAAGATGTAGAACGGACACAGTCAAGGTGGTCTCTTGCTGAACGCTTTGGAGGTATGCTTGTGCCCATTTGTGCTGGGGGATAATAGCCATAACGTTGGAATCAGCATGGGGAAAACTCGTGAGGATCGATGTATTTACACTGCTATGGAGTGCCTCGGGCCCTACTTTCAGGCGACACAGGGGACTGGTTTGATGATGAATGTGATTGTATCACTCAGTTATTGGAAGACAAGCGCTGTTTTGTGCCTATAAAGCCTCCTTGACGTCCCAACACTTCTTCAGCAAAGTAAAGATGGCATGTGGAACAAGCCGTTAGATACTTTCCAGCTAAAGCCTGCGTCAGATGCAAGTCTCCATAGTTCAGCAATTAATAACAGATGAGATCCAAGGATATGCTTGTCAGGAATGCATGAAAGTAACTTAATTTTGATGGACTCAATGAGACTTTGGTCCAACACCATCAAGATCATACAACTATCATCCTGTGGGGCAGATTGGGTATATTTCTCATTCACTGGGGACAAAGACAAGATGCTTGAGGAGTGGGGATGAGCCATTTTTGACCAATGTTCTAAACCGTCCTTCCACCTCACAGATGAAGTAATTAACGCCCTCCAACAAAGTTCACAGCTCAGACAAGAGACATTGAGTGCCTTACCAACCTTTGATGGTGGATTCAGAAAGCAACTCGCATGCTGTTCCTGTGGTTAAAGCACCGGCGCAGACTTAATCCAGGTGAGATCTACATAAGGGGGTTAGGGTGGCAGAGCACTGACTGAAAACTTCATGTGCTCTTCCAAGTCGTTTGGCAACATGGTCTCCTTCCACTAGGACTTCAAATGACTCACTTCTTACTTCTATACATAATGCATCTAAAAGTAACAAAGGAAAACGACAGGTATGGTGACATACACAAAGGTATATCCTGCTGTCCTTCGCAGGCAAGGTCCTGGCTCAGAGCAACATGAATGAACCGGCTCATAGTCCACCTTGAGCAAGAATTCTTCCAGAGAGTCAATGTGGCTTCAGAACGATTGGGGGACTATCGACATGTGTTTGTGCAGGCAGAGCTCCAAGAGAAGTGTCAGGAACAAAACACTGACCTAACTCCAACCTTTTTGTATCTTGACCAAGGCCTTCGATTCTGTGTAGCAGTGAGGGTCTATGGAGATTCATGGCGAAGTACGGCTGCCCAAGAAATTCATCAATATCGGTACGTCAGTTTCATGATGGTATGCTGGCCAGAGTACAAGACAACAGAGAAGGATATGAACCCTCCCCAGTCACCAACGGAGTGTGAAGCTGGCTGTGTTCTTGATTCCCACTGTTAAGCCTCAGGTTTCGGCAAATGCTGTAAGATGCGTCTGAGATTTGGGTTGTTGGTGTCCGCATCAGGTCCCCAGGTATGATGGATTCAATCTTCAATATCTGGAAGGCTTTCATGCAAAAAACCAAGGTCTCAACTTTTATCATCACAGAACTTAATGTTTGATGATGACTGCGCCATCAGTGCTGGCTTCTGAAAGACGACATGCAAGACTGTGTGGACATTGTTTCTGATGCTTGCGACAACTTTGGAGTTGTCTTTCAAGTACCAAGTAAGACTGAGGTCAATGCACAACCCGCACAGGAGAGCCCCTACGTTGAACCAAACATCTCTGTTAAATGGACATTGACTCAAAGCAGTGGACAAATTTACTTATTTTGGCAGAACCTCTCCCGCACAGTAGCCATTGATGATGGAGGTCAACACCAACTCGCCATAAGCAAGCGCTTGCCTCTTTTGGCAAACTTCGATAGAATGTGTTGGGACTGGAGAGGGCATCTCAACAGAAACCTAGACAGGTCTACAAAGCACGGTTGTGCTATCCACCCTGCTATATGGCTCTGAGTCAGGTCAAGTCTACCACGCCATGCTAAAAGCTGAGCCACTTACACAACACCTGTTTGAGGAAAAATGTTGGCATCAAGTGGCAGGACAAGATACAGAGCCAACTGAGATGCTCACTAGTGCTAACCTTTCCCCAGCAGCCCACACCATCCTGATGAAGACCCAAATCGCTGGGCAGGCCATTTAGTTCGCATGCCAGGACCATCAGGCTCCCCAAGACACTTCTGTTTGGCGAACTTCTGCATGGGGAGCGCTCACAGGGAGGCCAGAAGTAACGCGTCAAGGGACACCTCCTGAAAGCATCACTGAAAGCCTGCAAAATTGAGATAAACTCATGGGTGCAGGCAGCATTGGAGAGGCCACAGTGGTGGCAGCTGATACGCAATGGCCCAAGGCCCGTGAAGCTAACAGAATTGCGAAAGGTAGAGCATTGCAGCAAGACAGGAATGAAAGAGACTCCAAGTCTCCAAATGCAGCCTCTAACCTCTGTCCAGAATGCTTCTAGAACTTTTCTAGCCGGTAATGGCCAATTTTTGTCATCTTCGCTACCACATCAGAATTGGGAACCTCACTATCCAGGTTGAATAGTTGGTCTCATAGATCACAGATGGACGAAGATGTAGTAGTTGTAGTAGTTAGTAGTAGTAGTAGTTGTAGTAGTATGTTGTAGTTGTACACCCCCCTATTTGGGTGCATATAATATCCCTCTCTCCCACATAGCAACTCTCTAGTTTTCAGACCACACACAACAACC
>CM054163.1:29705979-29730868 GCA_028751875.1 Rapana venosa
ATTAACCACGACCATGACTAGGTAGTCTTCTAATTGGTTTTTGTCAGCAATCATCTGCAGTCATCGTACTTGGGAACTGGATAGCTCAGTGGTCAGAGCACTGGCTTTTCCCCAGCCAATGTTAAGAAGCATTTCGCGTGGTTACCCAAGTGGATGGGCGACAGTTTGCACGCCTTGGCTTCGGTACAGTTCCCCAATTCCCCCATCTGTAAAAAGTACCTGCCTTCTTTAGGGTCAGGGAAGATAAAGCAGCGAGGGAGAGGAGATGGGCGCCGCCCTCAATATGCTGGCCCCTAGAGAAGTGAGGTCTCTGATGCCTCGCTCTTCTATGTCCACATAAGGTTATGGGACGCCTGTTGTTTACCACCACACTCACCTTCTGATGTCACCTTGGGGCTCTGTGATGAGGTTGATAACATCAGAGGCAGCCATGTCCAAGTCAAGGTGCTGGGTGGTGCCCTGTCTGCCTGCTGTCTGTGATGCAGTTCTAACTGTACGCCGTGTCCCAGGTGAAGTTGCCAACAGCCAGGTGTCATAGCCAACCCTGACCAGCCAGCCTTACTCTGGGGAATGCTTTAATTAAAGCATCATGGCTTGGTGTGGAATCATAACCTCGTCTATAGTCTAACCTGTGTTCTCTCAGAAATGTGCGTGCGTGGTGTGGGGTGATGACAGGCTTGTGACAGACAAAAGCAAGATAGATGCAGGTGTAGACATGAAACTTGTACACTGAAGGTTGTTCTGATGTAAATGTGCACTCTTTATTCAAGTGTCATCTTGATGGTAATAAAACAAAGACGCTGACAATTAAGAAAATGTGGTCCAAGAATGGAATCAGGTCATCATCATCATCATCATCATCATCAGTCCCGTGACCTTGGCGGTCGTGGAGGAGACACGAGAGACGATGCCGTGGTAAGCCTCCTCCATCCATCTCGGTCCTCGGCTATTCGCAGTAGTGCCGAGTCATTCATCCTGGTCCATTCTCTGATGTTGTCCATCCATGACTTGTTCTGTCTTCCCCTCTTTCTGCCACCTTCCAGTGTTCCCTGCAGTACTGTTTTTGGCAGAGTGTTGTGGCGGGTGACGTGGCCGAACCATGTCAGCTTTTTCTTCTTGACGATGGTGAGAAGGGGTTCCTGTGGACCTGCCAGCCGTGTTATTTGGCTCTCGACAAATTCATTGGTCTTTCGTTCTCTCCAGGATATGCCCAGCAGTTTTCTATGGCATTTTGTTTCAAATGACTGGAATCGCTTTTACTGTTTCAACAGTCAATGTCCAGGTTTCACTTCCGTATAGCAGGATAGTTTGAATTAGGGCTTTGTAGAGCTTTAGTTTGATTGGGAAACTGATCTCTTTATTTTTCCATATGGTGGTGAGTTTTGTCATGGAAGATGTTGCCATGGTTAGTCTGACTTTGATTTCTGTCGTCGATCGCCCGTCCTTTGTGAGAGTAGCACCAAGGTATTTAAAAGCGTCTACCTCCTCCAGTTGCTGGCCGTTCATGTAAATTTTAGCAGTGGCGTTGCTCGTGCTGTTCACAAGTACTTTACTTTTCTCCGAGCTCACCTCCATCCCACATGCTACAGCTCTGTTCTCAAGTCTGGTCGTAAGATCTTGCAGCTCTGAGTTACTTTCGCCCATGAGGTCAATGTCATCGGCAAACCGCAAGTTGTTGAGGGGTCTGCCGCCAATGGAGATGGTAGTGTGGAAGTCATGGAGTGTCTCTCTTATAATGTTTTCCAAGATCAGATTAAACAGGACTGGAGATAACAGGCATCCTTGTCGGACCCTAACTGTGGTTTTAAAGTAGTCACGGACCTGATTTTTCAGAAGGACTGCACTGCTTGTGGTGTTGTATAGTGCTTGAATGGTTTGCACTAGTCCTTCGTCAATGCCAAACATTCTGAGGACCTGCCACAGGCCTTCGTGCCATACTCTGTCGAAAGCCTTCTTGAAGTCGATTAAGTTGTGGAACAGGTCTCTCTGATCTTGAAGATATTCTTTCATCAGGATGTGGCAGTTAAAAATCTGTTCGATTGTGCTCCTGCCTGCCCTGAACCCAGCTTGTTCCTCTGCAAGGTGTTCTTTAGGTAGGCCAGGACAATCGCGATGACCATTGACCTGCAGGAAAACAGTGCGTGGTTAAGGGCGGAATACCATGTCTTGTGCTGTGACTGTGCTGTGAGTGCCGTCTGCATAAAAATAGTCTCTGTCACTGTCTCTGTGTGTATCTGTCTTTATCTCTGTCCCTCTGTCTGTCTCTGTCTGTCTGTCTGTCTGTCTCTCTCTCTCTCTCTCTCTCTCTCTCTTTCTCTCTCTCTCTCTCTCTCTCTCTCTCTCTCTCTCTCTCTCTTCTTTCTTTCTTTCTTTCTTTCTTTCTCTCTTTCAATAAACACATTGTGATAGATATATGCCTCTATTTTGTCTTCCAATACAAGATAAAGATAATTATCAAGTATTCGAAAAATGCATTATAATGTTAATACAAAATGCTTTCCCTGGACACAAAACAAAAGAAGAGGGTTTTCAGAGAGACTGGAATTTATATACTGTACTTAAGCTCATAACTGTATGGCCTGCTTCTGATAAATATTTGCTCAATTCATTTGCCAGGGATACTCAGAGACTATAACGCAAACATGTGAAATGTGATCAGAACTAGACAGACATCACACTGGAAGCTAGGCATGAAAGGGTTGGTTAATTCTCTGCCTGACTCGTTGAATATGTTTTACTTGCATTGAGGTGCTGAATATGTTGGGGGCGGGATAGACTAGTGATCAGAACATTGCGCTCGCAAATTTGACGACCTGGGTTCGAATCCCATTCAAGGTAACATTTCCTATGAGTTAACATCAGCGCAGATATCACTCTTCCCAAAAGTCCTTCAGAAGAGATTAAAAACTGAGGACCTGTGTGCAAAATGCACACAGAACATCTTGCACACACGTTAAACACTGTTCCGCTTTTTGGAGTAGTAGGCTATTGTGTGCCGGTGGGAACAGATGATAGAATTTACAAAATACTGCATACACACGAGGAACGGATGTAAAAAAAAAAGCACATGAGTGGTTTTTTTTCCATTATCCTCGATAAAAATGAAATAGGAAGGGTGCACTGTAATTTCAACTGACGCAATGTTAGTTTAAATGATGCAATGTTAAGTTCAACTGATGCAAGGTTAGCTCAACTGATGCAATATTAAGCTGAAGTATTGCAGTTTTCTTCATAGTAAGGTAAAAAGGTAAAGGAGTCCCATAACCTATAAGGTCGTAGCGGAGCGAGGCGTCAGAGACCTCACTTCTCTAGGGCCAGCATATTGAGGGCGGCGCCCATCTCCTCTCCCTCGCTGCTTTACCTTCCCTGACCCTAAAGAGGGCAGGTACCCATTTACAGCTGGGTAAACTGGGGGAGCAGTACTGAAGCCAAGGCGCGCAAACGGTCACCCATCCAACTGGCAACCACGCCCGACGCTGCTTAACTTGGCTGGGGGAAAGCGAGTGCTCCGACCACTGAGCTATCCCGTCCCTTCATAGTAGCCAATTCTAAAATTGGCTTTGTGAAAACTGAAAGCTGCCGTCTTTCTGGCACTGAGTGGGCAGCAGAAGACTCACCATGCAGCAGTTCTTAGTGACCCGTCTGTTTGTGAAGTGTGGAGAGAGACCTGGGGAATGATTTCCTTTTTTTTGACCACACGCCTTTCTGCTCCAGGGTCTTGACTAGCTAATGTTTCATGCCTTGCTCCTGGAGCCTGGTTTTTGTCAGTGGCATGCATACACACAGGGAAGAGGTAGAGACTGTGGATGATTCGTTTCTGCTTGGTGTGTCCTCTGGTATGTTTGGCTGTTACGTATCAATCTTCTTTAACTGCTTGAGGGACATTCTATCCTTGGAGCAAACTATCCCTGACATTAAAAATTTTGTTTCTTTTTTTCTGCGTTTGCATCAGACTTTACATTTCTTTAAGTGCAGCATTTGTCGAATGTATGCTGTTTCGACATCGGCTAACTTAAATAAACGTAAAATATATCTAAGTGTTATAGATATTAAACGAGAAAAACAAGTCAGCAGATGAAACGCGCACCGCGCGGAAACACACACACACACCACAACACACACCACACACACACACACAACACACGCACATACCCACGCACACACACATTTTAAAATCAAATTCTGTTGTAGATAACATCTGAAATAAAAACAAATGGTAACATTTTTGCAACAAATGGCATTCAAACCTACTCACGACAGTCGTGTACCGAATACATTTTTTCTCAAAATTCATCACACAAGTAATCTAAACAATACAACGCCATGTTGTCACTCGGCACCAGCAAAGAACTCTGAAGACACGAAACACAACAGAACCACTTTGAGACAGATGTGAATCTCAAGTGTGAGGGCGACCTGGGAAATCTCTGTAGACAACGAGCCCTGTCTGCTTCATGCAGGTTTTTCAGCAACTGGTGTTCCAGCACCTACCTCCCCCCCACCCACACACACACACTCCCCAGGCATTTTCTCTAAGACATAGCCGTCTGCAGCTGTCAGTGACATGGGTACCCAGAGGGAAAGAGACAGACAGACAGACAGACAGACAGACAGACAGGAGGAGAGTTGTGGAGGGGAGTAGTTGTTGCTTGCTTGATATGATCTTTGGTATATTGAATAGCAAGAACGAAAACTTAGGAAGAAGAAGCATAATGCTGCTGTACCATGTTGGAGGATACCTTACACTTACGCTTACACACGCACGCTCGCACGCAGGCACGCAATACACAACACACACAACACACACACACACACACACACACACACACACACTTTACATAATTTTTGTGCGAACGCATGCAGAGCATCTTGCGCTCACGTTAAAACCTGTATTGCTTTTCGGAAAAGTAGGCCATTGTGCAAGGTGGGAACGGATGACAAAATAATAATAATAATAATAATAACAATAATAATAATAATAATAATAATAATACATGGAACTTATATAGCGCTTTATCTTGAAAAGACAACCAAAGCGCATGCATTCAACCTAATCTTACACAGTCATGCAATCAATGATAAAATGATAAATAGTTAAAAAAAAACCAGATATTTACAAACATAGTGCGCTGCAGACAAAATCTATGAAAAAAAATTTCAATAGTCAAATTTGTACAAAAGCACACACACACACACACACACACACACACACACACACACACACTCACTTAGGTCCTATACTTTAGCAGGTGATGGGAAACATGGGTTAGTGAGGGTGGGATAGCTCTGATATGAAACAGGAAGGGGGAAATCTTAGGTTTGAAATAAATATGTCTTGAGGCTGGATTTAAAAGTGTCATAACTAAGTTTCTGGCGAAGAGAGAGAGGGAGCTCATTCAAGGTCGATGGACCCGAAATAGAGAAAGAGCGGCGGCCAACAGTGGATTGGTTGAATCTAGGTATTCGTAGGCACAAGGTATCTGCAGTAGAGCGGAGGGAACGTGAAGGAGTGTACAGGTTAAGACATTCACAGAGGTAGGAGGGTGCAGTTTTGTGGAGACATTTGTACAACACTGCATACTAACGGGGGGACTGGATGGAAAAAACCCAACACATTAGTGCTTATTCCATGATCATCGAAATAAAAGAATATGTAAATAAAAAATTCTCATTTACCGGCGTACTCCCACCAAGAAGAACGAAATTCCTAGTAATTTGTTTTTTCAAGAACTCCCAGACTTGCTCTCTTATTACACCAATGACAGCAGAAGTTTTTCTATTCAAGGGGACTTCAATTATCATTATGATAGTCTTTGTGACAAAGATGTACAGAAGGTAAAGTCAATTCTATCTGATTTAATTTGTGTCAACTGGTTGACAGATCTACTCACAGAGATAGACACATTTTGGACTGGATTGTATAAGAAATGATGATAATATTGTAAAGCTTTTGCGATGTTAAAGAGTTCCCGGGCCTATCAGATCATTATGGTGTTTTCTCCCAGCTTGACTTGCGGCGACCTCCGCCGGTCACCCGTTGGGTATCCTCCAGGGCATCGGGAGGATGTGCCGGGAGGATTTCCGCGCTGATCTTGTGTCTCTGTGGAGGTGTGCTGGAGGCGTAGATGTTACATCCTTGGTTGAGACCTATGATGGGGGGCTTAAGATAATTGTTGACAAACACGCTCCCGTTGTTTCTCGGAGAGTGCGCGACAGGCCTTCAGCGCCTTGGATGGACGATGGGGTCAGAGAGGCTAGAAGGGTGAAGCGGCGGGCAGAGAGAAAGTGGAGAAAGACAAAACTCTCAGTGCACAGAGAAATTTTAGTCAAGGAAAATGCGGTATACAGAAATCTGAAAGAGTCAAAGATAACAGAACTTTATTTTGAGGAAATGAAATCATGTCGTTCATCAAAACAAATTTTCTCTATAGCTAACAGCCTCCTGGGTAAGAATAATACCACTCCCTCTCCCACAAATGTGCCCCTACATGATGTACCACAAAGTTTTTGTAACTTTTTCATGGATAAAATCAGACAAATACGCGATGATCTTGATCAGCGACCATCTGTTCCACCTAGTTTCCATCAGTATGATGGTCCCATTTTGTCATCCTTTCAACCAGTTTCTGTGAAAGACATCCATGAAGTAATTCTGTCCATGCCAACAAAAAGCTGTTGTTTAGATCCTCTGCCCACTGTTTTGATAAAGCAAAACCTTGATATTTTGGCACCTATGGTAACAGACATCATCAATGCATCTCTGTCGGCGGGCTCTGTACCCTGTCAGTTCAAAAATGCTATTGTTATCCCACTCCTCAAGAAAAAAGGTCTAGACTGCAATACTATGAAAAATTACAGGCCGGTTTCCAATCTTCCTTTCATTTCAAAAGTTCTGGAGAGAGTCGTCCTCAAACAGCTTCAGAAGCACCTAGCTTGTAACCACCTTTTGGAAGATCAATCAGTCAGCGTATAGGGCTGGTCACAGCACGGAGACTGCCGTACTGAGTGTCACCAGCAGCCTGCTTTTGCAGAATGACGACCGCAGAGTGTCAGCCATGGGCTTGTTGGACCTCAGTGCGGCATTCGACACACTTGACCTCTCTATTTTGCTCAAAAGACTAGAATACTCTTTTGGAATAAGAGGTGTTGCCTTGGCATGGTTTACCTCTTATGTCTCTGATAGGTAGCAGAGCGTGCTGATAGAGGGAGTTAAGTCCCCAAACTGCCCCCCTCCTGTATGGCGTACCTCAAGGTTCTGTTCTGGGTCCCGTATTGTTCACACTATATTCTCAGCCTCTGTCTAATTGATGACCTTACATGATTGCCAGTTTCATAAATATGCAGATGATACAGAAATTTCGGCAAATGCAACACCTCAAAATTTTTCAGACGCCACACGCACACTGGCAGATTGCACGCACAGTGTCCTTCAGTGGATGGACAGCAACAAACTCAAATTAAATACAGACAAGACAGAATTATGGCAGTTTGTTCACCGTCTAGTCTTATGCGGGGGTCGGAGAGTTCTGTGGTCTTGGGTGGCTGTGACATAGCTTTTCAGAGTTCATGTGCGGTATCTGGGTGTTCAGCTAGATCCTACTCTCTCCATGAAAGACTACAAATTTGTAACGTCTGCAGAGCATGCTTTCTAGAGCTGCGCCGTATTGCACACATTAAGAAATTCTTGCCTCGTGATGCAGTGATCAAGCTTGTTTTCAGCGACCGTCTTGTCGCGACTGGACTATTGCAACTCCTGTTTTTATCGGTATAAGTGATGACCAGATACACGCCTGCAGCGAATTCAGAACTCTGCTGCCAGCTCATCCTTGGAAAGAGCAAAAGGGACCATGTGACTCCCATGCTTAGGGAGCTTCATTGGTTACCTGTAAGGGCACGCTGTCAGTACAAAGTTGCGGTCTTGGCATAACCGTCACTCTGAAGGCTCGCTTGCTCCATCTCTGTCAGCTGCCTGAAATCACGCACCACAACTAGAACCCTGCGGTCTTCGAATGATAACTTACTTGTTGTACCCCATTACAACCTCAAAACCGCAGGTCGTAGATCTTTTGGTGTTGCTGCGCCCACGATCTGGAACTCTCTGCCACCAGCCGTCAGACATGCTCCCACTTTATCCCAGTTTAAGTCTTCATTGAAGACACATCTCTTTAATGTATTTCTTAGCTAGTTAATATATTGTGCTTGTCTTGACGGTCGCCGTTGTCAACACTGTAGGCTACTTCATGTGCATGCCTGGCTATTGGTTATGGTTTTTGTTTGTTTGTTAGTTATGTTATTGCTAGTGCCTTTTCTCTTGAGTGTACTGTTAATTGCCCTGCTAGTGTGTGCCCGACGCAAGTGTGTGCCTCTACAGTGCGATAGGTATCTCTGGTAAATTTTATTTGCGCTTTAGAAATGCTCATTATCATTGTTGTTGTGTTGTTGTTGTTGTTGTTGTTGTTATTATTATGTGCTGTGTGTGCATGTGTATAAATGCGCATGGTATGAAAGCGCATTGAGTCATTGCTTTGAGAAATGTGCTATATAAATGCTATTCATTATTATTATTATTATTTATTATTTATTATTATTATTATTATTATTATTGTTGTTGTTGTTATTATTATTATTATTATTAAAATTAATAAGTAAAACATAAAATTAATGGTAACATACGAACAATGGCACCAGTGGTTAAACCACGGAGCTATATCCAATGAAACCTTAAGTGCTATTTTAAACACTGACGCAAAATAACCCAGCATCTCTGATCCCCCTCCCCCTTCCTCCCCCCACCGTCCCAAGACACAAGATTGCCTCCATCAGTGAATACCACCAAATTGAGAAGGAAGGAAGGGGGCACCATATTAGGCCTAAGTGGGTCTGAAGGCTGCACACCGGTATTAAAAAATCAGTCTTTTCCTTCTGTTTTTCTATAGGACTCTTATATTTATACTACACGTACTAAGGCATCTACAAAAATATAAAAAAACACTTTTTGTGAAAGACTAGCCTCTGACTCGAAACTCATGTGATTTTGAACAAATTTAATAAGTTTGAAATTTTAAAAAAAAATCAGCAAATATTGTATCCCCTCAGTCCTTTGTCGTCTGCTAGCTTCCTTACCACAATATGCATGCGTGGGGTCAACGCTGTAGAAATACAGGCAAACCTCATTTATTGGTTATTTCCAACTTTCTCGTGACTACCCGGTATTGCTCTATGTCCCCAATCCCCAAAACAAGTGCACAGTCCATTTTTTTATGCTTAAAAAAATATGTGAGTATCACCAACATTTTGTTCCACTCGCACTCTATACAAGATACTACGTGACCCCCAAATTGATACCGGTGTGCAGCCGAAGTAGCCTATGGCAGACTGTGCTGAGTGAACTAGACAGCCTGGCACCTCTCATTTTTTCTTCTTTCGTCTATGATTTGACGAATTGTTTGTTCATTGTGAAAAGCGAAAAAAGAGAAAAGGAAAAGGTTACTACTGAAATGTCATAGATGATAAAATAATGGTCTCAGACTTTTTTTATAAGCCATGATTTTTTTTTTTCCATTATCCCGATAAAAATGAATAGAAAGGTGCACTGTAATTTCAACTGCGAAATGTTAGTTTAAATGATGCAATGTTAAGTTCAACTGATGAAAAGGTAGCTCAACTGATCCAATATTAAGCTGAAGTATTGCAGTTTTCCCTTCATAGAAAAGGAAAAAAAGGGGTAAAGGATCCCATAACCTATAAGGTCGTAGCGGAGCGGGCGTCAGAGACCTCACTTCTCTAGGGCCAGCATATTGGGGGCGGCCCCCCATCCCTCTCCCTCGCTGCTTTACCTTCCCTGACCCTAAAGAGGCGGGTACCCATTTACAGCTGGTAAACTGGGGGAGCAGTACTGAACCCAAAGGCGCGCAAACGGTCACCCATCCAACTGGCAACCACGCCCCGACGCTGCTTAACTTGGGCTGGGGAAAGCGAGTGCTCCGACCACTGAGCTATCCCGTCCCTTCATAGTAGCCAATTCTAAAATTGCTTTGTGAAAACTGAAAGCTCCGTCTTTCTGGCACTGAGGGGGCAGCAAAGACTCACCATGCAGCAGTTCTTAGTGACCCGTTGTTGTGAAGTGTGGAGAGAGACCTGGGAATGATTTCCTTTTTTGACCACACGCCTTTCTGCTCCGGGTCTTGACTACTAATGTTTCATGCCTGCTCCTGGAGCCGGGTTTTTTGTCAGTGGCATGCATACACACAGGGAAAAAGTAAGACTGTGGATGATTCGTTTCTGCTTGGTTGTCCTCTGGTATGTTTGGCTGTTACGTATCAATCTTCTTAACTGCTTGAGGGACATTCTACCTGGAGCAAACTACCCGACATTAAAAAATTTTGTTTCTTTTTTTCTGCGGTTGCATCAGACTTTACATTTCTTTAAGGCAGCATTTGTCAAATGTATGCGTTTCGACATCGGCTAACTTAAATAAACGTAAAATATATCTAAGTTTTATAGATATTAAACGAAAAAACAAGTCAGCAATGAAACGCGCACCGCGCGAACACACACAACACACACACACACACCACACCACACACACACACACACACACACGCACATACCCACGCACACACACATTTTAAAATCAAATTCTTTTGTAGATAAATCTGAAATAAAAACAAATGGTAACATTTTTGCCAACAAATGCATTCAAACCTCTCACGACAAGTCTGTACCGATACATTTTTTCTCAAAATTCATCACACAAGTAATCTAAACAATACAACGCCATGTTGTCCCCGGGCACCAGCAAAGAACTCTGAAGCCCACGAAACACAACAGAACCACTTTGAGACAGATGTGAATCTCAAGTGTGAGGGCGACCTGGGAAATCTCTGTAGACAACGAGCCCTGTCTGCTTCATGCAGGTTTTTCAGCAACTGGTGTTCCAGCACCTACCTCCCCCCCACCCACACACACACACTCCCAGGCATTTTCTCTAAGACATAGCCGTCTGCAGCTGTCAGTGACATGGGTACCCAGAGGGAAAGAGACAGACAGACAGACAGACAGGAGGAGAGTTGTGGAGGGGAGTAGTTGTTGCTTGCTTGATATGATCTTTGGTATATTGAATAGCAAGAACGAAAACTTAGGAAGAAGAAGCATAATGCTGCTGTACCATGTTGGAGGATACCTTACACTTACGCTTACACACGCACGCTCGCACGCAGGCACGCAATACACAACACACAAAAACCCCACACACACACACACACAACACACACACTTACATAATTTTTGTGCGAACGCATGCAGAGCATCTTGCGCTCACGTTAAAACCTGTATTGCTTTTCGGAAAAGTAGGCCATAGTGCAAGGTGGGAACGGATGACAAAATAATAATAATAATAATAACAATAATAATAATAATAATAATAATAATACATGGAACTTATATAGCGCTTTATCTTGAAAAGACAAACCAAAGCGCATGCATTCAACCTAATCTTACACAGTCATGCAATCAATGATAAATGATAAATAGTTAAAAAAAACCCAGATATTTACAAACATACTGCGCTGCAGACAAAATCTATGAAAAAAAATTTCAATAGTCAAATTTGTACAAAAGCACACACACACACTCACTTAGGTCCTATACTTTAGCAGGTGAATAGGACAGGGGTTAGTGGGGGTGGGATAGCTCTGATATGAGACAGGAGGGGGAAAATCTTGGGTTTGAAATAAATATGTCTTGAGGTTGATTTAAAAGTGTCATAACAAGTTTCTGGCGAAAAGAGAGAGGGAGCTCATTCAAGGTCGAGGACCTGAAATAGAGAAGAGCGGCGGCCACAGGGGATTGGTTGAATCTAGGTATTCGTAGGCACAAGGTATCTGCAGTAGAGCGGAGGGAACGTGAAGGAGTGTACAGGTTAAGACATTCACAAGGTAGAGGTCCCTTTTGGGGAGACATTTGTACAACCCCTGCATACTAAAGGGGGACTGATGGAAAAAACCCAACACTTAGTGCTTATTCCATGATCATCGAAATAAAAGAATATGTAAAAAAAGAAATTAAAAAAAAAATAAAATAAATAATAAAACATAATTAATGGTAACATACACCAATGACCATGCTTAAACCAGGGAGCTATATCCAAGAAACCTTAAGTGGTATTTAAACAAGACCAAAATACCAGCATCTTGACCCACTCTCCCCTTTTCCTCCCCACTCCCAAGACACAAGATTGCCTCCATCATGATACCACCAAATTGAGAAGGAAGGAAGGGCCCAATTAGGCCTAATGGGTTAAAGGGCTGCACACCGGGTATTAAAAAAATCATCTTTTCCTTCTGTTTTCTATAACTCTTATATTAACTACACGTACTAAGGCATCTCCCAAAAAATAAAAAAACATTTTTTGTGAAACTAGCCCTGACCGAAACTCATGTGATTTTGAACAAATTTAATAAGTTGAAATTTTAAAAAAATTCGCAATTTTGGTATCCCCGCCTTTGTCGTCTCTAGCTTCTTCCCAAATTTGCATGCGTGACCCAACGCTGTGAATACAGGCAACCCATTTTTGGTTATTTCCACTTTCTCGTGACTACCCGTTTGGCTCTAGTCCCCAATCCCCAAAACAAGTGCACAGTCCATTTTTGGTTAAAAAATAGGTGAAACACCACATTTTGTCCACTCGCATCTTACATAGTCTTGTCGGAGGGTTCTCTGTCTGGTTACTGTAGCCCAGTACTACTTCCATTGGATAAGAACCCAAAAATCCCCAGTACAAATAGAGCTGAAGAGAGGATGGGCCCGCCAACATACACGCCCACAAAATACGAACATGGACACACTGAAAGAAAAGACATGCCGGATGGGTTTGAGCCCGGAATACCAAAAACCGCGCCTTCCATTGGCTTCCAGAGGAGTGGAAAAATGCGACTGGCGCAAACAACGCGAGAACTCCAGGCTGAGGGGGACCATCATGGTACATGGAACATCCGTACTGCAGCAATGGGGGAAACTCAAAACTGACCCACGAATCGGTAGAATGGACAGACGGAGCCGAAGTCCTTGGGTCGGATTCGGCGAAACAACAACAGAAGAAGATCACAAACTATGGTATATGGCGACGACTCCATAACCAACAGAGTAATTTCTTGTCAACAGAAGAGGACAAACAGTGTCATCACTGTACCCCAAATCTCAAGAACTGTCTCCATGCGTGTCGCACAAAACCACACAACATGACCATCATACAAGTCTATGCACCAACACACTAGATGATAACAATCGAGTGTTCACAGGATTGGGAGCGCCTCAAATTCAACTCAAGAAGCTTCCTGTTCCCACGGAAGCCAAGATCGGACCGCCCTTTAAATGACCAAGGCCCGGACATGGGCCGTTTGGCGTGGACGAACCACGATAGAGGTCTCAGACTTTTGAATTTGCAAGAGCCAAAATCTTACCGTCGCAACACCCTATACCCCCACAAGCATCAAGAAGAACACGTGCCTACCAAATGGAAAGATACAAAACCCAAATGACTACATCTTGCCCAACGATTTAGTCAGCATCACCAAGCCAACAGAACTTTTCCCGTCTGATTTGCTGCCACACTGGTACTCATACCTTATCGCTGAAGCAAGAACCAAAGAAACCCGTTGGGTTCAACATATAACTGAAGACCCCGAACCCGCTGAAATCTTTAACTGAGATAGGGGGCAGATTGCAAGCATTGTTTCCTCCAATGACCAACAACGCTACTGATACCTTCACAAACCATTCAGGGAAAGCCTGGACCCTTGGAAAGAAAAGGAAAAGAACAATTGGGGGTACCAACATATCCTGGACTTGCGATAAACGTAGGGAGCTAAAGCCAGAGAAGAAAAAAACCAAGAAACGGCCGAGAGTATAGAACAGTCAACAGGTCAATCAAAAGAAAAATACTGAGCCATTTGGAACTGGATGTCAGAACAATGCTCCAAGTTTGGAAGGCAATGGCGAAAGGAGACAGCAAGAGGCGTACCAGGACCATCAAGGTACTAACCAAGGGTCCCAGAAACCAAAGACTCAGTTATTGAAGACAAGAGGGTCCAGTCCTTACAAAAGCACCACTACATGAAATTTGGACAGAATATTGCAGCGACCTGTACAACTACAAGCTGAAGGCACCGAAAAAACTTCACGAGCAGATCCCAGACCATCAACTCGAAAGCACACGGGTACTGGAGAAGAGGTAGAAGAGCAGTAAGATCCTTGAAGGAGGCAAGTCACCGGATTGACAACATCCGGCTGAGTATCAAGAACGGAGGCCCAGAGTGATCAAGGCATTAACAATCATCTCCAAGCATCTGGAACAGCCAAAGAGTGGCCTAACATGGCCCCAAATCCCATATTCCACTTCCAAAGAAGGAGACCTAAGAAGTCCAATTCGGGAACATCAGTCTGATAAGCCATCCAAGAAAGTTATGCGAAGCATTGCCTTAAACAGACTAAAACCCACAGCAGAAAAAATCCTATCATAGAACAGGCAGGATCAGACCAGTCGAAGCACTGTCGAGCAGATCTTCAACATCAGAATGCTCATTAGAGAAGCATCCCAAACATCAACTACAGCTCTAAAACACTTCATTGCCTTCAAGAAGCCTTCGACCGATGTGCAAGAAGCCCTGTGGAAAGTCCGGAGACTATAACTTCGATGAGGCCCTGATTCAAGTCTTCCAGGCGCTGTTGACAGCTCCCAACAGTGCAGTCCTCATGGGTGAGAATCGGGGGATTTCTCCGGACTTAAATTGGAGTTCGCAAGGCATCCCGCTACCTCCGTTTTTAAACGTGTTCCTGGAGAACACCCATCCCGGAGCCCCCTTGGACTTCAAGACCACAATCACAATAGGGGGAAGGCCATCTCAATCTCGATTCGCAGACGATATTGATCCTCATGGGCCGCAGTGAAGAAGAACCCCAGGATCTCACCACCAAACTGGAAAACATCAGCCAATGCCACGGTATGGAGTTCAGCAGGGAAAGAGAAGATCCTATGACAGTACTACACCAACCACTCCCACCGGCATAAAGATGAGTGCGAAAACACTAAGGAGTAGAAACTTTCAAGTACCTTGAGCATCATCACCAAAGAAGTACGAGCCACAAATTTGAAATCAACTTGCGGGTGGACTCTCCTCCATGACTAAGCTGGCGAAAGTTGGAGAAACCAAAAATCAACCCACACAAAGGTCAACCTACAAGGCACTCGTAAACATCCTTGCCTGTACAGCTTGAACCCTTGGACACTTACTCCCGATCTAGAACGTCGAATTCAACCTTTGAGATGAAGTGCCTCAGCAGATCCTGAAACACCTACAGAGACCGAAAAACCAATACTCGTCTGGCAGCAGATCGAGGCCGGGCAGGCAAAACAAAACCATTGCTAATACAGTCAAACGGAAACTGAAATGTTTGCCACACAACAAGGCACTAAAAAAACCTGTCAAAGACAGCCCTGCGGAAAAATGGTGAAGACAAGAGGCAGGGACGACCACGCAAAAGCGGGATATCCAACTAAAGGTGACCGGCCTTCCTTACCAAACCTCCTGGAAAGCAGCCCAGGACAGAACCATTTGGCGGTCCACTTGCAGCGTCCGTGCGGGTACCCCAACGGTCGTCCCGACCAAGGGATGAGTGAGTGAAGTGCACTCTATACAAGATACTACGTGACCCCCAAATTAATACCGGTGTGCAGCCGAAGTAGCCTTTGGCAGACTGTGCTGAGTGAACTAGACAGCCTGGCACCTCTCATTTTTTCTTCTTTCGTCTATGATTTGACGAATTGTTTGTTCATTGTGAAAAGCGAAAAAAGAGAAAAGGAAAAGGTTACTACTGAAATGTCATAGATGATAAAATAATGGTCTCAGACTTTTTTTTATAAGCCATGATTTATTAGTTTGTTCTTGTTCCTAAAAACATTTCTTTTTTTGAAATAAAAGCAGTGTGTTGATGTTGTTAATAGCTCAGCCGAACTTGATTGTCTGTCATAATTAAGTTGTTGTTTTTTTCCAAATGTTCTTTTATACATTGAACAGTTATAAAGATACAAATATATAAACACTTTTGGAGAGAGAGAGAGTGAGAGAGGAAAGAGAGAGAAAGAAAGATATATATATATATATATAAAATATATATATATATACATATACATATAAAGATATGCATATTTATATATATTTATATAAAATACAAAAGAGGGGAAGGGAGGGAAGATATAAAGAAAGAGAGAGGGAGAGAGAGAAAGAGAAAGTGAGAGAGAGAGAAATTTATTAATGTATTTAATCTTTTATATCGAGGATAATGGAATAAGCACTCATGTGTTTTTTTACATCCTAGTCCCCGTGTGTATGCGGTTTTGTAAATTTTGTCATCTGTTTCCCCCGGCACACAATGGCCTACTCTTCCGAAAGCGAACAGATTTAACTTTGAGCGCAAGATGTTCTGCATGCGTTCGAACACAGGCCTCGGTCTTTTTAGTCTCATCCGAAAGTTAAGATAAAAAAAGAGAAGGAGAGAGAGAAGAGAGAAAGAGAGAGAGAGAGAAGAGAGAGAAGAGAGAGGGGAGGGGAGAGAAGAGAGATGAGAAAGAAAAGAGAGAGGAAAGAGAGGGGAGAGGAAAGAGAAAGAGAGAGAAGAGAGAAGAGAGAGAGAGAGAGAGAGAGAGAGAGAGGGGAGAGAAGAGGATGAGAGAGACACCTGACAGGCAGACAGACCTCCCAAAAGGTTCAAATGGCAGAGCTCAATACAGGGATGCCCTGAGAGTCGCTATACATGCCTGTGCACCCCCAAAAAAATTCTTGTTTCTCTGTGTTTTTACACCTCGTATCAATGTCCCTGTTTTTAAAAAGAAGGCCTCTACTGTAAAGACGTAGACAATTACGATATTCAAAATGCTGAAGTTTTTTTTTTTGTTTTTGCTTATGCATAACAGATTGAAAAGATTGACAAGATGATTTGTTCCACTTCCCTAGGAATCACATCGTTTTACTTTGCCTTTGAAAGCTAAATTTTTAAACAGATCTGTAACAATTGTTGATTTTATTCATCACTAGAGCTTTGGGGTGATACACCAGCGTTTTCGTAATTGCATCCTTGCACAATCTTTTTTTAGTGAATGCTACATTTGCATCAAAAACAGGAACAGTATGAAACTTCTGAGGGTTTGTTGCAAAACAGGTAACGTTCATAACCCTGCAGTCTATTTTTGAGTTGGTAAAACGCGATAGCTCAGTGGTTGGAGCACTCGCTTGTCCCCAGCCAAGGTTAAGCAGCATCCAGCGTGGTTACCACTTGGATGGGTGACCGTTTGCGCACCTTGGCTTCAGTACAATCCCCCCAGTTCACCCAGCTGTAAATGGGTACCTACCCCCTTTAGGGTCAGGGAAGGTAAAGCAGCGGGGGAAACAAGATGGGCGCCGCCCTCAATATGCTGGCCTTTTGAGAAGCTGAGGTCTCTGAAGCCTCGCTCCCCTGTAATTACCCTTCATGGGATGATTAAAGTGCTTTTGACTTGAATTGACTTGACTTGACCACCTACCACATAAGTAACAGGCCACCTTTACCTTTAAGCCATCACATGTACACCACCATTAAATGGTAGAAATTTTCTACAACCACTACCACAACAATTAACAACTGAGACACCACTAGCGACAAACATACGTCACCTCCCTAGAGTGTCACGGGTGGCTCAAGGTCAACACCACCCAACACGCCATTCTCAGACATACTGCAGGGGTGAATCACTTCACTTCAGTAGCAACGGTCCTCGTCCGCCGTATGTCTGGAATCCCTGCAGGGCACTGAGGGAGCTTCTTTGGTCTGGGGGGAAATTTGGGTGTACGTGTTACAATGCCATCAGTCCCCGGAAACTCCTTCAGTCGGATTTGCTGTAGCGTGTTACAATGCCATCAAGTCCCTGTAAAATCTTTCAGTCAGGGTTTGCTTACGTGTTACAATGCCATTAGTCCCCTGTAACTCTGTCAGTCAGGATTTGCTGTAGCGTGTTACAATGCCATCAGTCCCTGTAACTCTGTCAGTCAGGATTTGCTGTAGCGTGTTACAATGCCATTCGTCCCTGTAACTCCTTCAGTCAGGATTTGCTGTAGCGTGTTACAATGTCATTGGTCCCTGTAACTCCTTCAGTCAGGATTTGCTGTAGCGTGTTACAATGCCATTCGTCCCTGTAACTCCTTCAGTCAGGATTTGCTGTAGCGTGTTACAATGCCATCAGTCCCTGTAACTCCTTCAGTCAGGATTTGCTGTAGCTTTTTACAATGCCATTCGTCCCTGTTAAATCCTTCAGTCAGGATTTGCTGTACGTGTTACAATGCCATTTGTCCCCCGTAACTCTTTCTCAGGATTTTCTGTAGCGTGTTACAATGCCCTTGTCCCTGTCACTCCTTCAGTCAGGGTTTGCTGTAGGCGTGTTACAATGCCATCAGTCCCTGTCACTCCTCTCAGTCAGGATTTGCTGTAGCGTGTTACAATGCCATCAGTCCCTGTCCCCTCCTTCAGTCAGGACCTAGTTCTGCGGTTGAAGTCCAGGCTGCCCTAGATTTTAAACTGCTAACCTCTTGCGCAGTTAAGGTTTTTGCACATCTTTATATCATTGTACGGTTTAGTATTGTTGCATACATTAACCCGAATGCACAGCTATCATTGTTGAAAAAGTTAACATTGTTGCGCAGCGTTGACACCATCGCATAACTTAACGTTATTGCAAGAAATACATTAACACTGTTGCACAGCTTGACACCATCGCATAACTTAACGTTATTGCAAGGAATGCATTAACACTGTTGCACAGCTTGACACCATCGCATAACTTAACAACATTGCACAATGTTAAGTTAATGTTTCACTGAAAATCGTTGCACATATCATCATGACCTAACTTAACGTTGTTGCTCAACTGGAGATCTTTTTGATAACATACAACAACATCATAGTCATATGAATGTCACAGATCTACACAGGCCATGTAACAGCCCTTTGTCATCATTCTCGTTCCCGACGGAAGATTTTCCATTTTAAAATGTTTGTAAGGAACACACTCATGGAACCTCTTCCCTTTCAAGGTCATTCCATATTATGCACCCTCTGATTTTGGCACAAGGAATAATGGGCAATACTACCTGTCTCTCTTCAGCTCCTGATCTTTCAGTAATGCCCATCTCTAATATATGTTAAATTCCATTATCAACGTTGTCCAAATGATTTCCCCGAGCCGGTTTCTTTTTTTACATACATTTTTTTTTTAATTGAAAAATGCCTGACGGAGATGTTCGCCCCTTGTACCAGGTTAAAGATCAAGGGGTCACTAGTTTCCACTGTGGAACACAACGTCTCAGTCTGCCTGTCTGACCCTTTGATGTGAGCCTGTCCCAGCCTGTGGAGCATCGGTGTGATATGGGAGGATCAGGTCTGAGAGCAGGGCTGTTTCTAAACGCCCTTGCTCTTGTTCTGACCCCCATTTCTCGTGTGCCCTCTGAGCCAACCCCTGGCCCCTTCCTCACCCAACCTCTCTCCATTTGCTTTTACAGAAAATAATCTGGCAGGGACACATGCTGTGCTCTGTGGGGACTGGGTAACATTATTCCCCTATCGCACTGCTGATTGGACATTGTGGTCTTCAGATCATTACCCAAAACTACTGTCGTGCTACACCCAATGTGAATAACGTATTTGGAAAGCTGGCCTCCAGCATCATACCCATTGCGAGACCTCAATGTTGGGTAAGATGGTCACCGACATGTTCAGTGGGAGTCCGTCAAGGCTGTCTCTTATCGCCGACACTGTTCAAGGCCTTCCTTGAGAGCATAATGACTGATGCCTTAGAAGATCACATTGGCAGAGACAGGATTGGAGGGCGGACAATCGCCAACCTCAGGTTTTCCGATGACATCTATGGACTGGCAGGAAACGAACAGGAACTAGCCAACCATGATACCACCTGGTCGAAACATCCTCCAGATATGGCATGGAGATCAGTGCCGAGAAGACAAAACTCATGACAAACAGTGCCCAGCCAATCACTACCGAGATCACAATCAGTGGAAAAGAACTTGGGGTTGTAGATCACTCCAAGTACCTTGGAGCTATTATTTTACTGAAAAAGGTTCAAAGACTAAAATCCTCACAAGAGCTGCACAAACAGTAGTAGCTATGGCGAAGATCAAGACCATCTGGAAAGACTGAAACATCTCTCTCAGGACCAAGATCAAGCTACAGCATGCACTGGTCATCTCCACATATCTGTATGCATGCGAATCCTGGACACCGAATACAGACCCACAAAGGAGGATCCAGGCTTTGGAGATGAGATGCCTCAGAAGACTCCTTTCAACGAAGAAGTCCAACAAACCATCACCTAACAAGTGAAGCACTACAGAGACCTGCTGACCACAATCAAGAAAAGGAAGCGCACATGGTATAATAAATGGAACTTATATAGCGCTATATCTTGCAAAGACAAATCAAAGCGCATGCATTCAACCCAATCTTACACAGTCATGCAATCAATGATAAATAATCAATAGTTTAAACAAACATATATTACAAACATGGTGCGCTGCAGACAAAATCTATTAAATAAAATTTCAATAGTAAAATGCTTTTCAAAAGCACACACACACACACACACACACACACACACACACACAAGTTTGTATACTTTAGCAGGGTGATAGGACATGGGTTAGTGAAGGTGGGGTTATTCTCATATGAAACACGAGGGGGGGGGGGAAATCTTAGGTTTGAAATCAATATGTCTTGGGGCTGGATTTAAAAGTGTCATAACTAGGTTTCTGGTGAGGAGAGAGAGGGAGCTCATTTTAGGTCGATGGACCCGAAACAGAAAGATCGGCGGCCAACGGTGGATTGGTTGAATCTAGGTATTCGTAGGCACAAGGTATCTGCAGCAGAGCGGAGGGAACGTGAAGGAGTGTACAGGTGAAGCAATTCACAGAGGTAAGAGGGCGTAGTTTTGTGGAGACATTTGTAACAGAGGGTACCGATCTTATAATTTACTCTCTGTGGCACAGGCAGCCAGTGGAGAGATCGCAAGAGAGGGGTAATGTGCTCAGATTTTTTTCTTTCTGAGAACAAGTCGAGCTGCGGAATTCTTTATACGTTGAAGGAGATGGATAGATAATGCTGGCAGACCAGACAAAAGAGAATTGCAATAGTCCAGACGTGAAAGAATGAGAGAAGTGAGAAGTTTGGCTGTTGCATCTGTGGACAGGTTCTTTCGAACTGCACTAATACGCGTAATTTAAGCTCAGATGGTATGGACATATGACAAGATCAGATGGGCTCTCCAAGACTATACTGCAAGGAACAGTGCAGGGGAAGAGAAGGCGAGGCAGGCCGAAGAAGAAATGGACAGACAGCATCACTGAATGGACTGGGAAGAGCTTCTCCACAACCCAGGCACTTGCCCATAACCGCCGCAAATGGAGCCAACTGGTGCAACGTTCGTCACTGCAGTGCCCCTACGGGTTACGGGAGCAGAGGAAATGAGATGATGGTTTCATAGTCATCAAAAGCCTCGGCACAGCAACAAGTGCAAAGAGAGACGCCAAAGTATTCACAGCTGAAATGAGGTTCTACAGAAGCAGAAAAAAAGAGTCACATGGTTAGATACAAGAACAAATGAAAATGTTCATGATAAAATATTCTTTACAAAGACAAATGCTGGCTGAAGTTGATAAGCGCAGGCTGAGATTTCTTCCTCTGCTGTTTCTCGGACTGCCTCACCAACAACTTTAATGAGGCAGTCCGAGAAACAGCAGGGGAGGTACTCGGTCGTCAGAGGAATAAACACCAGCCACGGAATACCAATAACATCTTGGACCTCTGTGATACAAGAAGAGCACTGAAACCAACCAGGTCTTCCAACCCTAAAGAATACCGGGAGGCCAACAATCTCGTGAAGTCAATGTTAAAGGTGAGATAGAAGTGAACCAGTGATCAATGTGATGAGATCGAAAAAAGCATGAAAGTGGGCAACAGTAAAAAGGCATACGACACCCTGAAGAAACTCACAAAACCACTTCAAACCAAATCATCAGTCATTGAAGACAGCTCCGTAGACCTCCTCACAGAAAGCTCAGCTGCATTGAACAGGTGGTCTGAGTATTGTCAAGAACTGTACAACTACCCAATACAACCTGACAAGAGCATAATAGAAGAGAAAGCAGCAACATCAAGAACACCCTCGCCATTACCTATAAAGGGGGGACGAAGTGGAAGAAGCCATCCGCAGCTTACCAGTAGGAAATCCCCAGGAGCAGACAACATAACCCGCAGAGCTGCCAAGCATGGTGGCGAAACAGTCATCACACACTGTTACAGCTATCGTCAGAAGATTTGGGAGACAAAACAGTGGCCAACAGAATGGACACAATCACTCATCATACCCCTGCCCAAGAAGGGAATTTACGCCAATGCCAAAACTATAGAACAATCAGCCTCATCAGCCACTCCAGCAAGTTTTGCTCAAAGTTATTTTGAATCGACTCAAGAAGAGGCGAGAACAACACCTGCAGAGGAACAAGCTGGGTTCAGGGGAGGCAAGGAGCACAATCAAACAGATTTTCACCTCCACATCCATGATGGAAAAACATCTTCAACATCAAAGAGACCCTTCCACAACTTATCGACTTCAAAGCTTTTGACAGAGTATGGGCACGAAGGCCTGTGGGGTCCCAAGGGGATGAGGGGCAGAAACTTAAGATATCAACCGGAAGGCCGTGGGAGTCCTCAAATGTGGGTAATAAAAAAGGTCCGACAAAATTGCACTGTAACCCCAGCCAGTATCCTTCTTGAAAAAAATAGATGAGACCCCCACTTCAAAACCACATTGGGGCGACCCCAAATGCCGGGTTTCCCAGCTGTTAATCTGCGGAAACATTTTAAAACCCGACTTCCATCTTTCCACCCATTGGGAAAAGACCCCACATTGCGGAGTTGCGATGACTTGGACCCAGGCAAGCCCCTGGGTAAAATTTACAGAAAGGAAACAGAGGTGGAGCAAATATTTGGGGTACCTCCAAAAGAAGTCGTGAAAAAGACAAGGAAAGCCATTGCAAAATTCATGAACCCAACCAATGGAAAAAAAGGAGACGTTTTAAAAACCCAAGGCGCTAAAAACAAAGACGAGCTCGGAAACAAGAAATTTTAAACAGAATAGCCATGGGCCCTCTTTCCAACAAAATCCCCCAAAAACCCTATTTGGAAAGAAAGAGACCAGTTTTCCAAATCAAATAAAGGGTCTACAAACCCCTTTAATTCCAGGAATCGTGCTTTCGGACGTGACAAACTGACAATTACTGAGGAAACCGAAGGGGCGAAAAGGAAACAAAAAAACAAAAAATGCTGGCATATCTTTGGGCAAACGAAAGACCAATGAATTTGTCAAGAGTCAAATAACATGGCTGGCAGGTCCACAGGAACCCCTTCTCACCATCGTCAAGAAGAAAAAGCTGACATGGTTCGGCCACGTCACCCGCCACAACACTCTGCCAAAAACAGTACTGCAGGGAACACTCGAAGGTGGCAGAAAGAGGGGAAGACAGAACAAGTCATGGATGGACAACATCAGAGAATGGACCAGGATGAATGACTCGGCACTACTGCGCAGAGCCGAGGACCGAGATGGATGGAGGAGGCTTACCACGTCATCGTCTTTCGTGTCTCCCCCACGACCGCCAAGGTCACGGGTCTGATGATGATGATGATGATGATAATGATGAGATTTGTTCGTCATGCAAGCAGACAAACCCATTCACAACATGTCTTCAAGGTGCGGTTGAGAGGGGAAAAAAAGAAGAAAAAAAGGAAAAAACACCAACATCCTACATCACCAATATCACTGAGATCAGTGGTCTGGAGGGATTTTAGGAGATCGTAGAACTCAAGCAGAGATTTATTTATTTATTTATTTATTTATTTGTGTATATTTTTTTTATATCGAGGATAACGAAAAAGCACTCATGTGCTTTTTTTTACATCCAGTCCCCGTGTGTATGCGCTTTTGTAAATTTTGTCATTCATTCTCACCTGCACACAATGGCCTACTCTTACGAAAAGCGGAACAGGATTTAACGTGTGCGCAAGATGTTCTTCGTGCGTTCGCACACGGGGCCTCCTCGGTTTATAGCCTCATCCGAGGGACTTTTTGGGGAGAGTGGAGTCTGCACTGATGTTAACTCCAGGGGAAAATATCCCCTTGAACGGGAATCGAACCCGGGTCGTCAGATTGCGAGCGCAATGTTCTAACCATTAGGCTATTCCGTCCCCCTGAGAGAAATGGCGAACCCTGGTGACATTAGGCGCGGGGGGGGGGGGGGAGGGGGGGGGGTGGTGCACCTACCGACCAGAGTAGCACTGGAGACAGTTGATTCGAGTTGGATCTTACGAATTAGTGTCTCACTGAACAGGTGCCCGTATCTCCCCAAAACAATCACTTTAGAAGAAAAATGAAAGGGTCGTAGTGTTACTGTGGGGTTTGTGGGTTGTTTAGAAGGGGCGCTGACTAACTAACACCTGTCCCTTGGGAAAGTGTCTGCCTATTGTGAGATGTGCATTTGCTATCGTGTCATTAACTGCTTGTTGTTGTTGTTGTTGTTGTTGTTGCTGCTGCTGTTGTTGCCCTTGTTGTTGTTGTTCTTCTTCTTCTTCTTCTTCTTCTTTCTTCTTCTTCTTCTTCTTCTTCTTCTTCTTCTTCTTCGCAATTCTTCTTCTTCTTCTTCTCTTCGCAATTCTTCTTTCTTCTTTCTTCTTTCTTCTTCTTTCTTCTTCTTCTTTCTTCTTCTTCTTTATTCGTCTTCTTCTTCTTCTTCTTTTT
>CM054163.1:29733868-29801103 GCA_028751875.1 Rapana venosa
CCGGGTTTGTTTTGGTGTGTGTTGGGGTTTTTTGTTTTCTTTTTGGGTTTTCATATATGAATTTTTGTTTTTTTTTTTTGGGTTTTTCCTTTTTTATTGTTGTTGTCTGTTTTCTTCTTCTTCTGTTTTTATTTTCCCCCAATTTTTTCCTTTTTTTTCTGTTTTCAGCCGTTTTGGTTTTTTTTTTTTCCATTTTTTTTCTAATTCTTTTTGTCTTTGCCTTTTTTTGGCTCTGTTTTTCTCTCTCTCTCTCTCTCCCCTCCCCAGAATAAACACTGCTGTTTCTATAACACTAAACCGGATACTGCTGAACAAAGCCAAAATGTGTTTTTGTTCCCTATCTACTTAAAAAAGAAAAAAAAGAAAAGTCATCTTAGCCCACACTGGGGAAAAACCAAAATTTGAAGCGCGACTCTTAAAACCGGAAAAAGGGCTTTTTTGGTCTTCTGTGCCTAACCCCACTTTTTTCAAAAACCTGTCCCTCCTTTTCATCTCTGCAAATGTCACTGTCCCCTGCTTTTGTCACATGCCCCAAAAAACCACGCTGCTAAAAACACGCCGCCACACATACCAAACACCAACACACACACAACACCACAAACACACACACACAAACACTGGGCGCACACACAAGCACGTACACACACATCACATACACACCATATAAACACACGGCGACACCGCATGCACCCACACATACATACACACGAAAGCGCGCGCCGGAGCACACCCCAAAAAAACACATACATACATTTAACAGAGAGCATACACATAATTTTATACATAAATACAAACAGACATACATTATACAAACAGCCATACATATAACAAACAGCCTACTAATACAAACACCCAACAAATACAAAGTAGGGCCTTTTTGGCCGTGGGGAAGGCTTACAAAACGACAGAAACGCAACACACGGGGGCCTGTAAAAAAAAAAACATGAAAAACTTATCCCATTACCTCTAAAAAATCAAAAAAAAAAAAAACACGTTTGCACACGCATCTACACCATCACACACACAAAAACGGGCCGCGCACAAAAACACGCACACACACCTTTCTCCATCAAGCACAAAAAATAAGCACACAACACACACACACCATACATACACGACACTCACTCACTCATCCCCCACTCACACGGGCAACAAACACACCAAAAACACATCACACACAGTACACCCCACAACACACCCACACACACACACACACACACACACCGCCCATGGGATTACTTTCCATTCCCGTCATTTTTTCTTTTTTCTTTTTTTACAATGATTGATACTATTTTTCTCATAACATCATCCCAACTGTCTCCACAAACCGATAACATAGATTTTGTCATCCACATCATAACACTAATGGAACATTACTTTCCCCCGTGATAGTTAATCTTTTAATTTAACACAATTTTCAGATACTAAAATTAGCGTTGATATGCTGACAATATTGTTCATAATTAATATGAAATTCTACTGCATACTAATTGAATGATGACCTCCGATTTTAAAACCCAACAAAAAACCCAGCACAAGAAAAAAAAAGAAAAATCATAATAAAGTCACCCAGGTGAATTCAAATCAGATTTCCCATCATGCTTCGGGCAACTTCCGTTCACAAAGGGTTTCGCCACCAAATTTCCGCGACGGGGCCGGGGAAACGGGAAACAGGAAGTTGAATCCATTATATTAGCAGGACAATTTCCGAACTGCCAGCACTAAGGAAAATCTCTTGGTGATTGAAGTGTGGAGGCATGCGGGTATGGGGATTAGCTTCCTTCTATTTCTTGCATGAAGGTAGAAACCCTGGTTTCTTGGTTTTGATTACATAATGGGTAGGGTTTGCCCCAGGAGAAAGGAAAGAAGAGTTAAGAGAAAGGGAAAAGAAGACAGAAAAAATGGATGAATGAATGAATGGCATAAGGAAATAAAGACAGAACAAATGCAAGATTCAAAGAAAGTGAAGGATGGTTGGGTGGATGGGTGGATGGATGGATGGATGGATTTGGATGGATGGATGGATGGATGGATGGATGGATGAAAAAAGACAAAAAATAATGCAAAAAATCAATGAAAGTAAAGATGGAGGATGGATGATGGATGATGGATGGATGGATGGATGAATGGATGGGGTGGAAGGATGGATTTTATGGATTGAATGATGGTGGATGGATGGATTTGGGTGGATGGATGGATGGATGAAGGAAATAAAGACGGGGAAAAAAGCAAAATCAGGGAATATAAAGATGGATGGATGGATGGAAAAGATGATTTATAATGGATGGGTGAATGGATGGATGGATGGATGGATGGATTGATGGATGAATAATGATGAATGAATGAATGAATGAATGAATCAATCAATCAATCAAATCAATCAATTGCAGAAGGAAATAAAGACAGAATATAAAGAAAGATTCCAAGAAGCTGAGATGGATGGATTGGGTGTCTGGCTGGCTGGCTGGCTGGCTGGCTGCTGGCTGGCTGGATGGGTGGATGGATGGATGCAGGGAGGAGGGTGGGGAAAGAAGGAAATAAAAAACAGAAAATAATGCAAATAGATGGATGGATGGATGGATTGATGGATGGATGGATGGATGGGTGGATGGATGGATGGAGGATGGATGTAGGATGATGGATGATGGATGGAAGGTTGGATGGAGGGATGGATGAAGGGATGGATGGATGGATGGAGGGAAAAAGAAGGTAAGTGAATAGAGATGATTAAATGAATGAATGAAGAAAATGAAAAGTGAAGAATAATAAAAATGAATGAAAAAAAGGAAGGGAAAGGAAAGGGAAGGGAACGAAAGGAAAGAAAAAACAAAAAACTTCGCGAAACAAAGGGGAAAAGAAAAAAGGAAAAAATAAACAACAAAAACCAGCTACAAAAAAAAGATAAGCATCCAAACTGCCCCTCTTTTTTTTTTATCTATGTCCTCTCCCCTTGTGTTTATTTTTTCGTTTTTGCCCTGCTAAATTTTTCTTTTTTTCCTTTTAATTTTTTTGTATTATAAAAAGATACCCAAAAAAAATTTTTAAAATGGCTAATTGGGACAAGGGCCCCGTTTAAGAATAAAAGAATTTGGAATGGAAAAAATCAGTTTTTGTTTCTTCTTTCAATTTTCTTTCCTTTTCACCTTAAAAGAGAAGCCCCATTTTAAAAAAAAAGCATTCTTAGGTTATATTTGAAAAAGGTTTTCTTACACCACACAAACGCACGGCCCACCAAAAACACAAAAAACACACCACGCAAAACAAAACACACCCTACACACACACAACACGCACGCACCCCCACACAACAACACACCACACACACCACACAACAAAACACACACACACCAACACACACACACACTGGACATAATGACACAGGAAGGGGAAAACTTACCCCTAACATTAACACCTTAAACATAGAAAACATTTGGGGGGAAAAAAATCTGAGAATCTCCTTTTTCCATCAAGACTACCACCATCGCAGCTAATTAAATTCACGCCAATTTCTTTTCTTGTTTTGTTCTTCTTCTGTCTGCGTCTGTCGTCTTCTGTCTTCTTTTTTTTCTTTCCTCCAGACTTGGAGACAGTTTCGGGGATGGAGCTGCTGAGCCATGGCGAATCGGGCGTTCATTGTCCAAACCCCTCCCATGCCAAACTTGGGTAAATTGAATCACTTTGTTGGCAGCAGGGGGGATCTACAGTTAATCTGTGTCGGGAGGGGCGGGAACTACACTTACTTTCTCATTCTTTTCTCACCAATCATCACTGACGCGAGTGTCAAATTAAGAAATTGGAAGAAAACACTCAATCAGCTAATTGTAACTAAGCAACGAGGCCACGACTAGCCAACAAAAACAAAAAAACCATGACATCAACCCCCAAACCCTTCAAAAATAGTCCGCCAACCCGCCACCAATTTCCAACTAGCCAGCAAACCAAACGATTAACCAGTCAGCTAACAACTAGCCCTCCAAAAAATTAAACAAATAGCCAGCCAACTGACTTCAACCAAAACCATCCCCAAAACCCAAACCCGCCAGCCAGTCAACCAACCAACCAGCCCCCCATCAGCAACCAGCCAGCACTACCAGTCAAATACCTCCCCAAACCCAACCAGCTTTCATTAACGGGGTTTTGCACAACCATTGTGGGGGAAAATTATTTCCCAAAGCTTTTAATGGTTTCACTGCAAAACAAAAACCTTTTCTGTTTCAGAACAAATCCGGGGAAAACACATATAAAATCTCGAATAAAAAACCAACAATCGTTTTTATTCTGTCGATTTGCAACACGACAGGGAATCAAACGAACACATCAAAGGGGAAGGGGAACAAGAGACAGGTTGAAGGGGAAAATTATTAAATATAAGCCGTTTTTTTTGGTTATGTCATTTCTATAAAACCCCAAGAATTTTTTTTAACTTGCGTGCCAGACCCTTCAATTCACAAAACTGCCCTGTTGTTCATGGTGGAACCATGTTTGGTCTATGTTCCCCCTTTATGTTGGCCATTGTATATGAGTGGTGACACTTGTCAAAATTCTGCCCAGCATTTTTTGATGGCAGTTAGACTTCATAGAAAAAACTGTAGAATCCATCATATAAAAACACAAAAATACCCCCTGTTTCATCAACATAGCAATCAAGACTTAAACACTCTAACCGTTTGCCCCCCCACCCCCCCCCCCCCCCTCCAAATTATTTTAACTTCTTTTAAAAATATTTTATGTTCTAGGCTAGACTTCCAAGTTCAGCAATGTGAAAATGCAGGTCGTGATCATTTTTTTTGCCCACCATTCTTTTTACTGTATTTGAAACTTCGGAATGATTCGTTTTGATTTAAACCCAAGAAAAGGATAGGGGGGGGCCCTGTTTTAAATCAGTAGGGTTTAGTTTTAAAAATGTTCTATTTGACAAGGGGCTCTTTCTAACCAATAAAGAAAGTAAAGCAGTGGAAGGAAGAATATGACTAGCCCAAAAAAGCTGGCTGCTAAGAAGCTGAGGTCTCTGATCCCTCTCTTCCTAGGGCCCAACATAGGTCCTGGGACAACTTTAACTTGTTTATATACTTGTAGTTGGTAATTAAAAGATGAACCGATGAGTAAACCATGTGTGGCTTAATGACAGTCATGAGGAAAACAATAATCTATTTCCCTTGACAAAAAGAAAGGAAGGAGTGAATTGACGTAAGCACAGACGCTTTAAGAAAAAGCAAATCAATCCCTCACCGCTCCCCTCTTACTGCCAGCAGCTTAGAAAAAGGTTCTCTTCTGTTCAGTTTCAGTGTGGTGTGATGGCATTTCCATCCTGTTGTGTCTGGCCAGTCACAGAAAATTTGGCTGGCAGGGTCTCCCTGTACAAATAATGCCAGGGGACAACGTGAGGTGAATCAAGAATCATCCCCTTACACGTGCCTGTCTGGAGTAGGGCTGAACTTGTCAACGTGTGTTCTCTGGCCTGAGGGAATGGACATGCCACAGTGAAATGGCATGTGCCGAACCTGCATCAGTGTTCATTCTCTGAAACATGCATTAGTTATTGGTTAAAGTATTAGCACACTTTTTGGTTCTTCACTGCGAAATATAGATTATTGGAGTAATTTACTAAATGTCCATAACAATCACTACTTTTTCAATGTTCAAACAAGACTGATTCTTTAAACTTCTCTACTAAATGAACTTAGCAGCTAAGGTTAATGCTTCAGGTTAAAACTTAATGAACATTTCTAGATATAGCTACATGTCCTGTAAATTCGATTTTTGGTAGGTTTTCTTATACTGTAGCCCATTACTATTCAATACACTTTGTTCCTTCTAAGAATAATGATGCATTTTTTGGGATTGTCACTTTATCAAAATATGAATTGGGGGTTCAAATGAGTTTTATTCCAAGTCAATTAATGAAGCCCGATCCTTGTACAGAAAAAATCTCCTCACGTCCCCACCACTTTACTTGAGCTGTCTCTCTCTCCCCTCTCTCTCTCTCTCTCTCTCTCTCCTTCTCTCTCTCCTCTCTCTCTCTCTCTCTCCTCTCTCTCTCTCTCTCTCTCCCCCCCCTCTCTCCCCCTCCCCTCTCACAACACACACTACACACCAAAACACACACACACACACACACACACACACCACACACTCCCATCACCCCATACACATAACAACCCCCACCCCCAACACAGCCCATTTTTTTGTTTTTCCTAGAGCATTCTTAATACCTTTAATTTAAGTTATGTGGGGTTTGTTTGTGTTTTTAAAATTTTAGAAATTTTTTTTTATGATAGTTTTTGTAGGAATGTTCTTAAACAAAACAAAACACCTAAAATACACACAAAGGTGCGCATGACGCACACATATAATAATAGTGACACACACATCCGTACACTCGCACACTCGTCATAACCCCACACGCACACACACAGACATGCGCGCACACAACACCACACAACACACACACAAACACCACACACACACACACACAAAAACCCAAAAAACACACATACATGCAAAAAACACACACACACGCACGCACACTCCACACATTTACCATATTCCTATTTTGTCTAATCCTTTCATTTTTTAAAGGTTTGAATTAAGAAAGAAAAAACTACACACACACACACACATCACTTTTTTTAAACCCCAGAAAAAAAGGAAGGATGGTTTTTCATAAAAAGGGATTTAGTTTCCCTGGAGTGCATGCATCGGGGGCTCCTAACTTTTTTCTTTTCCACAACCCAAAAGAACAATTTCACTCACTCACCAGCCCCCTGTCCCAAAGGGACGAGGGGGGGCATGAGAGAAACGCAACAGAGATCTTTTGCATGTTTCCCACGATCCTGTGTGGCTAGTAAAAGGGGTTTTCGGGGGTTGGGGGGGCGGTCCAGTCTTTGATTTTGTAAACCCAATTTTTCTTTTGGGGGCCCTCTTTTCCCTTTTTCCTTTCAACCGTTCCATGCAAGATGGTTTTTTTTGCAAAGAGTTAGTCCTTGTGGTGTGACCAAACCAACCCAAAGTTTTCTCCTTTTTATGGTGAGAGCAAGGTTTTCTTGGGGGCCCACACGCTTTTTGATTTCTTCTTTCACATAGTTGTTGTCTTGTGTTTTTTGTATGATATTTTGAGGAGTCTTCTGTGGCACTTGTTTTTCGAAAGCTTGGATTCTCCTCTCTAGCCTCTGCTGACAGGGTCCAAGATTCACAGCCATATGGAGGATAGATATCACGAGGGATTTGGGTAGAGGTGATATTTGGTGCAGAAGCTTTTTTTGCTGCTTCTGATGATGCTCTCGAGTCGGGCTAGAGCAGATGTTGATGGTGCAATGCGAGCTTTCACTTCAATTGTTTGATGTGCCATCGGTTGTTAGGATGGAGCCTAAGTATTTGAATTGGCTCACCTCTTCCAGTATTTCTCCATTCATCTTTATTTCTGTGCTCTAAATTACTAGCGCTGTTGACCATGATCTTTGATTTCTCTGTACTGACCTCCATGGCGTATGCCTCGCTCAATCTGATAGACTATCTGTGAGGTTTTGCAGTTCTTGTTTGCTGCCGCCCATGAGGTCAATGTAATCTGCAAATCTGAAGTTGCAAAGGGTCTTCCCACCAATGGAGAGGGAAAGTGTGGTGGTTTTGCAGTGTCTCTGTCATTATGTTTTCGAGGAAGAGGTTGACAATTACAGGTGAGGGATGCAGCCCTGACAGACCCCAACCGTGGTCTTGAAGAACTCCGGCCCATGTGATTGTTCATTGAAAACTGCACTTATTGCGTTCCTCGTAAAGTGCCTTGAAGACTTCAATGAGGCAGTTTGTCAAAGTTGAAGTTCCTGAGTACTTGCCAGAGGCCGTCCCTGCCCTAACCCTGTCAAAGGCCTTTTTGAAGTCTATGAAAATTGTGATACAAGTCTTTTTGGTGTTGGAGATGCTTCTCTAAACAGAAATTCTCAGATTGAAAATTTGTTTTCCCTGTGCTGCGTTTTGGTCTAAAGCGGCTTGTTCTTCTGCAGGAGTTTTTTTTCCCCTTAGTTTTTCAGTCTGTTGAGGACTATACCCGCAGCATGATCTTGCTAGGATGGCTTACAAGGTATAGGAGGAGGAAAAAACCAAGGGAAACACATAGCAGCAGAAACTAGAAAAGGGACATAAAGAAACAAAAATGAAATAAAATAATAAAGAAAAACAAGCACAAAGACTGGAAGGAGATAGATAAATAAGTAAAAAAGCACAATGATAATTGCATGTAGCAAAACGGGCAAATGAGTAAAAGTATGATACATCTATTGCTACCATTTGTATTATGAGAACAAAATTTCCTATTCTATTTAAAGTTATGCAAAATCATTATGCAACAGAATTTTGCAAAAGACAGATAAACCTTGACATTTGTTGTGTGTTCTTTAGATATACTGTACAAAACAACCCCAGCAATGCAACAATAAAAATCTATGACAAATCCACCACTCAATTTCGATTTAACTGTAACCTTGCAAATGGTGCTTTATCAATCTTGCCAACCGAATTTGTTTATTTTAGTGAAAAATGTTGATCACTACAGTAAAGGCAAAACGCATTGTTTTTTTTTTTCAACAGCCACCAGGGGCCCACAATTGTCAAAGAAAGAACTTACAAACGCAGCAGATTGTCTTTGTAATTTCCCATCATTTTAAGCCCGGTCCACATTGATTACTGTTTTACTTGTAGCTGCTGACACAAAGAGCTTGAAAATTTAAACTATTCATAGTGAAATATCAGTCATTAGAGGAAAAACAATACTTTCCTCTCCTTTTCACAAAAAATTCCAAAACAAAACAAAAACTAAGGAGTGAATTGACTTAGGACAATAATTAAAACAGTTCAATCCCCCACCACTCTCTCTTAGTGTCACAGCTTAGAAAAAGGTTTCTGTTCTGTTTCAGCTCGTTGGGTGTGATGGCATTTCCATTCCTTTGGGTGTCTGGCCAGTCACAGAGATTGGCTGACAGGGGTCTCCCTGTGACAAATAATCCCAAGGGAAAACGGAGGTGAATCAAGAATCATCCCCTTACACTGTGCCTTTTCTGGAGTAGGGCTGAACTTGTCAACGTGTGTTCTCTGGCCTGAGGAATGGACATGTCCACAGTGACAAAAAGGCATGAGTGAACTCTGCTATCAGTTTCCTTTTGTCTGAAACATGAATTAGCATCTGTTAAAAATTTTTTAGCACAATTTTGTTTTTCTTTACTGTTGCATGAAACTAATCAGCTAATTTACTAAATGACCTTACCATCTGCTACTGTCTTAGTTTCCAAACAAGATTGATTCTTAAAACTTCACCACTGAAGGAACCTTGACAGCTAGGCAAAGAAGTCAAGAGTAAAAACTTGGTGAACAATATTTTGCACATCCTTTTGTACGATAAAAACACACCTTTTTTTTCTAGAGTCCGTATATTGTATGAAATCGCAGTGTGGTTCATTACTTGCTCTTAAGACTAATGTTGTTTTGGGCGTGTAATGTCAGTTCAATGAGGAATGCACCGTTTTATTTCATTTCATTAATCTAGTATAATCTCGTATAACAAAGCATCAGTCTCATGGCCTCAACAACAATGACTCTCTCTCTCTCTCTATCTCGCTCTCTAACACACAAAACCACACACAAATACACAACACACACACACACACACACACACACACCACACACACACACACACACACAACAACAAAAAAAACACACACACACTCACATACACCAAAAGGTTTTGTTAGAATCCAGACAGATAGCACCCTGTAGTACTCAGAAGTGGGGATTAAAATTTTCCCCTGGAGTACACACACACACACACACACACACCACACACACACACACCACACACACACAAACACACACATACACAAATACACACACCACAAACACCACCACATAACAAACACACACTTTTTGATACAATCCAAACAGCACCCATGAAGTATTCAAAGTAGGGGATTAGAATATCCCTCTGGATACCCACACCCCACACAAAACACACACACACACACACACACACACACACACACACCCCACAACACACACTCACACACACACACACAAACAACACACACACTTTCTTGGTTAAAATCTAGACAGATAGTACCCTTTAGTATTCAGAAGTGGGGGATTAGAATATCCCTGGAGTACACACACACACATGCACACACACACGCACGCACAACACGCACACACCATACACACACACACATACACACACATACACACACACACAAAGTATCTGAGCTCCTTCTTCCCCCCCCCTTCCTTGACAAAAGAGATACTAGGTGAAACGAGAAAAAATAAACACCTAGGGAATTAAGGTAGCAACTAGAGAATAAAATATGTATGGACACATAAAAAGAAAAGAAGCAAAATACCTTTTCCCCATAAAAAAATGGGAAAAAAAAAAGAAACGACAGACAAAGAAGGAGACAATGATATACAGTCGCATGAAGCAAAACTAAGAAATGGGATAATGTATAATTAAAATGAGAAAAAAAGTGGAGAAGAAAACATAAATAGAGAGCGTACTGTGTTCTGAGAGATTAGGGCAACGTTAGATTATGAGTTTATAGTTTAAAAAATGACAATGAATGAAGGAATGAATGAATGAATGAATGAATTGAATGAAGGGTAAAATCAGATAATTAATAATGATGATTAATTTAAAAATAATAATAATAATAATAATAAAACAATAATAATAATGTATGGGACTTTATATAGTGCTGAATCTTGTAAAGCAGCAAATCAAAGCACTCAGATTACTTTTTTTTTTTTATCGAGGATAATGGATAAGCACTCAGTGTTTTTTTACGTCTAGTCCCCATGTTATGCGGTTTTGTAAAAATTTTGTCATCTGTTCTCACCGGCACACAACGGCTTACTCTTTCGAAAAGCGGAACATGATTTAACGTGTGCGCAAAATGTTCTGCATGCGTTCGCACACGGGCCCTTGGTTTATGGTCTCATCCGAAGGAATTAAGTAAATAAGTAAGTAACTAAGTAAGTAAGTAAGTAAAAAAAGTCAGTCAGTAAGTAAGTAAGTATATAAGTAAGAAATACACAAATTATTTGATTAATTGGTTAATTTAAATTTGCAATGGGTTAGTCGATGATTTATTTATTTTAATCTATTAATTGATTAATTGGTTAATTAATTAAATGATTAATTAATCGATTGGTCAATTGATTAAAACAACCAACCAATTAATTGATCATTAACTTATTTACTCATTAATTGATTGCCTGATTGGTTGATTAATCTAAAGGCGGAGCAATTAGTTGATTGATTGTTTTGATTGATTGGTTGGTTGATTGATTGATTAAATTGATTGATTGATTGATCGATTGGCAAGTGTTCAATATAAACTATGCCGAAACAACGACTTTAAAAAATATCATGAAATGATAGGAAAATACTAGGGAAACAAAGAAATCAGAAAAATCAGAAATACAGATAATCAGAAGTTAAACAGCTATATACGGCTAGCTATCACACAACCACACCCCACACACACACACACACACACACACACACACACACACACATACACACACGCGCGCGCGCGCTTGCACGTCGACATAGGGCGCGTTCATAATTAGAGCATTTTTCCAATTTTGAATGATGTTTTTCTCATTGACTAATATTCTATTTTTAACTCTTCAAGTATATCAAAAATAAACAAAAATGTGCAATTTAGTACACAGTAGAAACCGTTAAAACCAAGGAAAAAATCTATAATTATTCAATTATATCTAATTTGATTGGATTTTAATTCCACAGGTTTAAACCGATTCAGGGAGGTGTCCTCAATCATCCACCACCAATTCTACAGGAGAGAAGAGAGAGAGAGAGAGAGAGAGAGAGAGAGAGAGAGGGGAAGAGAGAGGAGAGAGAAGAGAGAGAGAGAGAGGGAAGAGAGAGAGAGAGAGAGAGAGAGAGAGAGAGAGAGAGAGAGAGAGAGAGAGAGAGAGAGAGAGAGAGAAGAGAGAGAGAGAAGAGAAGAGAGAGAAAGAATTTTATAAAGGAAGAATAAACATTATCATCTTTTCGGGGTTTCTTTCTTAGGTACTAATTTGATAACTTAAAAAAGACCACAAGAAAGCAAAGCAATCAACGAACCAACCAAACAAACAAAAAAAACGTTCTACTCAAAAATTGAAACCAAATATTGCAGGCTTTATTGTTGTAATCCGTAGGTTTTTGCGTATTGAGGCTTGAAAGCAAACGACAATTACTCGAATCTGTCCCAGCAAAACCAAAGCAAATACGGACCTTTTCTTCAGGTAAGGACATGTTTCAGTCTCGGTTTTTTTGTCACGTCTCAGTACCACTTTCAGTAGAGAAAGACGCATGCCAGTCAGTTCAGTTAGCCAGATACCTGAAGCCAGTACTGAAGCCAGTACCGTGAACACTTAGCTCCATTTCTGAACTGCTGTCCCCGAGAACAATCAGTCAGTGGTCATTCCACACTACAAAATATTGACCAGCCACTGAACGTACCTCGGGAGCACTGTTAGGCATGACGGCGGAGCAAGCAGCGACATCAAGAACTGGATTAGCAAAGCAAGAAATGTTTATAGAAATCTGAACAATGTGTGGAAATCGTCCCAGTACAGCACCAGAACCAAACTAAGACTATACCAGAGCTGTGTACTTTCCACCCTTTTGTACGGCTCGGAGTGCTGGAGGATGACAGAGTGACCTTGACAAACTATCCACATTCCACACGAAGAATCTCAGAAGAATCTTGCGCATCTTCTGGGTGAGACCCTCTCAACCCCGAAATTTTTGCCTTTTCAACAAAAAGCATGGGGCAAAAATCTCATGCTGCGATGGGGGTGGAAAGGGGGATATTGCCCTCGGGAACAGGGGAAAAATCGCACTATCGTTGCGAAACAACTTTTTGACTATAT
This sequence comes from Rapana venosa, assembly GCA_028751875.1. Classification (NCBI taxonomy): domain Eukaryota; kingdom Metazoa; phylum Mollusca; class Gastropoda; order Neogastropoda; family Muricidae; genus Rapana; species Rapana venosa. Next base: position 29,746,786 of record CM054163.1, read on the forward strand.
GACAAAGCAGCAATTAAGGCTGTATGAGCGTTTCGACGAGTAGTCTTTTTCTTCGTGAAAGTTTCAAAGTTTTGATTTCAGTTTCAGTTTCTGACTTGATTTCAAGTTTATGACTTCGTTTAAGTTTTCTGACTTCAAATTTCTAGTTTCTGACTTCAGTTCCATATGTGAATAACGCGCAAACAGAATTTGTGTCAAGTCTAGCTAACGAATGCGAGTTGTAAACGTGCATTCATTAAATATGAAATTAGATAGATAATTTAGTTTCCCAAAATGCTGAGTGCTTGGAATACGGTAAGTTTTTTGAGGAAAAGGCATAACTTTGAATGTTTGTGGTATGTAAATTAGCTGTTTGGCTTTATGTATATATTGTGACAACAGTTTGTTGCGCATTTTGTCACAAACCTTTAGTACCTCCGGTTTGCAGTGATAAAGGAAGTTGTTGACGAAGCTAAGTGGAATGCAGTCGTCAGAGGTAAGGTTGTAAAAGGGAAACCTCGGAAACCAATTTGAACGCTTGCTCGTGAAGTCCATCAGTAAATGTTTGATTCAGGTCCAAGAGATTACAATGTGGTAATGGTTTCGCTTCTATTTTCTTGTGGATTTTTGCGAAATCAAGGACAAAGTCTCAGCAAGATCAGAGTGAACATGATGCATTATATTTCATAGAGTAAATGACCCTTGTATCTGATCAGGCATCTTTTGATTCTAAGTAGCTCTTGCTATCGCAAAATGTTGTGACAGTGAAGGAATTGTGCTTAGATAACACTCCAAAATGAAACGATTTTAAACCAAACAAACTAGCAGTATAGCCGCAAGTCACTTTTGTATACATCATAGATGTGTTCTTATCACATATACATTGACGTAATTTATTTTCAGCTTGGTTTTTTTTATATTTCAAAGTGAAAAGTTATTGAAGCGGTGTTGACAAAAGCATGCAATGAGAACAAAACTCGAAAGGTAATAATTGTAAGTCGAAGCTTTTAATGGAAGTTGAAATTATTATTATAGATAAATTATATATATATTTATTTATCTATATTATATCTATATATATATATTATAATTTTATTTATATATATATAGATTTTATATATATATTTATAAATATATATTTTTCCAAACCTTTTTTGACTCACTCTTTGCTTTTTTTTATTTATTTTGTTTTGTATGTTTCTTCTAGTGTTGTAGAGAACGCATCATGCCAAACAAATTGTACCCTAAGATCGAGCCAACCCCACCCTAGCAACCACACACACACAAACACCCACGATTCCCTTTCCATCTCCCAGATAGACCCATGCGGCCCTAGGCCTTTAATACAGGTTGTAATCGTGTTTTGAAAACACCCGCACAACTGACCAACAAACTACAAACACACAAACACACTCAAAAACCAACACCCACAAACACCACCACACACATCAACAACACCCATACACTCAACCTAACATACACACAACACTCCATAGCACATACACAACACACACACCATACACAGCACACACATACACCATAACACACACACTATCACAAGCAAACCACCACAACACACAACTCACAACACAACCAGACACACACAACACTCACACACACACAACCTCAAAACATACAACACAACTTTGTTGGGCAGTACGCTAATCTCATTGCCCCACCACCCCACCACACATATCATCCGCAACTTGTAACATACTCAGATAGTTTGTAACGGGCAAGGTCGATCAGGGATTCGATATTGGGAGTCTGGGCACAGGCGGTATGGAGGATGAGGGAGGGATGGCAGTGAGGGGATCAGGATATGATCTTCTTGGATTTAGCCAACGCTTTCATCGTTCCCGGGTAATGGTCTCACTGTCTTGAGAACGGACGGATGAAAAGATGGAGCGAGAGTGGATAGGACTGAGGAGGAGGAATGAGGAGGGAGAAGGGAAGGGTGGGAGGAGGGGTGGGGGGTGGGGGGTGATTGAGGGGGCAGCAGCTGGTTGGTGGTGTGACTGGCAAGGAAAAGCTCACCAGTTCTTTTAAAGAATGAGGTGTTCGCACATGGCATTAGAGAAAGGAAGAGAGAATGAAGAAGAAAAACAGTTTACGTTTCGTTTTGTTTTTTCTCTGATTAAATGAAAGGGTTGTATCGAAAAGTAGAATCGCAGAGAAATCGCCTTAGGTCGGATTAACTGAGTTGTTGATGTTGTTAGTTTTGACTGATTGAGCCAAAATGTATGAATGAATGAATGATAAAGTAAGAAAGGAGGGAGGAGGAAGGAGGGAGGGAGGGAGGAAGGAAGAGAAGGAGGAAGGCCACCCCCAAGGGGAGGAAGGAAGAAGTTAGGACGGATGAAAGGGGTGATGGGAGGAGGAAGGACGGAAGGGGGGAGGGACGAAGGACGGAAGGGAGGAAGGAAGGGACGGGGGAAGGACGGAAGGAATAATGTGAAGGATGGAGGATGAATGAAGGAACGGAAAGAAGGAGGAAGAAAGGAAGGAAACAAATAACGTATGTAATGGATGTCAAATAAACCGTAATGAAGGCTGATGAATGAACAACTCAATCTGAATGAGCAAACAACTGATGACATGATAAAATGAATAAATAACGCGTTTCATTTTTTAGACGAACGAGATGGCACCATCGATAAACCATAGCTTGCACGTATATTTACTTGGACTCAACTCTCAGAAAGCGTAGCTAAGAGCAACATATTTTTAACAACGCGGACTTGATCTTGCTATATATTTTGTTGTACTCAAAAGACACAACACATTAACTCACCATGGAATGTGTGTCGATGGTGTATATTTTCCTTAGTCATACGTACATCTAAGGAAGTACTATTTTTTAAAATGAATCTCTTTTACAATAAAAGGATTATGAAAAATGTATACGATTTTTACGTGCTGACTATTTCTTTTTTCTTCGAAGTTCAGAAGAAAGATTTGTAATTGTCATATGTGCATAAAAAGCAAATGCGTTTGCGCTGCGTTAAGCGCACTGAAAGTCAGGCCAGCGCATCCAATTAAATGAGTCTGAATATGATTGCCAGTGTGACAGTGTCCGCTACTCGTTGATACATAGAAACAAATTTTACTAGAAGTTTTGCTCTTGCACACATCTTCCTAAGTAATATTCTAAACAACCTCAATTCGTAAAGTAGCAGTTAATGATTTTGTTTGTAATACAATCTTTTGCGTATGATATCGGTATATCATACGAATAGATGGATTAGTAACACGCAAAAGAACGCAGTGAAAAGAAGACAGACAGACAGAAGATAGAAGACGGAGAGACGGACAGAGATGCTGTGGTCCCAGATAGACAGACAGAGACAGAGACAAACAGACAACAGATGCGACAGCAACTCACATTAACCACAACACACACACACAAACATACCCACACAAACACACCAGTAGAATGAAGAGGCTGAATGAAACAGAGATGAATGAGAAAGAAAAGAGAGTCATTCAATTATAGGATAACACCAGTCAGAGAGAGAGAAGGTCGACACACAGGAACACAGTGAAGTAGGAGTAAAGAGAACCATGGAGAGAAAAAAAGTTCACAGAAGTCTTGGAAACAAACCTGTCTGCTGGTTTCAGGTCATCTAGCGGACCACCCTCTTCACCTTATCCCTACATCTTCCTCACCCTCTTTGTCTTCACATTCCTTCCTACCTCTCTGCTCTTCTTCCTTCTTTTTTCTGTTGTTTTCAACAAGGTTGAAGGTCGTTTTTTTACAACAAAACATATTCGTAGAAACTGCACAGGAGGGGAAGGCAAATTAAGTATGGTATGCTTTTTTCCCTTTTTTACCAAATATGTGGCATCAATATATTATTCTATAAGAATTGAATAACATGATTTTAAAAGTAAATGCATCACGTATTTTATCTTTCCTTTTGGGAATAATAACAGTTGATAAATAAGTTATATTATGATAAACATTCTTTTTTCGGACACAGTAGCCACACAACATACCATTTATATATATATATTATATATATATATATATATATATATATATATATATATATATCTATTATATTATAATATAATATATATATATGTATATTAATATATATATATATTTTTATTATATATATATATATATATATACAGAGAAGAGAGAAATACATAGATTAATAATAATAATAATAATAATAATAAGAATAATAATAATTGATAATAATACTAATAAATATTAATAATACTGTAATAGGAATTTATATGCACTGAATCTTGCAAAGTAACAAATCCAAAGGCTTGCATTTCAAATCATTCACACGCAAGCAACCCCAAACTCTCAGATAAAACATATCAAATTTATATAACACTAACACACTTAGGTGGGGGTGGTGGAGGTGAAGGCAGTATGAGAAATAGGAACAGATAAACAGGGGAAGATTCGAGTAAGAGTATAAGTGCGTTTTGAGGGCTAGATTTGAAAGAATAAATGCAGGCTGGTGGCCCGACGTGGAAGAGGGATGTCGTTCATGTGGAGGCGGAAGATAGAAAGAGCGCGGCACAGTGGTTTGTTCTAAATTGGGTGTCGAATAGCACAAGGCATTCTCTACAGCTGAATCGAAGGGAGGGGACGGGAGTGTACAGGTGAAGACAGATAAGGGAGATAATAAGGTTGAGATTTGTGGAGGACATTTGAAAAGGGGTATTAATTATTTATACTTTAATCTTTTGTGAGCAGGCTGCAGTGAAGATATCGCAAAAGAGGTGTGAGTGTTCAGATTTTTTTTTAAGGACATTCGAGTTGCAGGTTTGTATGCGTTGAAGGAGTTGATGGATGTTGCTGCAAACCAGCAAGAGAGGAATTATCAGTAGTCCAGTCGAGAGAGAATGCGAGATGTGTACAAGTTTGGATGTTGCTTCTGTAGACAGATATTGCGAACTGACGTATGCGCTGTAATTGATAGTAGCAAGACGCAGGTTCTGGGTGATGAGTTTTTTATAGAGAGTGTGTTTTTCAGAACCACACTAGATATTTCACAGAGCCGGGAAGAGAACGGACGTTTTGTGAATACCATGAAGTCGTTGTGAGGGAGGAAAAGTTTATGTTTGGTACCATGAGATAGCTCCGTTTTATGGCTTTGCTGTAACGTATTTGAGTATCCAGTTTTTTGAATGTCTAGAGACGTGGCCATATTTGTAGGTGGAAGGCTATTTTCAAGGGTTTATTGCTACATTGAAGCTGAGTGTCATCAGCTAGAATGATGGATCAATATGATGGGTTTATTATGTGTGAGAGTGGAAGCAGTGTAAGAGTGATAGAATAGGACAGAATAGATCCTATGGGACTTCACATATCCAGTTGAAAGGTATTGATTGAATTTGTGACAATAACTTTTGTATCGGTTTGTGAGGTATGAACTTAAACAGGTGAGGGCAGTGCTAATACCATACATGTTCTGAGGCAGAAGGAGAAAGAAGAAATTGAGTGATCTATAGTGTAAAAGCAGCAGATCAGATAGGTCGAGAAGAGATAAGAAGGAGACGTTCCCTGCATCTGAGCGAGTAAAAGTTGTTATGTAAGTGTGGCTAGGGTGGTTTCGGTGCTGATATAGATATGATTGTACAACACACAACACACAATTATATATATATATATAATTATATATATATTATATATATTAATATTATATATATATAATATATCATATATATATATTATATTAATATAATAAATATATGAGTGTGTGTGTGGTGTTGGTGTCGTGTGTGTGTGTGTGTCTGTTGGTCTGAGTGTGTCTGTGTGTGTTCTGTGTGTATGTAATTTGTTTAGAGCAAAGTAATTGATAGTCAAATTACAGACATTTTTGATTTCCTTTTGGACAACATTTGTTTATAAAATTATTGAGGGAAACACTTCCAAAGTCAATCTCAAAGTCTGTTAAGCTTTTTTTTTTATACAGTAGTAGTTATGTAACCAATTTGAGCAATGAAGTTGAATGTCTAACTCGGAAATATTTTTTTTTATCCTGATTTTACTCAATAAGTTATTGTAAGGATAAAACCGAATAAAAGAAAATTGAAATCATTGTAACAAATTTTTTGAAGCAATAGGAATGGGTATACAGGTAAGTGTATAAGAACAACTGACAGTCAATGTGCATCATCTTTTTCTTTATACAAACTAAAAAGTAATAAATAATTGCACAACAAGACATTGAAATGCAAGCATTTTTGCATTATCCATTTTTGACAAACAAACAGCTGTGTGTAAAAAATGAAATACAGGAAAGTTTATGTGGAACATGTTATTTTTTCGTTCCTTTGGCAAACACAAAGGCTTGGTGGTAGATATGTACAGAGAATGAAAGAAGTCGAAGTCAAGTACACAATTTTTAAAAATTATGACACAAAAAGTCGTGTTACAAACAAGTGCATTAAAATTAAATTCAACTAGAACAAACTATTTTTTGATGGTTCTGTTTTTTGCTTGTTTTTTTGCTCGTTAAATAGTTATATATTCGGAGACTAACAGAAATTGCATGCAAAGTACAACTATTCGTTGTTTTTTGCTATTTTTACCACAAAAAGAATAAGGTATGATCTAAAATTAACTAACCGATTAAAAGATGTTGAAAGTCAAAATGAAAAAACAAACAATTTGTTTTTCCTTTTTTGACAGAATGAGTCAGGTGTAGCAATAACTCAGTGAAAGCAAAGGAGAAGGGAGATAGCTGTGGTTATGAATTTCGCTTGCATCTGACAACCCGTGTTCGATTACCGTTCAAGGGCTATTTTCACTGGAGTTACTTCAGTACGATCCACTCTCCAAAAGTTATTTGGATGCGGACTACAAACCGAGGGTCCGTGTGCGAAGCATGAGACATCGTGATCACACGTTTAAATCCAATCGATTTTCGTAAGAGTAGTGCCATAGGTGTCGGTGGGGCCAGCAGACCGACCTCTGACCTACACCGATACCTGGGCTGTAATGTACAAAAAGTGCCTACGGTGCTTATTCTATTTCCACGATATACAACGAATTACCATACAATAGAATAAATAAAATTGAACAAGTCAGAAGTCCATTTTTTGTTTTCTTCTTTTCAAATATAATGAAACGAGGTAATGAAGAAAAGAACGCACTTTTACACTAGAAACAGTTCATGGGAAACAATTCACTTGTGTGAAAAGGTGGAGGGAATTCTGTGTTGCTACAAAGGTAGGAACCACCCCAAGCTTTTTGTTGTTGTTGTTTTCGTTGGTGAAAATTGCGTGATGTTACAGGTTGTCATCTTGGATGTCACTGCCTTTTACCCATGGGATATCATAAGTATGCGCCCTGTTTCTCATCACACACCTTGATATTGTTTATTTATTTTTGTATTTAATTATTCACATTTCAATTAATTCTATTTATTTGTTTATTTGATTATCTATGTATCGATTTGTGTATCGATTTTGATTTATTTTTCTTATCATATACGCTCATTTATTAATCCCCTTTCTTTCATGTTTATTGAATCCACTTCAGGTGGACAAAAATCTCGAACAGTCTTAGGTTTAATTTCCAACCAACACACACACACACTCACCACACACACTCTCTCTCTCTCTCTCTCTCTCTCTCTCTCTTCTTTCTTTCTCTCTCTCTCTCTCTCTCTCTCTCTCTTTCTTCTTTCTTATTTCTTGCTTATTTATTTATATCTACTGGATGTAAAAAAGACATGGGTGCTTATTCATTATTCCGAAATAAATAATTTGTCATTGTCATTTATTTCAGAACAATGCAATAACCATTTATGAGGTCATTTTTTAAAACCAGCCCTGTGAATTATGTGGTCTGTAAAATTGCTCATCCATGTCGATTGATATACACAATGGCATAGTCTCCCCAAGAAACAAAAAATAGATGTCTTTTGAGGGTTGCAAAAATGTTCTGTATAGAACTAGGGCTTCTAGTCCATACGAAGGAGGAAACTTTACCTCGTATGACGGTTAGACACACACTGGATGTCTTTGCCTCATGGTGTCTGTGGTCTCACCGTATTTACTAGAGCCACCACGCAGGTGTGTAGTTATGTTCACCTTAAAGTAGAGTAAGCTACAATTCTAGGAGTTCGACACGTGAACGTGTATTCCTAAACACATAAAGGTATGATGTCCTTTTTTGTTTTAATTGAAGACCTTGGCGGGGAAAATGAACATGGAACATTTTCGTAAGGAATATTTTCTTCTGCATTGATAACACACACACAACAACACAAAACACTCTTCTCTCTCTCTCTCTCTCTTCTTCTCTTCTTCTTCGCTCTTATCTCTCTTCACACAACACCACACCCACCACACCACAACGAACTTATAATCATGTAGTATAAAGGATTAGATGATGCTATGCTCTTTTGCATTGTGTCTTTTGATAATTATACCAGCAGTATAGATATGAAATGTTTAAAAAAAAGTTTACCCCCCTCAGTCGAAATGCGTGTACCTTGTAACTGGAAAACAACAGGAAACTGTAACAAGCAATAGGGTAGTGTAACTCTAAATACATATTTAAGTCATTTGGATGTCACTATAAACCGAGGTGCCTGTGTGCCGAACGCACGCAGAACTTATTGCGAACGTTAAATTTGTACGTTTTAGTAAGAGTAGGATATTTGTGCCGGTAGGGAACAGATGTCACAATTCACAAATGCATACACACGGGTGACTGGCTTGTAAAAAAGCACACCAAATTGCTTATTCCATTATCCTCGATTTATAATGAAATAAAATAATAATAATGATTATTTCTTTATATTTAGCTATGTATTATTATAAACAAATATATTTAGATTTTGCTCTCATATTGAAACATGCACTCGCGAGCTTATATTTTTTTTACATTCAGTCTTCATATTTCATATGGTTTATTAAACTGTCCTTGCTGTCCACAGGAGCTCCAATGCCTACTTTCGAAATAGCGGGAAGGTTATTACGTGTGTGTACTTAAAATTTAGTTCTGCGAGCGTGCCGGAGCTGTGTCAAGGAACAAAACACCAGAAATGTAACACTAGTAATTTATCCATACATCATTGCAAACAATGGTAGCTGTACAGTGCTACACAACACGGTATGTGTGTGATGTGGGTGATGTGGTTGTGTGTGTGTGTGTGTGTGTGTGTGTGCTTTAGTGTGTGTGTGTGTGTGGTGTGTGTGAAATTTTATTATTTATTTCTATTCATTTCTTTCATATATATCGCGGATACTGGAATGAGCATCATGTGATTTTTTTTAAAAACAGTTCCCGTGTGTATGCGGTTCTGTAAAATTTTGTCATCTGTTTCCACAGGCACACAATTCGGCCTATCTTCCGAAAGCGGGAACAGGATTTAAAGTGTGCGCAGATGTTCTGCATGCGTTTAACACGGGGCCTGGTTTATAGTCTCGTCCGACGACTTTGATTAAGTGTGTGTGTGTGTGTGTGTGGCGATGTGTGTGTGGATGTGTGTGTGTGTGTGTGTGTGTGTGATGTGTGTGTGTGTGTGTGTGTTTGTGTGTGGTGTGCGTGTGTGTGTGAGGAGAGAGGTGAGAGAGAGAGAGAGAGAGTGTGTGTGTTATGTGTGTATGTGTGTGTTGTGTTTGGTGTGTTGGTGCATTGGTGTGCGTGTGGGCCTGGTGGTAGTGCGTCGTGCGTGCGTGCGCGTTGCTGAGCGTGTGTGTGTGTTGTGTGTGTGTGTGTGTGGTGTGTGTTGTGTGTGCGTGGTGCGTAGCCTCTGGTGTGTGGTGTGTGTGGGAGTGTGTGTGTGTGTGTTCTATTGTGTGTGTGTGTCTGTGTGTGTGTGTGGCAGACACTAAATTACTAATACTTAGCATCACGCTACATTTTCAGTGAGGGTGATAGGAGGCAACGTTTTAATTCCTTTCCATAGCTTTCCTTCATCGATCCCAGTCTGTCTTAGAGGACAGCAATCACCCAAACCTTCTTTAATTTGTTATGCACTCTCTTTTTATTGGCCTTCTCTCTGTTGTCTCTTGTTTAGTTTGTCTCCTTCTCTTTGTAGCTTTCTCTCTTCTCTCTCTCTCTCTCTCTCTCTTCTCTCTCGCCTCTATCTCTTCTCTCTCTCTCTCTTTCTCTTCCTTCAACTCCTTCAAGCTGTGCTGTGTCACACCTGTCACACCCCTTCTGCAACAGCACACAGTTGCTAAGAATATGACGTGTAATCGTTGTTAACAAGCAAGGTAAAGAGCAGAGAATGAAAAGCATGCTGACGTGTCAAAAACGTGGTTTGCTTTGCGATGTGGATTACAACGGAACCACAGACGGTGAGATCCTCTGGCAAAGTTCAGAAGTTGGAATTAGTGCCACGTCATCAAGAACTATGTGGCTTAAACTGACCGATAGATCTTTGCGAGGAAGCTGGACACGCATAGAAACCAAGATTAAGTAAGGTGTTCAGTAGTAAGCGGATCAGAAACGATGGTAAGTGAAAACAGCGATCTTGTTTTCGTTTTAAATGGACATGTGTGAGGAACACCCGGATTTGTTTTGGTTTGTGAAAAGAAAAACACCAGGTGATGACAATGAAGACTACTGTGTTACAGAATCTGCAGCTGTGGTGTGTGGACGGGAGAAAATGAAGATCGACTCAGTGCGGATTGATGTGATGCTGTAATAGTGGAATGCAGTTCGCATTTTGCTTGGCTAATCCGCGCGCGCGCGCGGCGTGTGTGTGTGTTATGTGTGTGTGTTGTGTGCGGTGTGTCCGCGCGCGTGTATGTGTGTATGTATGTGTGTGTGAGTGTGTGTGTGTATATTGAGGTGTGTTTGTTGCATGTGTGGATGAGTCTATGCGCGTATGTGTATTATGTGAGGAGGGTGTAGATTGTTTCAGTGTGTGAGCGTGCGTTTGAGAGCGAGAGCGAGGTGTAGTCTATGCACCTGAATTGTAACGAGTTTTGTCAGTGTTGTTACAAAAGTTGCACAATCATGAAAAAAAGGGAAGAAGAGAAATATTGACTAGTATCTTGTTTAGCCAGTTTGTTAAGAGGTTGATTTAAACTTTGCAGTTTAGTGGAAATCTCCCTTTTCAATGCTCTTTGCAAATTTATGGTGAAAAACTTGAGTTTTTAATCTGTCCTATAACCATGTTATGGAATCCTGCATGATGACGATTTGGGCTGTAAATCAATTGAGTTCTCGGTTAAGATATTGTTTTGTGCCCGCCTCCACGGTCTTGTGAATGGGCATTTGCTTATCACAATAAACTTTGTCATTGTATTGTCTCTCTCTCTCTCTATCTCTCTCTTTTGGTATCTTCTTTTTGTGGGGTTTGTTTGTCTGTCTGTTCTGTTGTCTTTATCTCTTCTCCATCTCTCTCTCTCTTCTCTCTCTCTTCTCTTTTGTGTGTGTTTGTGTGTCTGTTGTCTTATCTTCTCTCTCTCTCTCTCTCTCTCTCTCTCTTTCTACCTTCTTCTCTCTCTCTCTCTCTCTCTCTCTCTCTCTTTCTCTTGTCTCTGTGTGCCACCTGTGATCGTTTTCTTGAATACTTTAATTTAACGTCTTTTCACATTAGTGTGTCTGACTGTCTGTCTGCCAATGGCTCTCTCTTGTTCTTCTCTCTGTTCTCTCGCTGTTTCTATTTTTCTCACTCTCTCCTCTTCTTATTGGTTAACTTCTCTCCTCTGTCTCTCTTCTATCTCTCTCTCTTCTCTTTTTTCTTTCTCTCTCTCTTCTTGGTATAATCTCTCTCTTTTGGTATCGCTCTCTGTATTGCTTATCGCTGTGTGAGTGTGTGGTGTGTGTGTGTGTGTGTGTTTGTTTGAGTGTGTGTAAGGTGTGTGTGTGGGTGTGTTGTGTGTTTTGTGTGAAGTGTGTGTAAAGCGTGTGTGTGTGTGTGTGTTTGTGTGTGTTGTGTGTGTGTGTAAGCGAGTTTTGTGTGTGTGTACAGAGTGTGTGTGTGTGTGTGTGTGTGTGGTGGGTGTGTGTGTGTGTGGGTGTGTGCGTGATGGTTGGTGTAGTGTATGCATGCGTGCGTACGTTGGTGTGTGTGGGCGTGTGTGAGTGTGTGTGTGTGTGTGTGTGTGTGTGTGTGTGTGTGTGTGTGTGTGTGTGTCGGTGTTTGTGTGGAATTTACACTTTTACTATACTTAGCATCACGCGAATATTCATTGAAGGTAGAGCCGGCAGAAACGAGGTCCGGCACGTTATTCCTTCACTAGTTTCCTTCATCGATCAGTTAGTTTAGAGGACAGAACATCCCACTTTCATTTGAATTATGTGATGAACTTTCTCTATTCATTGGTCCCTCTCTTTTTCTTTCTCTCTCTCTCTCTCGATCTTGGTATTCTCTTTCTTCTCTCTCTCTCTCCTCTTCGCTTCTCTGTACCACTCTCTTCTTTGTCTTGGTAACTCTTCTCTATTGGAATCTCTTTCTGGTGTCTCTCTCTGTCTTCTCTCTTCTCTCTCTCTTCTCTCTCTCTTACTCTTTCTCTCTCTCGTCCTTCTCTCTCTGTACTCTTCTTTCGCTTTTGGGTAACTTTTCTTTATTGGTATCTTTTCTTCTCTCTCTTTCTCTCTTTCTTCTCTCTTCTTTTATCTCTTCTTTTTTATTGGTAATTTCTTCTGTCTTGGTATTCTACTATTAGTTTTACTTCTCCTCTCTCTCTTTTTTCTCTTTGCTTCTCTCTCTCTCTTCTTCTGCTCTCTCTCTTCTTCCCTCTCTCTTTTTCTCTATGTGTGTGTGTGTGTGTGTGAGTGTGTGTGTGTGTTGGTGTGTGTGTGTGTGTGTGTGTGTGTGTTGTCTCTGTGTTGTGTGTACTGGTGTGATCTTTAATTCATTAAGTAACGTCTTTTAACATTTATGTTGAGTGCGTTGTCTGTCTGTCTGTCTGCAGTGTTGTCTTCTTCTCTGTCGTTCTGTCTCGTCTCTGTGTGTATCTCTGTCTTGGGTTTTTTGCGTGTGTGTCTTCTTGGGTTTTGTGGTCTGTCTTTTATCTGTCTGGACGTGTCATTTGTCTGTTCCGGCTATATTATATATATAATATATATATATATATATATATATATATATTATAAATTTATATCTGTTATATGAATATATATATATATATTTATATATTATATATATATATAGATAATATATCTATGTGTGTGTGGTGTGTGTGTGTGTGTGCGCGGCGTGTATATTGGTTTCTGATGTGCGGGTGTGCGTGCGTGCCTCGCTCTTGTACTGTCTCTGTCTTGCCCCCCTCTTCTTTCTATCCTCTCTGGTCAATTCTCTTCTCTACTTCTCTCTTTTCTTTCTCTCTTTCTTTCTTTTTCTCGCGCTGGTTCGTTCTTTGCTTTAACTGAGACAACAGTACAGTGGTCTTCCAATTCCTGCTTAGATGATTGAACAAAAAGAAAGTCGTGAATTGGGGGTTGGGAGGGGGGGGGGGGGGGGGGGGTGGGGGTTTTGTTTTGGGGGGGATTTTTTTTTTGTTTGGTTTGGTTATTGGTTTTGCTCTTTTGCTCACGTGTAAAAAATCGGAAAGGGAGAGATAGCAGAAAGAAAGCAAACAATAAAAATGGCAAAAACTACCAGAGCACGAGGCTTATGTTTCCTTTATACTAAATTAAAGTAAAATTTTTAAAATGATTTAAAAGCATCAAAGCCAAAGAGCAACCCCAACAAAACGTGGGAGTGTAGTCACATTTCAGGCATTATGTATTCAGTTGGTTTTTTTTTTTACTATTAAGAACCCGATACGTAAATAATAGCCGGCACAAACCAACCAAAAACTAACTTTAAGTAAAGAATTCACACAATCAAGCAAACAAACGAATAAGTAAGCACATGTTTTAGAGAGAAAAACAGATTTTTAAACAATGTGTTTTTGAAAGGACAAACAAAATGTAGTTGGTTTGAATCAGAGAAAAAGTGAAAGGATGAAAAGTCAATAAATAATAAATTATTAATTTATAAAATGATGAATAATGAATAATGATAATGAATAAATGAATGAATGAATGAATAAATGAATGACTGACTGAATGAATGATATGAACAAGCAAAAAGTCAGCGAATGAAAGGAAAAAAAAGGATGAAAGAAGTAAGGAGAAAGAAGAAAAGACGTATACATAACTATGTATACATGAAGCCAAACATTGGATAGCGAAAACGAGAGATGAACTTCATACACACATCAACACACAACACAACGCGCGCGGCAACGCACGACGCACGACGCAACGACGCAGCAGCAGCACGAGCACGCACGCACGCACAACAACAAACCCACAACCAATAACAAAAAGTTTATCAAGGAAGGAGAACTGAAACTAATGTGCAAGAGAAAACCATTTTATGCACACGACATTCATACGACTGCCGAGACTATGGAAAACAAAAGATCATAGAAAACGAGAAATAAAAAGTCAACAGAACAGCAAAATCAAAAAGACAAAAAAACTAAAACAAAAAAAACAATTTTGCCGTATTGCCAAGTAATGAGAGAGATTTGCTTACTCTCTTTTCTTGCAGTTTTTGCAATTTGGACTTTTGTCTCCTGCTCCTCTTCTTAATTGCATGCTTCTTCCTTTCTCATCCTGCAGTTCTGCTTCTGCAGTCTCTTGCTTTGCCCTGCAGTGACGTGCTCTGGCTTCTGCATTATTGCAGTTCCTTTTCCTGTGTCCTATTATGCACCTACCCCTAGCTCTCCTTACCTCCACTTTCCTCTTCATCCCTCTGTTTGTTCTCTTGTTCCTGCCCCTCTCTCTGCCTCTCCTTTTGCATTGTTTCCTCCCTTCTCTCTCCACATTTTGCTTTTTGCCCGTCTCTCTGCATTTTCTTCCAGGCCTCCTTCCCTTTGCAGGCTATTGGTCCTTGCCCGTAGCAGTTACTTGCTTCTATCCCAATATCTGTGTCTCTTCTTTCAATGGGCCTCTCCCTGATCACTGTATCGTTTCTCCTGTCTCCGCTGTCCTTCTCTGATTGCAGTCTTTAGTCCATCCCCTGGTTTCGTGCCCTTGGCCCCCCCCTGTCATCTCCTCTGCTTTGCTGTTATCTTGCAGTTCCTTTTTTGCAGCTCCTCCTCTTTTCTTTTCCTGCTGTCTTTCCCTTTCCGCGCCGCCCTGTCTTGTCCTACTCTGCTTTTTACCTACTTGCTGTGCTCTCTTTTGCTTGCAGTCTCTGTGCAGTGTTCGAATATTACTTGTGTTTTACATTGTATCTGGATTTATAGACAATGTGAAGTTTTTCAATACTTTACCCCAAACATTCAATAGTAGACATGACAACCCGGTGTTTACATTATTTATATTTTTAAAGCGATATCTTTTGTATGTATGGTCCATTAAAGCTATTAAAAAAATTTCATCTTTTAAAAGAAATATAATAGATAACTCCTAGTTGGAAGGAAAACAGTTACTGTTGGACGTTTGCATTAAACATAGTTTTTTAACTACTGTTTTAGAAGAAGAAGAAGAAAAAGAAGACGACAAAGAACATGAACACGACAAGAACAGAACAAGAATTCATTGATTAAATAGCACACGAAGGAAAACAAAATGGGTCTATATTTAAATGGCGAGTTAACTCTTGAGCATATTCTCAAACCTCATTATTAAACAGTAACTTTGTATTGGAACGATTATGGGTCTGAAACACATAGATTTATTTAAGGACAGGAAGGGAGGGAATAACAGCAGGAAGGAAGGATGTTACATAATGACATAATAATAATAAATAAAACAACTTTGAAAATGAAAATAAAAATGGACGACTACTGGCCTTGACTACCACAAAAAACAAAACAACAAAAAATAAAACAAATCAATCAAATAAACTTTTTGGGGAGCAGGGAACGCAAGATACACCTGCATCATATTCTATATAATAAGTACCAAAGCAAAAATAATACAACAACTCCAAAACAACAAACCAACTAAACAAACAAAGAAAACAAACAATATAATCCGCAAATAATGATCAAATACACAGACTATTCCTTCCAACCTTTGTTGCTAAAGAAACGAATCAGAAATCACACATCTCTTGCAATTGTGTAAACTTGCCCATCTCAGAATGAGTGGAACAAGCCAAATTCACAGTGGTAAGTCGTACTGATTCTGACGACTTCATTCTCATTGTCATAGTGACGAACAATTGCAGTGACCGTCTTTGGTACATTTGATGTAATACATGGGCAACACTACTATGGATCGGTGTGTCTACCGATACTAACGGCCTGTCTAGGGACGCGAAAAGTCGAGTCGAAGCGTGCGGTGGTTAAATCGATTGGGCGAACATTCCATTCCATTAGACCATGTGTGTGATCTGGCGCTAGTCTTCGGATAGACGATAAACGAGGTCGTGTGTTAAATAATTATTTCACGCACGTAAAGAACCGACAGCAAAAAGTCGTGCACTATCGTTGCGAAACAACTTTTTGACTATATGACAAAGCAGCAATTAAGGCTGTATGAGCGTTTCGACGAGTAGTCTTTTTCTTCGTGAAAGTTTCAAAGTTTTGATTTCAGTTTCAGTTTCTGACTTGATTTCAAGTTTATGACTTCGTTTAAGTTTTCTGACTTCAAATTTCTAGTTTCTGACTTCAGTTCCATATGTGAATAACGCGCAAACAGAATTTGTGTCAAGTCTAGCTAACGAATGCGAGTTGTAAACGTGCATTCATTAAATATGAAATTAGATAGATAATTTAGTTTCCCAAAATGCTGAGTGCTTGGAATACGGTAAGTTTTTTGAGGAAAAGGCATAACTTTGAATGTTTGTGGTATGTAAATTAGCTGTTTGGCTTTATGTATATATTGTGACAACAGTTTGTTGCGCATTTTGTCACAAACCTTTAGTACCTCCGGTTTGCAGTGATAAAGGAAGTTGTTGACGAAGCTAAGTGGAATGCAGTCGTCAGAGGTAAGGTTGTAAAAGGGAAACCTCGGAAACCAATTTGAACGCTTGCTCGTGAAGTCCATCAGTAAATGTTTGATTCAGGTCCAAGAGATTACAATGTGGTAATGGTTTCGCTTCTATTTTCTTGTGGATTTTTGCGAAATCAAGGACAAAGTCTCAGCAAGATCAGAGTGAACATGATGCATTATATTTCATAGAGTAAATGACCCTTGTATCTGATCAGGCATCTTTTGATTCTAAGTAGCTCTTGCTATCGCAAAATGTTGTGACAGTGAAGGAATTGTGCTTAGATAACACTCCAAAATGAAACGATTTTAAACCAAACAAACTAGCAGTATAGCCGCAAGTCACTTTTGTATACATCATAGATGTGTTCTTATCACATATACATTGACGTAATTTATTTTCAGCTTGGTTTTTTTTATATTTCAAAGTGAAAAGTTATTGAAGCGGTGTTGACAAAAGCATGCAATGAGAACAAAACTCGAAAGGTAATAATTGTAAGTCGAAGCTTTTAATGGAAGTTGAAATTATTATTATAGATAAATTATATATATATTTATTTATCTATATTATATCTATATATATATATTATAATTTTATTTATATATATATAGATTTTATATATATATTTATAAATATATATTTTTCCAAACCTTTTTTGACTCACTCTTTGCTTTTTTTTATTTATTTTGTTTTGTATGTTTCTTCTAGTGTTGTAGAGAACGCATCATGCCAAACAAATTGTACCCTAAGATCGAGCCAACCCCACCCTAGCAACCACACACACACAAACACCCACGATTCCCTTTCCATCTCCCAGATAGACCCATGCGGCCCTAGGCCTTTAATACAGGTTGTAATCGTGTTTTGAAAACACCCGCACAACTGACCAACAAACTACAAACACACAAACACACTCAAAAACCAACACCCACAAACACCACCACACACATCAACAACACCCATACACTCAACCTAACATACACACAACACTCCATAGCACATACACAACACACACACCATACACAGCACACACATACACCATAACACACACACTATCACAAGCAAACCACCACAACACACAACTCACAACACAACCAGACACACACAACACTCACACACACACAACCTCAAAACATACAACACAACTTTGTTGGGCAGTACGCTAATCTCATTGCCCCACCACCCCACCACACATATCATCCGCAACTTGTAACATACTCAGATAGTTTGTAACGGGCAAGGTCGATCAGGGATTCGATATTGGGAGTCTGGGCACAGGCGGTATGGAGGATGAGGGAGGGATGGCAGTGAGGGGATCAGGATATGATCTTCTTGGATTTAGCCAACGCTTTCATCGTTCCCGGGTAATGGTCTCACTGTCTTGAGAACGGACGGATGAAAAGATGGAGCGAGAGTGGATAGGACTGAGGAGGAGGAATGAGGAGGGAGAAGGGAAGGGTGGGAGGAGGGGTGGGGGGTGGGGGGTGATTGAGGGGGCAGCAGCTGGTTGGTGGTGTGACTGGCAAGGAAAAGCTCACCAGTTCTTTTAAAGAATGAGGTGTTCGCACATGGCATTAGAGAAAGGAAGAGAGAATGAAGAAGAAAAACAGTTTACGTTTCGTTTTGTTTTTTCTCTGATTAAATGAAAGGGTTGTATCGAAAAGTAGAATCGCAGAGAAATCGCCTTAGGTCGGATTAACTGAGTTGTTGATGTTGTTAGTTTTGACTGATTGAGCCAAAATGTATGAATGAATGAATGATAAAGTAAGAAAGGAGGGAGGAGGAAGGAGGGAGGGAGGGAGGAAGGAAGAGAAGGAGGAAGGCCACCCCCAAGGGGAGGAAGGAAGAAGTTAGGACGGATGAAAGGGGTGATGGGAGGAGGAAGGACGGAAGGGGGGAGGGACGAAGGACGGAAGGGAGGAAGGAAGGGACGGGGGAAGGACGGAAGGAATAATGTGAAGGATGGAGGATGAATGAAGGAACGGAAAGAAGGAGGAAGAAAGGAAGGAAACAAATAACGTATGTAATGGATGTCAAATAAACCGTAATGAAGGCTGATGAATGAACAACTCAATCTGAATGAGCAAACAACTGATGACATGATAAAATGAATAAATAACGCGTTTCATTTTTTAGACGAACGAGATGGCACCATCGATAAACCATAGCTTGCACGTATATTTACTTGGACTCAACTCTCAGAAAGCGTAGCTAAGAGCAACATATTTTTAACAACGCGGACTTGATCTTGCTATATATTTTGTTGTACTCAAAAGACACAACACATTAACTCACCATGGAATGTGTGTCGATGGTGTATATTTTCCTTAGTCATACGTACATCTAAGGAAGTACTATTTTTTAAAATGAATCTCTTTTACAATAAAAGGATTATGAAAAATGTATACGATTTTTACGTGCTGACTATTTCTTTTTTCTTCGAAGTTCAGAAGAAAGATTTGTAATTGTCATATGTGCATAAAAAGCAAATGCGTTTGCGCTGCGTTAAGCGCACTGAAAGTCAGGCCAGCGCATCCAATTAAATGAGTCTGAATATGATTGCCAGTGTGACAGTGTCCGCTACTCGTTGATACATAGAAACAAATTTTACTAGAAGTTTTGCTCTTGCACACATCTTCCTAAGTAATATTCTAAACAACCTCAATTCGTAAAGTAGCAGTTAATGATTTTGTTTGTAATACAATCTTTTGCGTATGATATCGGTATATCATACGAATAGATGGATTAGTAACACGCAAAAGAACGCAGTGAAAAGAAGACAGACAGACAGAAGATAGAAGACGGAGAGACGGACAGAGATGCTGTGGTCCCAGATAGACAGACAGAGACAGAGACAAACAGACAACAGATGCGACAGCAACTCACATTAACCACAACACACACACACAAACATACCCACACAAACACACCAGTAGAATGAAGAGGCTGAATGAAACAGAGATGAATGAGAAAGAAAAGAGAGTCATTCAATTATAGGATAACACCAGTCAGAGAGAGAGAAGGTCGACACACAGGAACACAGTGAAGTAGGAGTAAAGAGAACCATGGAGAGAAAAAAAGTTCACAGAAGTCTTGGAAACAAACCTGTCTGCTGGTTTCAGGTCATCTAGCGGACCACCCTCTTCACCTTATCCCTACATCTTCCTCACCCTCTTTGTCTTCACATTCCTTCCTACCTCTCTGCTCTTCTTCCTTCTTTTTTCTGTTGTTTTCAACAAGGTTGAAGGTCGTTTTTTTACAACAAAACATATTCGTAGAAACTGCACAGGAGGGGAAGGCAAATTAAGTATGGTATGCTTTTTTCCCTTTTTTACCAAATATGTGGCATCAATATATTATTCTATAAGAATTGAATAACATGATTTTAAAAGTAAATGCATCACGTATTTTATCTTTCCTTTTGGGAATAATAACAGTTGATAAATAAGTTATATTATGATAAACATTCTTTTTTCGGACACAGTAGCCACACAACATACCATTTATATATATATATTATATATATATATATATATATATATATATATATATATATATCTATTATATTATAATATAATATATATATATGTATATTAATATATATATATATTTTTATTATATATATATATATATATATACAGAGAAGAGAGAAATACATAGATTAATAATAATAATAATAATAATAATAAGAATAATAATAATTGATAATAATACTAATAAATATTAATAATACTGTAATAGGAATTTATATGCACTGAATCTTGCAAAGTAACAAATCCAAAGGCTTGCATTTCAAATCATTCACACGCAAGCAACCCCAAACTCTCAGATAAAACATATCAAATTTATATAACACTAACACACTTAGGTGGGGGTGGTGGAGGTGAAGGCAGTATGAGAAATAGGAACAGATAAACAGGGGAAGATTCGAGTAAGAGTATAAGTGCGTTTTGAGGGCTAGATTTGAAAGAATAAATGCAGGCTGGTGGCCCGACGTGGAAGAGGGATGTCGTTCATGTGGAGGCGGAAGATAGAAAGAGCGCGGCACAGTGGTTTGTTCTAAATTGGGTGTCGAATAGCACAAGGCATTCTCTACAGCTGAATCGAAGGGAGGGGACGGGAGTGTACAGGTGAAGACAGATAAGGGAGATAATAAGGTTGAGATTTGTGGAGGACATTTGAAAAGGGGTATTAATTATTTATACTTTAATCTTTTGTGAGCAGGCTGCAGTGAAGATATCGCAAAAGAGGTGTGAGTGTTCAGATTTTTTTTTAAGGACATTCGAGTTGCAGGTTTGTATGCGTTGAAGGAGTTGATGGATGTTGCTGCAAACCAGCAAGAGAGGAATTATCAGTAGTCCAGTCGAGAGAGAATGCGAGATGTGTACAAGTTTGGATGTTGCTTCTGTAGACAGATATTGCGAACTGACGTATGCGCTGTAATTGATAGTAGCAAGACGCAGGTTCTGGGTGATGAGTTTTTTATAGAGAGTGTGTTTTTCAGAACCACACTAGATATTTCACAGAGCCGGGAAGAGAACGGACGTTTTGTGAATACCATGAAGTCGTTGTGAGGGAGGAAAAGTTTATGTTTGGTACCATGAGATAGCTCCGTTTTATGGCTTTGCTGTAACGTATTTGAGTATCCAGTTTTTTGAATGTCTAGAGACGTGGCCATATTTGTAGGTGGAAGGCTATTTTCAAGGGTTTATTGCTACATTGAAGCTGAGTGTCATCAGCTAGAATGATGGATCAATATGATGGGTTTATTATGTGTGAGAGTGGAAGCAGTGTAAGAGTGATAGAATAGGACAGAATAGATCCTATGGGACTTCACATATCCAGTTGAAAGGTATTGATTGAATTTGTGACAATAACTTTTGTATCGGTTTGTGAGGTATGAACTTAAACAGGTGAGGGCAGTGCTAATACCATACATGTTCTGAGGCAGAAGGAGAAAGAAGAAATTGAGTGATCTATAGTGTAAAAGCAGCAGATCAGATAGGTCGAGAAGAGATAAGAAGGAGACGTTCCCTGCATCTGAGCGAGTAAAAGTTGTTATGTAAGTGTGGCTAGGGTGGTTTCGGTGCTGATATAGATATGATTGTACAACACACAACACACAATTATATATATATATATAATTATATATATATTATATATATTAATATTATATATATATAATATATCATATATATATATTATATTAATATAATAAATATATGAGTGTGTGTGTGGTGTTGGTGTCGTGTGTGTGTGTGTGTCTGTTGGTCTGAGTGTGTCTGTGTGTGTTCTGTGTGTATGTAATTTGTTTAGAGCAAAGTAATTGATAGTCAAATTACAGACATTTTTGATTTCCTTTTGGACAACATTTGTTTATAAAATTATTGAGGGAAACACTTCCAAAGTCAATCTCAAAGTCTGTTAAGCTTTTTTTTTTATACAGTAGTAGTTATGTAACCAATTTGAGCAATGAAGTTGAATGTCTAACTCGGAAATATTTTTTTTTATCCTGATTTTACTCAATAAGTTATTGTAAGGATAAAACCGAATAAAAGAAAATTGAAATCATTGTAACAAATTTTTTGAAGCAATAGGAATGGGTATACAGGTAAGTGTATAAGAACAACTGACAGTCAATGTGCATCATCTTTTTCTTTATACAAACTAAAAAGTAATAAATAATTGCACAACAAGACATTGAAATGCAAGCATTTTTGCATTATCCATTTTTGACAAACAAACAGCTGTGTGTAAAAAATGAAATACAGGAAAGTTTATGTGGAACATGTTATTTTTTCGTTCCTTTGGCAAACACAAAGGCTTGGTGGTAGATATGTACAGAGAATGAAAGAAGTCGAAGTCAAGTACACAATTTTTAAAAATTATGACACAAAAAGTCGTGTTACAAACAAGTGCATTAAAATTAAATTCAACTAGAACAAACTATTTTTTGATGGTTCTGTTTTTTGCTTGTTTTTTTGCTCGTTAAATAGTTATATATTCGGAGACTAACAGAAATTGCATGCAAAGTACAACTATTCGTTGTTTTTTGCTATTTTTACCACAAAAAGAATAAGGTATGATCTAAAATTAACTAACCGATTAAAAGATGTTGAAAGTCAAAATGAAAAAACAAACAATTTGTTTTTCCTTTTTTGACAGAATGAGTCAGGTGTAGCAATAACTCAGTGAAAGCAAAGGAGAAGGGAGATAGCTGTGGTTATGAATTTCGCTTGCATCTGACAACCCGTGTTCGATTACCGTTCAAGGGCTATTTTCACTGGAGTTACTTCAGTACGATCCACTCTCCAAAAGTTATTTGGATGCGGACTACAAACCGAGGGTCCGTGTGCGAAGCATGAGACATCGTGATCACACGTTTAAATCCAATCGATTTTCGTAAGAGTAGTGCCATAGGTGTCGGTGGGGCCAGCAGACCGACCTCTGACCTACACCGATACCTGGGCTGTAATGTACAAAAAGTGCCTACGGTGCTTATTCTATTTCCACGATATACAACGAATTACCATACAATAGAATAAATAAAATTGAACAAGTCAGAAGTCCATTTTTTGTTTTCTTCTTTTCAAATATAATGAAACGAGGTAATGAAGAAAAGAACGCACTTTTACACTAGAAACAGTTCATGGGAAACAATTCACTTGTGTGAAAAGGTGGAGGGAATTCTGTGTTGCTACAAAGGTAGGAACCACCCCAAGCTTTTTGTTGTTGTTGTTTTCGTTGGTGAAAATTGCGTGATGTTACAGGTTGTCATCTTGGATGTCACTGCCTTTTACCCATGGGATATCATAAGTATGCGCCCTGTTTCTCATCACACACCTTGATATTGTTTATTTATTTTTGTATTTAATTATTCACATTTCAATTAATTCTATTTATTTGTTTATTTGATTATCTATGTATCGATTTGTGTATCGATTTTGATTTATTTTTCTTATCATATACGCTCATTTATTAATCCCCTTTCTTTCATGTTTATTGAATCCACTTCAGGTGGACAAAAATCTCGAACAGTCTTAGGTTTAATTTCCAACCAACACACACACACACTCACCACACACACTCTCTCTCTCTCTCTCTCTCTCTCTCTCTCTTCTTTCTTTCTCTCTCTCTCTCTCTCTCTCTCTCTCTTTCTTCTTTCTTATTTCTTGCTTATTTATTTATATCTACTGGATGTAAAAAAGACATGGGTGCTTATTCATTATTCCGAAATAAATAATTTGTCATTGTCATTTATTTCAAGAACAATGCAATAACCATTTATGAGGTCATTTTTCTAAACCCAGCCCCTGTGTATATTATGTGGTCTGTAAATTTGATCATCCATGTCGATTGATATACACAATGGCATAGTCTCCCCAAGAAACAAAAAATAGATGTCTTTTGAGGGTTGCAAAAATGTTCTGTATAGAACTAGGGCTTCTAGTCCATACGAAGGAGGAAACTTTACCTCGTATGACGGTTAGACACACACTGGATGTCTTTGCCTCATGGTGTCTGTGGTCTCACCGTATTTACTAGAGCCACCACGCAGGTGTGTAGTTATGTTCACCTTAAAGTAGAGTAAGCTACAATTCTAGGAGTTCGACACGTGAACGTGTATTCCTAAACACATAAAGGTATGATGTCCTTTTTTGTTTTAATTGAAGACCTTGGCGGGGAAAATGAACATGGAACATTTTCGTAAGGAATATTTTCTTCTGCATTGATAACACACACACAACAACACAAAACACTCTTCTCTCTCTCTCTCTCTCTTCTTCTCTTCTTCTTCGCTCTTATCTCTCTTCACACAACACCACACCCACCACACCACAACGAACTTATAATCATGTAGTATAAAGGATTAGATGATGCTATGCTCTTTTGCATTGTGTCTTTTGATAATTATACCAGCAGTATAGATATGAAATGTTTAAAAAAAAGTTTACCCCCCTCAGTCGAAATGCGTGTACCTTGTAACTGGAAAACAACAGGAAACTGTAACAAGCAATAGGGTAGTGTAACTCTAAATACATATTTAAGTCATTTGGATGTCACTATAAACCGAGGTGCCTGTGTGCCGAACGCACGCAGAACTTATTGCGAACGTTAAATTTGTACGTTTTAGTAAGAGTAGGATATTTGTGCCGGTAGGGAACAGATGTCACAATTCACAAATGCATACACACGGGTGACTGGCTTGTAAAAAAGCACACCAAATTGCTTATTCCATTATCCTCGATTTATAATGAAATAAAATAATAATAATGATTATTTCTTTATATTTAGCTATGTATTATTATAAACAAATATATTTAGATTTTGCTCTCATATTGAAACATGCACTCGCGAGCTTATATTTTTTTTACATTCAGTCTTCATATTTCATATGGTTTATTAAACTGTCCTTGCTGTCCACAGGAGCTCCAATGCCTACTTTCGAAATAGCGGGAAGGTTATTACGTGTGTGTACTTAAAATTTAGTTCTGCGAGCGTGCCGGAGCTGTGTCAAGGAACAAAACACCAGAAATGTAACACTAGTAATTTATCCATACATCATTGCAAACAATGGTAGCTGTACAGTGCTACACAACACGGTATGTGTGTGATGTGGGTGATGTGGTTGTGTGTGTGTGTGTGTGTGTGTGTGTGCTTTAGTGTGTGTGTGTGTGTGGTGTGTGTGAAATTTTATTATTTATTTCTATTCATTTCTTTCATATATATCGCGGATACTGGAATGAGCATCATGTGATTTTTTTTAAAAACAGTTCCCGTGTGTATGCGGTTCTGTAAAATTTTGTCATCTGTTTCCACAGGCACACAATTCGGCCTATCTTCCGAAAGCGGGAACAGGATTTAAAGTGTGCGCAGATGTTCTGCATGCGTTTAACACGGGGCCTGGTTTATAGTCTCGTCCGACGACTTTGATTAAGTGTGTGTGTGTGTGTGTGTGGCGATGTGTGTGTGGATGTGTGTGTGTGTGTGTGTGTGTGTGATGTGTGTGTGTGTGTGTGTGTTTGTGTGTGGTGTGCGTGTGTGTGTGAGGAGAGAGGTGAGAGAGAGAGAGAGAGAGTGTGTGTGTTATGTGTGTATGTGTGTGTTGTGTTTGGTGTGTTGGTGCATTGGTGTGCGTGTGGGCCTGGTGGTAGTGCGTCGTGCGTGCGTGCGCGTTGCTGAGCGTGTGTGTGTGTTGTGTGTGTGTGTGTGTGGTGTGTGTTGTGTGTGCGTGGTGCGTAGCCTCTGGTGTGTGGTGTGTGTGGGAGTGTGTGTGTGTGTGTTCTATTGTGTGTGTGTGTCTGTGTGTGTGTGTGGCAGACACTAAATTACTAATACTTAGCATCACGCTACATTTTCAGTGAGGGTGATAGGAGGCAACGTTTTAATTCCTTTCCATAGCTTTCCTTCATCGATCCCAGTCTGTCTTAGAGGACAGCAATCACCCAAACCTTCTTTAATTTGTTATGCACTCTCTTTTTATTGGCCTTCTCTCTGTTGTCTCTTGTTTAGTTTGTCTCCTTCTCTTTGTAGCTTTCTCTCTTCTCTCTCTCTCTCTCTCTCTCTTCTCTCTCGCCTCTATCTCTTCTCTCTCTCTCTCTTTCT
The DNA here is from genome assembly GCA_028751875.1 of Rapana venosa. Classification (NCBI taxonomy): domain Eukaryota; kingdom Metazoa; phylum Mollusca; class Gastropoda; order Neogastropoda; family Muricidae; genus Rapana; species Rapana venosa. The sequence continues at coordinate 29,773,254 of CM054163.1, forward strand.
CTTCCTTCAACTCCTTCAAGCTGTGCTGTGTCACACCTGTCACACCCCTTCTGCAACAGCACACAGTTGCTAAGAATATGACGTGTAATCGTTGTTAACAAGCAAGGTAAAGAGCAGAGAATGAAAAGCATGCTGACGTGTCAAAAACGTGGTTTGCTTTGCGATGTGGATTACAACGGAACCACAGACGGTGAGATCCTCTGGCAAAGTTCAGAAGTTGGAATTAGTGCCACGTCATCAAGAACTATGTGGCTTAAACTGACCGATAGATCTTTGCGAGGAAGCTGGACACGCATAGAAACCAAGATTAAGTAAGGTGTTCAGTAGTAAGCGGATCAGAAACGATGGTAAGTGAAAACAGCGATCTTGTTTTCGTTTTAAATGGACATGTGTGAGGAACACCCGGATTTGTTTTGGTTTGTGAAAAGAAAAACACCAGGTGATGACAATGAAGACTACTGTGTTACAGAATCTGCAGCTGTGGTGTGTGGACGGGAGAAAATGAAGATCGACTCAGTGCGGATTGATGTGATGCTGTAATAGTGGAATGCAGTTCGCATTTTGCTTGGCTAATCCGCGCGCGCGCGCGGCGTGTGTGTGTGTTATGTGTGTGTGTTGTGTGCGGTGTGTCCGCGCGCGTGTATGTGTGTATGTATGTGTGTGTGAGTGTGTGTGTGTATATTGAGGTGTGTTTGTTGCATGTGTGGATGAGTCTATGCGCGTATGTGTATTATGTGAGGAGGGTGTAGATTGTTTCAGTGTGTGAGCGTGCGTTTGAGAGCGAGAGCGAGGTGTAGTCTATGCACCTGAATTGTAACGAGTTTTGTCAGTGTTGTTACAAAAGTTGCACAATCATGAAAAAAAGGGAAGAAGAGAAATATTGACTAGTATCTTGTTTAGCCAGTTTGTTAAGAGGTTGATTTAAACTTTGCAGTTTAGTGGAAATCTCCCTTTTCAATGCTCTTTGCAAATTTATGGTGAAAAACTTGAGTTTTTAATCTGTCCTATAACCATGTTATGGAATCCTGCATGATGACGATTTGGGCTGTAAATCAATTGAGTTCTCGGTTAAGATATTGTTTTGTGCCCGCCTCCACGGTCTTGTGAATGGGCATTTGCTTATCACAATAAACTTTGTCATTGTATTGTCTCTCTCTCTCTCTATCTCTCTCTTTTGGTATCTTCTTTTTGTGGGGTTTGTTTGTCTGTCTGTTCTGTTGTCTTTATCTCTTCTCCATCTCTCTCTCTCTTCTCTCTCTCTTCTCTTTTGTGTGTGTTTGTGTGTCTGTTGTCTTATCTTCTCTCTCTCTCTCTCTCTCTCTCTCTCTTTCTACCTTCTTCTCTCTCTCTCTCTCTCTCTCTCTCTCTCTTTCTCTTGTCTCTGTGTGCCACCTGTGATCGTTTTCTTGAATACTTTAATTTAACGTCTTTTCACATTAGTGTGTCTGACTGTCTGTCTGCCAATGGCTCTCTCTTGTTCTTCTCTCTGTTCTCTCGCTGTTTCTATTTTTCTCACTCTCTCCTCTTCTTATTGGTTAACTTCTCTCCTCTGTCTCTCTTCTATCTCTCTCTCTTCTCTTTTTTCTTTCTCTCTCTCTTCTTGGTATAATCTCTCTCTTTTGGTATCGCTCTCTGTATTGCTTATCGCTGTGTGAGTGTGTGGTGTGTGTGTGTGTGTGTGTTTGTTTGAGTGTGTGTAAGGTGTGTGTGTGGGTGTGTTGTGTGTTTTGTGTGAAGTGTGTGTAAAGCGTGTGTGTGTGTGTGTGTTTGTGTGTGTTGTGTGTGTGTGTAAGCGAGTTTTGTGTGTGTGTACAGAGTGTGTGTGTGTGTGTGTGTGTGTGGTGGGTGTGTGTGTGTGTGGGTGTGTGCGTGATGGTTGGTGTAGTGTATGCATGCGTGCGTACGTTGGTGTGTGTGGGCGTGTGTGAGTGTGTGTGTGTGTGTGTGTGTGTGTGTGTGTGTGTGTGTGTGTGTGTGTGTCGGTGTTTGTGTGGAATTTACACTTTTACTATACTTAGCATCACGCGAATATTCATTGAAGGTAGAGCCGGCAGAAACGAGGTCCGGCACGTTATTCCTTCACTAGTTTCCTTCATCGATCAGTTAGTTTAGAGGACAGAACATCCCACTTTCATTTGAATTATGTGATGAACTTTCTCTATTCATTGGTCCCTCTCTTTTTCTTTCTCTCTCTCTCTCTCGATCTTGGTATTCTCTTTCTTCTCTCTCTCTCTCCTCTTCGCTTCTCTGTACCACTCTCTTCTTTGTCTTGGTAACTCTTCTCTATTGGAATCTCTTTCTGGTGTCTCTCTCTGTCTTCTCTCTTCTCTCTCTCTTCTCTCTCTCTTACTCTTTCTCTCTCTCGTCCTTCTCTCTCTGTACTCTTCTTTCGCTTTTGGGTAACTTTTCTTTATTGGTATCTTTTCTTCTCTCTCTTTCTCTCTTTCTTCTCTCTTCTTTTATCTCTTCTTTTTTATTGGTAATTTCTTCTGTCTTGGTATTCTACTATTAGTTTTACTTCTCCTCTCTCTCTTTTTTCTCTTTGCTTCTCTCTCTCTCTTCTTCTGCTCTCTCTCTTCTTCCCTCTCTCTTTTTCTCTATGTGTGTGTGTGTGTGTGTGAGTGTGTGTGTGTGTTGGTGTGTGTGTGTGTGTGTGTGTGTGTGTTGTCTCTGTGTTGTGTGTACTGGTGTGATCTTTAATTCATTAAGTAACGTCTTTTAACATTTATGTTGAGTGCGTTGTCTGTCTGTCTGTCTGCAGTGTTGTCTTCTTCTCTGTCGTTCTGTCTCGTCTCTGTGTGTATCTCTGTCTTGGGTTTTTTGCGTGTGTGTCTTCTTGGGTTTTGTGGTCTGTCTTTTATCTGTCTGGACGTGTCATTTGTCTGTTCCGGCTATATTATATATATAATATATATATATATATATATATATATATATTATAAATTTATATCTGTTATATGAATATATATATATATATTTATATATTATATATATATATAGATAATATATCTATGTGTGTGTGGTGTGTGTGTGTGTGTGCGCGGCGTGTATATTGGTTTCTGATGTGCGGGTGTGCGTGCGTGCCTCGCTCTTGTACTGTCTCTGTCTTGCCCCCCTCTTCTTTCTATCCTCTCTGGTCAATTCTCTTCTCTACTTCTCTCTTTTCTTTCTCTCTTTCTTTCTTTTTCTCGCGCTGGTTCGTTCTTTGCTTTAACTGAGACAACAGTACAGTGGTCTTCCAATTCCTGCTTAGATGATTGAACAAAAAGAAAGTCGTGAATTGGGGGTTGGGAGGGGGGGGGGGGGGGGGGGGTGGGGGTTTTGTTTTGGGGGGGATTTTTTTTTTGTTTGGTTTGGTTATTGGTTTTGCTCTTTTGCTCACGTGTAAAAAATCGGAAAGGGAGAGATAGCAGAAAGAAAGCAAACAATAAAAATGGCAAAAACTACCAGAGCACGAGGCTTATGTTTCCTTTATACTAAATTAAAGTAAAATTTTTAAAATGATTTAAAAGCATCAAAGCCAAAGAGCAACCCCAACAAAACGTGGGAGTGTAGTCACATTTCAGGCATTATGTATTCAGTTGGTTTTTTTTTTTACTATTAAGAACCCGATACGTAAATAATAGCCGGCACAAACCAACCAAAAACTAACTTTAAGTAAAGAATTCACACAATCAAGCAAACAAACGAATAAGTAAGCACATGTTTTAGAGAGAAAAACAGATTTTTAAACAATGTGTTTTTGAAAGGACAAACAAAATGTAGTTGGTTTGAATCAGAGAAAAAGTGAAAGGATGAAAAGTCAATAAATAATAAATTATTAATTTATAAAATGATGAATAATGAATAATGATAATGAATAAATGAATGAATGAATGAATAAATGAATGACTGACTGAATGAATGATATGAACAAGCAAAAAGTCAGCGAATGAAAGGAAAAAAAAGGATGAAAGAAGTAAGGAGAAAGAAGAAAAGACGTATACATAACTATGTATACATGAAGCCAAACATTGGATAGCGAAAACGAGAGATGAACTTCATACACACATCAACACACAACACAACGCGCGCGGCAACGCACGACGCACGACGCAACGACGCAGCAGCAGCACGAGCACGCACGCACGCACAACAACAAACCCACAACCAATAACAAAAAGTTTATCAAGGAAGGAGAACTGAAACTAATGTGCAAGAGAAAACCATTTTATGCACACGACATTCATACGACTGCCGAGACTATGGAAAACAAAAGATCATAGAAAACGAGAAATAAAAAGTCAACAGAACAGCAAAATCAAAAAGACAAAAAAACTAAAACAAAAAAAACAATTTTGCCGTATTGCCAAGTAATGAGAGAGATTTGCTTACTCTCTTTTCTTGCAGTTTTTGCAATTTGGACTTTTGTCTCCTGCTCCTCTTCTTAATTGCATGCTTCTTCCTTTCTCATCCTGCAGTTCTGCTTCTGCAGTCTCTTGCTTTGCCCTGCAGTGACGTGCTCTGGCTTCTGCATTATTGCAGTTCCTTTTCCTGTGTCCTATTATGCACCTACCCCTAGCTCTCCTTACCTCCACTTTCCTCTTCATCCCTCTGTTTGTTCTCTTGTTCCTGCCCCTCTCTCTGCCTCTCCTTTTGCATTGTTTCCTCCCTTCTCTCTCCACATTTTGCTTTTTGCCCGTCTCTCTGCATTTTCTTCCAGGCCTCCTTCCCTTTGCAGGCTATTGGTCCTTGCCCGTAGCAGTTACTTGCTTCTATCCCAATATCTGTGTCTCTTCTTTCAATGGGCCTCTCCCTGATCACTGTATCGTTTCTCCTGTCTCCGCTGTCCTTCTCTGATTGCAGTCTTTAGTCCATCCCCTGGTTTCGTGCCCTTGGCCCCCCCCTGTCATCTCCTCTGCTTTGCTGTTATCTTGCAGTTCCTTTTTTGCAGCTCCTCCTCTTTTCTTTTCCTGCTGTCTTTCCCTTTCCGCGCCGCCCTGTCTTGTCCTACTCTGCTTTTTACCTACTTGCTGTGCTCTCTTTTGCTTGCAGTCTCTGTGCAGTGTTCGAATATTACTTGTGTTTTACATTGTATCTGGATTTATAGACAATGTGAAGTTTTTCAATACTTTACCCCAAACATTCAATAGTAGACATGACAACCCGGTGTTTACATTATTTATATTTTTAAAGCGATATCTTTTGTATGTATGGTCCATTAAAGCTATTAAAAAAATTTCATCTTTTAAAAGAAATATAATAGATAACTCCTAGTTGGAAGGAAAACAGTTACTGTTGGACGTTTGCATTAAACATAGTTTTTTAACTACTGTTTTAGAAGAAGAAGAAGAAAAAGAAGACGACAAAGAACATGAACACGACAAGAACAGAACAAGAATTCATTGATTAAATAGCACACGAAGGAAAACAAAATGGGTCTATATTTAAATGGCGAGTTAACTCTTGAGCATATTCTCAAACCTCATTATTAAACAGTAACTTTGTATTGGAACGATTATGGGTCTGAAACACATAGATTTATTTAAGGACAGGAAGGGAGGGAATAACAGCAGGAAGGAAGGATGTTACATAATGACATAATAATAATAAATAAAACAACTTTGAAAATGAAAATAAAAATGGACGACTACTGGCCTTGACTACCACAAAAAACAAAACAACAAAAAATAAAACAAATCAATCAAATAAACTTTTTGGGGAGCAGGGAACGCAAGATACACCTGCATCATATTCTATATAATAAGTACCAAAGCAAAAATAATACAACAACTCCAAAACAACAAACCAACTAAACAAACAAAGAAAACAAACAATATAATCCGCAAATAATGATCAAATACACAGACTATTCCTTCCAACCTTTGTTGCTAAAGAAACGAATCAGAAATCACACATCTCTTGCAATTGTGTAAACTTGCCCATCTCAGAATGAGTGGAACAAGCCAAATTCACAGTGGTAAGTCGTACTGATTCTGACGACTTCATTCTCATTGTCATAGTGACGAACAATTGCAGTGACCGTCTTTGGTACATTTGATGTAATACATGGGCAACACTACTATGGATCGGTGTGTCTACCGATACTAACGGCCTGTCTAGGGACGCGAAAAGTCGAGTCGAAGCGTGCGGTGGTTAAATCGATTGGGCGAACATTCCATTCCATTAGACCATGTGTGTGATCTGGCGCTAGTCTTCGGATAGACGATAAACGAGGTCGTGTGTTAAATAATTATTTCACGCACGTAAAGAACCGACAGCAAAGCCCCATGGGTCTTTTTCATTATTCCCGAAATTTTTTTAATTTTTGTCATTGTAAATTATTTCAAAAAACAATGCAAAAAACATTTTTGAGGTCATTTTTCAAAACCCCGGGCCCCTGTGTATATTTTTGGTGGTCTTTTAAATTTGATTTTCCATGTCGTTGGGTAAAAAATGGCTGGGTCTCCCAAAAAAGCAGATGATATTTTGAGGGGGGGGCAAAAAATGTTTGTTTTGGGAAATTTGGGCTTTTTTTCCCATACGAAGGAGGTTTTTTACCGTTTATGACGGTAGCCCACACCTGGATGTCTTTGCCTTCTGGTGTCTGTGAGTACCTCACCGTTTTTAAATTTGGGCCCCACACGCAGGTTTTGAAATTTTGGTTCACCTTAAACGTAAGAGTAAGCTAAAAATTTCTAGGAGTTCGACACCAGTAAAAGTGGATATTCCTACAAACATAAAGGTATGATGCCCCTTTTTTGTTTTTTTTAAAAGGACCTTGGGGGGAAAATTTGAACAAGGGAAAACATTTTCGAAAAGGGAATATTTTCTTTCATCTGATACACACCCCACACAAACAACACACACACACACTCTCTCTCTCTCTTCTCTCTCTCTCTCTCTCTCTCTCTCTCTCCCCTCTTTTCCTCTCTCCACCCCAAAACACACACAACACACCCCAAAACAAAGAACCTGTTTAATCCTGTAGTAAAAAGGCTTAGATGATGCTTGTTTTTTTGAATTTTTGTTTTTCTGAAAAATTTTTCCAGCGGGTATAAAGAATGAAAATTTTTAAAAAAAAATTTAAAACCCCCGCAGTGGGAAATGCGTTTTTAACCTTGTAACTGGAAAAAAAAAAAAATTTGGTAAAAAAAGCAATAGGGTAGTGTAACAAAATCATTTTTTAAAGTCTTTTGGATGGATTTAAAAACCGAGGTCCCTGTGTGCGAACGCACGCAGAACATATTGGGGGGGCCACACTTTTAAATCTTGTACCGTTTTTAGTAAGAGTAGGTTTATTTTGTTGCCGGGGGGAAAACAGATGACAAAATTCACAAAACGGGCATAAAACGGGGATGGATGTAAAAAAGCCCCAAAAATTTGCTTTTTTCTTTTCCCTCGATTTTAATAGAATAAATAAATAAATAAATGATTTTTTTCTTTCCCTTATTTAGCTATGTTTTCATTTTTAACAAATATATTTGATTTTTTATATTAGAAAAAGCACCCCCGAGCTTTTTTTTTTTACTTTTCAGTTTTCATTTTTCAAAATTTTTAAAAAACCTGTCTTTCCTGTCCACAGGAGCCAAGGGCCCTACCCTTCCGAAAAAGCGGGACGGGGTTATCCCGTGTGTATTTAAAAAATTTATGTTCGGGCGTCCCCGTGCGGAGCTGTTTTAAAAAGGGAAAAAAAAACACAGAAAGGGAAAAACACAGTAATTTACCCATACCATATTGGCAAAAATGGTAGCTGACACAGTGTTCCCACAAAAACGCGTATGTGTGTGTTTTTTTTTGTTGTGTGTGTCTTTGTGTGTGTGTGTGTGTGTTTTTTGTGTGTGTGTGTGTGTGTGTGTGTGTGTGTGTTTAAATTTTATTTTTTTAAATTTTCTTATTCATTTTTTCATATAATCGAGGTTTAATGGAATGAGCATCATGTCATTTTTTTTAAAACCAGTCCCGTGTGTATGCGGTTCTGTAAATTTGTAAAATCTGTTTCCCGGGCCACCCCAAGGGGCCTACTTTTCCGAAAAGCGGAACAGGATTTAACTTTGTGCGCAAAAAGTTCTGCTTTGCGTTTGAACACGGGGCCTCGGTTTATTTCTCGCCCAAAGGATTTTTGATTATGTGTGTGTGTGTGTGTGGGGGTGTGTGTGTGTGTGTGTGTTGTGTGTGTGTGTTTTGTTTGTGTGTGTTTTTGGGGTGTGTGTTTGTGTGTTTTTTGTGCGTGTTGTGTGAGAGGGGAGAGGAGAGAGAGAGAGGGGAGGAGTGTTTTGGGTGTGTGTGGGTGTGTGTGTTTGGGTTTTGCGTGCATCGTTTTGCGGTTGTGTGCAGGGTTTGGGGTTCGGGGGGTTGGTGCGTGCGTGGGGCGGGGCGGGGCGTTTTTTTGTTTTTTTTGTTTTTGTTTTTGTGGTGTGTGTGGGGTTTTGTGTGTTTGTGTGTGCGTGCGTTTGCGGGGCCTTTTGTGTGTGTGTGTGTGTGTGTGTGTGGTTTTGTGGTGTGGGGTGTGTTATGTGTGTGTGTGTGGAAAGAAATTTTTTTTAATATCCCTTACCCATCAGGGCTAAATTTTCAGTGAGGGTAAAAAGGCAGGCAACTTTTAAATTTCCCTTTTCCCACCTAGCTTTCTTCCATCGATCAGTCTAGTCTTAGAGGAAAGAAATAAACCAAACCCCTTCCCTTTTAAATATTTTATGAACCTTCTCTCTTTGGGGGCCCCTCCCTCTCTCTGTCTGTCTCTCTTTTCTTTTCTGTCTCTGTCTCTCTCTCTTTGTGCCTCTCTCTCTCTTCTCTCTTTTCTCTCTTCTCTCTCCCCTCTCTCCTCCTTCTTCTCTTCTCTCTCTCTCTCTCTCTCCCCCTTCAACCTCCTTCAAGCGGGTTGCTGTGTCACACCCCTGTCACACCCCCTTCTGCCAAAAAGGCACACTTTTGCAAGAATATGCAGTGAAACCCGGGTTCTTCACCAAGCTATTTTAAAGAGTCAGGGAATGAAAAGCTTTCCCTGACGTGAAAGTGGCAGGGGCCCTTGCCGATGTTTTTTAAAAACCGGAAACCCCCAGACTGTGACGACCCTCTGGCAAAAGTTCAGCAAGTTGGAACTAGTGCCCACGTCTTCAAAAAACTATTTTGGCTAAATGACCGATGATCTTTGCAGAAAAGGGTTAGGGACAGCATAAAAACCCAAGATTTAAAGTAAGGTGTTCGTAGTAAGCGGCATCCAAAAAAACGGGGTTTTATTTTGAAACAGACGATCTTGTTTTTCGTTTTAAATTTTGGGGGCGGGTGCTGATGACACACCCCCGGATTTGTTTTGGTTTGTGAAAAAAAACCCGGCTGATGGCCCAATGAAGAAAACTGTGTCTACCCCGAAACTGAAGCTGTGGGGGCCCCCGTTTGGCCGGGAAGGGAAAAAGAAAAAATCGAATCTGGGGGGGGCCCGGGGGCTGATGTTTATGCAGGGAATAGGGGGGGGACGAGTTGTTTTTTGTTGGATTAAACCGCGCTGGCGCGCCGCGTGTTTTGGGGGGTGTTTATGTGTGTGTGTGTTGTGCGTGTGGGCCCCGCGGGTGTTGTGTGTATGTGTGGGGGTGTGTGAGTGTGTGTGTGTATATTTTTAGTGTGTTTGGATGTGTGGAGAGTATATTTGGGGTTGTGTATTATGTGAGGGGGGGGGTATATGTGTCTGTGTGTTGCGTGCGTGTGATGAGTCGAGGGGCGGCGTAGGCTACATGCCACTGAATTGTCACGAGTTTTAAATTTCTTGTTACACAAAGTTGACAAGCCCTGGAAAAAAAAGGGGGAAAAAAAGAGACATTGTGACCTAGTTTTCTTGTTTCAGAAACCCGTTTGTTTTTAAGAAAGTTGATTTAAAATTTTTCAGTTTCGTTTGGAAAAATTCCCCCTCTTTCCAAATTTCTCTTTGAAAATTTTGGGGAAAAATTGAGTTTTAATTGTCCCATAAAAACCCTGGTTTTGGAATCCATGCCATGATGACGTTTGGGGTGTAATCAAATTTAGTTCTCGGTTTTAAGATATATGTTTTGTGCCCCGCCCCCTCCCCCTGTCCCTTGGGGAATGGGCATCTTGCTTATCACAATAAAAAATTTTTTCTTTTTTCATTGTCTCTTCTCTTTTCTCTCTCTCTCTCTCTTGGTTTGCTCTCTCTCTCTTTGTGTGTGTTTTTTGTGTTGTCTTTTCTGTTTTGTCTTTATCTCTCTCTTTCCCCCTCTCTCTCTCTCTCTCTCTTTTCTCTTTTTTTTTTGTTTTGTTTGTGTGTCTGTCGTTTTATCTCTTCTCCCTCTCTCTCTCTCTCTCTCTCTCTTTTCTCTCTCTCCCCTTCTTTTCTCTCTCCTCTCTCTCTTTTCTTTCTCTCTGTCTCTGTGTGCCACTGTTTTGTCTTCTTTAAATTTTTTTAAATTTAAAAGTCTTTTCACATTGTGTGTTGTCTGTCCCGTCTTTCCAATTTCTCTCTCTCTGTCTCTTCTCTGTCTCTTCCCCCTGTTTTCTCTTTCTCTCTTTCCCCCTCTCTCTTCTCTCTTTGGTAAAATCTCTCTCTCTGTCTCCTCTTCTCTCTCTCTCTTCTCTCTCTCTCTCTCTTTTCCTCTCCCCTCTTTGGTTTCTCTCTCTCTCTTTGGTATCTTCCCCTCTATTGTTTTCGCTGTGTGTGTGTTTTTGTGTGTGTGTGTGTGTTTTTGTGTTTTTGGGGTTTTGTGTAAAACGTTTTTTGTGTGTGTTGTGTGTGGGGTTTTGTGTGAGTGTGGTAAGCGTTTTGTGTGGGGTGTGTGTTTGTTGTGTGTGTTGTTTTGTGGTAAACGTGTTTTTGTGTGGGTAAGGTGTGTTTTTTGTGTTGGGGTTGTGTGTGTTTTTGGTGGTGTGTGTGTTGGGGTGTGCGTGGGATGCGTTTTGTAGTGATGCATTTTTGCGTACGTGCGTGTGTGTTTCTGTGCGTTGTGTGTTTTGTTTGTGTGTGGTTTGTTTGTGTGGTTTTGGTGTGTGTGTGTGTGTGTTGTGTTGTGTTTTGGAAAAACACTTTTAATACTTAGATCACGGACATTTTCAATTTAAGGTAAAAGGGGAGGAGAAAACCCAAAGGGTCGGCACCGTTTAATTCCTTCCACCCAGCTTTCCTTCCATCGATCCAGTTTGTCTTAGGGACAGAAAAATCACCCCCAACTTTCCTTTTTTTAAAAAAAGTATGAACCCCTCTCTCTCTTTATTGGCCTCCCTCTCTTCTCTTTCTCTCTCTCTCTCTCGCTCTTGGTAATTTCCCCTTCTCTCTCTCTTCTCTCTCTCTTTTCGCTCTCTCTGTAACCCCCTCTCTTCCCTTTTGCTCTTGGGGAAAAATCTTTCTCTTTGGAATCCTTTTCTCTGTGTCTTCTCTGTCCCCTTCTCTCTCTCTCTTCTCTCTCTTCTCTCTCTTTTCTCTCTCTTTTCGCCTTTTCTCTCTCTGTACCCCCCTCTTTTTTCCCCTTTTGGTAACTCTTTCCCTTTTTGGTATTCTCTCTCTCTTTTCTCTCTCTCTCTCTCTTTCTCTTTTCTCTCTCTCTCTCTTTTCTCCTTTCTTTTTGGGGAACTTTTCCTCTGTATTTGGGATTCTCTCTATTAGCTCTTTCTTTTCCCCTCTCTTTTTTCTCTTTTCTTTTCTTTGCTTCTCTCTCCCTCTCTTTTCTTTCGCTCTCTCTCTCTCTCTCCCTTCTCTTTTTCTCTGTGTGTGTTTGTGTGTGTGGTGTGTTGTTGTGTGTGTGTTTTGGTGGTGTGTTTTGTGTGTTGTGTCTGTTCTGTGTCTGTGTGTCCCCGGGGTGTCTTTTTTAATTCTTTAAAATTTTAAAGTCTTTTCATTTGTGGGGGTCTGTTTTGTCTGTTGTCTGCCCTGTTTTTCTCTCTCTCTCTGTTTTCTGTCTCTGTCTCGTGTATCTCTGTCCCGGTAATTTTTGGTGTGTGTCTCTCTTTTGGGTTTTTGTGCCGTTTTTTCCCTTTATTTATCTGTTTTGTAGCCTGTTATTGTCTGCCTTCCCGCCTTATATATAATATATTTTATATATTATAATTTTAAAATATAATTATATAAATTTTAAAATATGTATATATGGTTTTTTATATAATTATATTTATATATATATATATATTATTTTATTATTTTTTTGTTGTGTTGTGTGTGTGTGTGTTTTGGCGCGCGGTGTATTTAAATTTCGTTTCTGTGTGCGCGCGTGCTTTCGTGCGGTTTTCCCCCGCTTTCGGGCTCTTTTCCCCCTGTCTCTGCCCCCCCCCCCCCCCTCTCTCTCTCCCCTCGGGCTAAACTCTCTTCTCTCTCTCCTTTTCCTCTCTCTCTCTCTCTCTCTCTCTCTTTTCTTTTCTTTTCGCTGGTTAGTTCTTGTGTTAAATGAGACAAACCGTACCCAGTGGTATTCCAAATTTTTCCCGAAAAGAAGTTTGCAACCAAAAAGAAAACGTGAGATTGGGGGTTTTGGGGGGGGGGGGGGGGGGGGGGGGGGCTGGGGGGGTTTTTTTTTGGTTTTTTTTTGGTTTGGGTTTGGTTTTTTGGTTTTTTCTCTTTTGCCTTTACGTGAAAAAAAACGGGGAAAGGGGGAGATAGCAGAAAGGGAAAAAAAAAATTTTGGGAAAAAAAAAACCCGAGCAAAAGCTTTTATGTTTCCCTTTATTTAAATTTAAAGTACTAATTTTAAAAAAGAAATTTCTTAAAACATCACAAACCAACAGAAAACCCAAAACCCAAAACAAAAAGTGGGGTACGTACCCCAGTCAGGCATTAAAGGTTTTCAGTTGGCCCTTTTTTTTTTTTACAATATAGAACCCGGGAAAGCCCAAAAAACATACAGCGACAACAACAAAAAAAAACTAACTTTAAAAAAAGAATCAACAAAAAAGCAAAAAAAAAAACGGATAAGTAAAGCAAAGTTTAGAGAGAAAAACAGGTTTTTAAAAAGTGTTGAAAAAAGGGCAAACCCAAAAAAGTAAGTTGGGTTTTAATCAGAGAAAAAGTGAAAGGTTTTTGAACAAGTTTAAAAAATAAATAAAAAAATTTAAATTTATAAATAATGTATGAATCAAAAGAAAACAAGAATCAATTTTAAAATGAATGAAGAAATTTAATAAATGAATGAATGAAAGAATGAATTTTAAAGAAAAAAGCAAATAAGTCAGCGAATGAAAGGGGAAAAAAAAAAAAGGAAAAAAGTACAGGAAGGAAAGAAGGAAAAAAAGGTTTTACATACACTATTTTAATACCTTTAAAACCAAACATTGGTTTGGGAAAACAGGGGCACCCGATTGAAAAAAAAAACACACACACCACCACACACAACGCGGGGCGCGCACGCCGCACGAACGCACGCACGCACCCAAAGCACGCACGCAAGCCGCAGCACGCCACACACACACACAAAACACACACACACCAATAACAAAACCATTTAATCAAGGAAAAGGGAAGAACGAAATAATTTTCAAAAAGGGGAAACAAAAATTATGCAAACGAAAAAACAAAAACCGACTGCCGGGGCATTGGAAAACAAAAAGGGAAAAAAGAAAAAAACCCCAGACCCAAAAAAAAGTAAAAAAACAAACCCCAAAACACAAAAAAAAAAAAACCAAAAAAAAAACCAAAAAAAAAAACCCAAAAGAGGGTGCGTGTTTTCCCAAATATCCACTTTGTTTTTAAATTGGGATTGATTTAGACAATGTGAAGTTTTTCATTCTTTACCCTCCAAACATTCAAATAGTAGCCCATGACAAAACCCCGGGTTTTAAAATTATTTTTTTTTAAAGCCCAAAATATTTTCATTTGTATGTATGGTCCGATTAAAGCTATTAAAAAATTTCATCTTTTTAAAAGAAATATAATAGATATAATCCCTAGTTTGAAGGGAAAACAGTAATGTTTGACGTTCTGCATTAAACATAGTTTTTAACAACTGTTTTAGAAGAAGAAGAAGAAAAAGAAGAAGAACAAGAACAAGAACAAGAACAAGAACAAGAACAAGAATTCATGGAATTTAAATAGCAAACAAGAAAGGAAAAAAACTGGGTCTTTTTTTAAATGCGAGATAACTCTTGAGCATATTCACAAAACCTCATTATTAAACAGTAACTTTGTATTGGAACCGATTATGTCTGGAAACACATCAGATTTATCAAGGAAGGAAGGGAGGAATAACAGCAGGAAGGAAGGATGTACCCATATGACATACAATCATAATAAATAAAATACTTGAAAAATGAAAAAAAAAATGACCGACTACTGGACATTGGAACACAAAAACAAAACCAACAAAAAAATAAAAACCAACAACATCAAAATAACTTTTTTGCGGGCAGACAGGGAAACGAAGATACACGCATCATATTCTATATAAATAAGTACAAAGCAAAAAAAAAAATCAAAAACAAACCAAACAACAACAACAAAACAAACAAAGCGAAACAAAACAAATATAATACGCAAACTAAACTGATACAACATACAACAGCACCAATTCCTTCCAAACCTTTGTTGCTGAAAGAAAACGGAATCAAATCCACACCTCTCTTCAGCACATCTCGTGTCAAACTTGCCCATCTCAGAATGAGTGGAACAAGCCAAACTTCAACAAGTGGTAAGTAGTACTGCATTCTGAAGAATCACTTCTCCATTGTCATAGTGACGAACAAATGCCAGTGACGTCTTTGGAATTTGATGTAATCATGGCAACTACAATGGATCGGTGGTCTACAGATAACTAACGCGCCTGTCTAGAAAGCGAAAAAGTCCGAGTCGGAAGCGTGCGGTGGTTCAAATCCCGTTTGGGCCCGAACATTCCCCCCATCCATTAGACCATGAGTGGTGATCTGGGCGCTAGTCTTTCGGATAAGACGATAAACCGAGGTCCCGTGTGTTACACATAATTATTCACCGCACGTAAAAGAACCGACAGCAACAAGAGGAGTTGTCCTGGCAAAATTCTTAGAAAAAAAGCCACTCTGATTAAGGAAACAAATACGTTGCAGACTAAAAAAACTTTAAAAAAGGTCTTGGGGGCGACGAGCTCTCCTGGAAGAGAGCAGCCCGAATTTCTCGGGGAGGAAAAATTTCGAAAAATGTATAAATAGTTAAATAAAAAAATACAAATACAATTGTGTTCTTTTTTTTCTTCAATGAAAACATAATAAAGTTTTTCGACACCATGCTTGTTAGTTGAGACATGTTCCTGTTTGCAAACCCTTTACGAGTTAGTTTTCAAGCAGAGGCAGTCTGTTTCTTTTTGTTTATGTTTTTTGTTGTTATTGTTTGTTGGTATTGTTCCTCGGCTAGAACTCCGGAGCTCACTAATGATGAGATTTTGCGCTTGCGTCAGGTTTTTGACCACCGTAAAGGTAGCGCATTTCAATTCAGGGACAATAGTGTTTTGTCATAACTGCTGCCTTACGTGGTGTGTTTTGTGTGTGTCTGTGTCGCTCTCTCTGGTGCACACGTTAAATATTTTCTGCTTTTCGTAGAGTAGGCTATTTTGTGCCGGTAGGAACAGATGACAGAATTTAAAAAATCCCTACACACGAGGACTGGGATATAAATATTTTATTATTTATATATAAATTATATTTAATATATATTATATTTATATATACCAACAAAGTGAAGCTTCAACCCGCATATAATGTTCCCCATATTTCGGCTTTCGCCTTCCTCAGGGGGGGGGGGGGGGGGGGGGGGGGGATTTATTATGACGTGATGGAATGACGTCAATCTCAATTTTAATCATTGTGAAATTTTTCGTTATGACATTTTAAATTGAAACACCTACTGAGACGATGTTAGAGAGAGAGAGGAGGAGAGCGAGAAGGGAGAGAGAGATAGGGGGGGGGGGGGGGGGGGGGGGGAATTTACCGGGGGACAATTATGGTCATATAGTTTATATATACATATATATATTTGTATATATTATATATATTGCCACAATATCAGTAATATATATTTATATTACCAACCAATACATATATATTTTTTATATGTATATATTATATAAGATTTACTATATTAAAGCTAGCCATAGGGCTTACCACAAAATCTACATATTCATAAATTCAAGCTTGAAATAAGGGAAAAGAAGAAGAAAAAAAAAGCAACTAAAAATACAAAAATGCATTTTGTTTCAATATGTTATACAATTGCCTTTATTGTTCATTATATTTGACTCTGTTTCAATATGTCATACAAACTGCCATGATTGTTTATTATATTTCAACTTTGATTGCACACTATGTAAACGTTTGACAATAGAGCTTTATGATAAGAAATTATTGCCTCGTTGTTAGCAAATCAAAAAAAAGCTGTCGGTTTGCAGCAATGGTAAGAAGTATATATTATATAAAAATTAAAAGCTCTGGACCGAAGCAAAAAGCTATGGCTTGATTGCTATCCCCTGCTGTGCGGGTTAATGACTTTAGTCCTATGAATTTTTTATTGAATACAAATTTAAAAATTTCCAACAAAAAGCACAATGAGTAGATAATCCATTCAATGCACTTATAATTACTTGCCACTTACAATTCATTTAATACACTTATAATTTATCTAATAGGCTTTGCCCTTCAAAGTCTAAACTGTGGCAAACAAACAAAGCATCGTCAATATTTCTGGAGACAATGTGCATGCTTGTCCCATACTATGGCTAGGCTAATTGGTTTTTAATGGAGTTACTGTTTAAAATTTTCATCTTGAAAAAAAATTGGTTTCATAGTCTTTGAGTGTTGGGGACTTTTTTCGAATCAAAAATTTTATGTATTGCAACCCCTTTGTCATGCTGTTAATCTAATTTTTGGGACTTTATAAAACATTTTACACATGGAAAAAAAAGTATCAAAGAATGGTTAGTACTGCAGTTATTGCGTTTTTTTTTGCAATTCCTGACATTATCTTGGTGTGAAATTGTCAAGATATACCATGAAACACAAATGTTAGTAGCTTGAATTATCTCAGCAGATTCGGGGTTTTTTTAAAGGGACTAGCTTGCCTTGCAACCCAAACAAAAGGGGAAAAAATGTCAGAACAGTTTAAATCAAACATCCAAGACTGGTCTGGGAATGGGGAGCTAGTCGTGCTGAACACTCCCAGGTGGCAGAGTTTAATCAATCGTGAGTAATGTCCCCTTTAGCTCTGACAGGTCGGCCATTGTTCTGCTCCCTGTCATGGCGGCGTTGGTAACGTTGATGTATAGCTGGTGACCAGAGTTGATTAAACCCTGCCTCTTTTTTGTGCAAGCCTGTGTGTATACATTAATTTTGAACTTGTAAAAAACCCACAAAAACTATTAATTGTAACTGGTTGCATGTGAATGGGTAGGATGAATGAAAGTGCTTTGATTTGTTTTGTTGCAAGATATAGTGCTATATAAATTCCATGTATTATTATTGTTATTATTATTATTATAGAAAGAAAGAAAAAATATAGGGTAAGACTCAAAGAAGAAGAAGAAGAAGAAGCATAACAAGTTAAAGAACAAGAAGAGGAAGCGGGAGAAGAAGAACAACAACAAGAAGAGAACCACATCAAACTACCACATTCTAGACTGAACTTCCCATAGCAGCCATTACAAGAAAACTGGAAAAAAGTTCTAAGCTGCATTTTCTTTCCTGATCCTCTTTGAACATTTCTCCTCTAATGGCAAAACTTTAAAGTGTCTTTGTTTTGCTTGTACAAAGACAAAGCTCAGATCTGTTCCACGCTCCTATCAATATTTAAAGCTAAGGGCAGGTACCCTGTATCCTTATATCATTCACATTCAGCAAGCTGCATTAACTCCCTTCCCTAATATCTGTGTCTTTATGGGTTTTTGTTTTCAAAAAGCATATGGAAGGAATCTGTGCTAAATTAAGGCAGGAACGCAAAACGATTTTGAATTAGTGATACATCATTTTGGTCATTATATTCAGTTATTGGAGTTGAAATGTTGTTGGGATTTTAATAATCAATGTATGTGTCTACTTCTAGCTGTCTAGAAGAAGCAGTGAGTCATCACAGTAAGAACATGTCCTTCAAGACATGGTCCTTTTGCTGTGGACATTATTTCAACAATAGGAAGTAGAGAAACATGAACACTGACACTATTGCATTTTGTTTATTTTATTGAATAAAAGCCTGGACAACAACAAGCTCTTCGAAACGTAAACTTCAGCAGTATTGCAATATATATCTGTACTTTGACATAACGTTTTTGCAATGATGTTCACATTTGTACTTTCCAGAAGGAGTTTATGATAGTAAGGTCTCCACTCTATCTCCATGTAAATTGTATCCCTTGTTTTGGGTTTTTTCTCCAGATCTATTTTTATTATGGCTGGAAACCATTTAGAGTGAGCTTATGATTGTATACCCTGGACAATGCTGTAAGGTAGCCATGAATGCAAAGCTTTTTTTCAAACTGAATACGTAATGCTCCCCCCTTGGTCATAGGCACTGACAGTCCTAAATAATTCCAAAACTGTTGTTTAGGGACACAGTAAAAACGTAAAGAAACAGTGCACTGCTTAGAACTTGCTCTTCATATATGGGCAGGAGTGATAACGGGTTAAAAAATAAAACCAGTTTGCTCTGATTTAAGCCATGATAGCAAGTAATCCATTGTACTCATTGTATAGGTAAGGGCAGGTTTCAAAGACCTCAGCTTCTCCAGGGGCCAGCATATTTAGGGCGGCGCCAATCTCTCCCTTGCAGCTTTACCTTCTCTGACCCTAAAAAGGGCAAGTACCCATGTACAGCTGGGTGAATTGGGGAACCCTGCTAAAGCAAAGGTGTGAAAAAGGTCACCCACCACCTTGGTAACCACAATCAATACTGCTTAACCTTAGCTTGGGGAAAGCGAGTGCTATGACCACTGAGCTATCTGGTCAAATGTATAAGATTTACTGGATGTGGTAAACTTCAGTGTCAGACACACAGATTACATCACACTTCAATTACAAACCCTTTAATCTTTTTTTGTCTTAGAACCACGACAGTCACCTCCATCATATCCTGCTAAATCTTTTCCAGTGTTTCACTCAGCCTCAACCTAGGCAGTCTATTACTACACCCTCACTTCATTCTCCCTCTTTGTCAGATTCTGCCTTTCTGCACCCTGTCTTGCAAGACTGTCCTGGCAAAGCCTGGTCATTAATTAAGAAAGACATGTCCATACTGCCTCAGTTTGGGATCTCTCCTTGCTGTTCATTGAAGTGGTTTAAGCCGGACATATACAGGGGCAATCAAACATGGACACAGAGAGACAGAGAGAGAGAGAGATGGAGAGAGAGAGGGAAAGAGGGAGGGAGACAGAGAGGGAGAGAAAGAAAGAGAGAGATGGAGAGAGAGAGGGAGGGAGAGAGAGACAGAGACAGAGAGGGAGGGAGAGAGAGATAGAGAGACAGAGACAGAGATAGAGAGGAGGCACTGCAATTTGTCTTATCAAACTAATATCGAAGGGAAAGCCGGATGTCTAGAAGACTAATATCTTGGGGCTCAGAATCCTATTGTATTGTCATCTTCCCGGTGTGGTGTCGGTGTGTTCAGTCCCGCTTTTCTTGGATTCTGCCAGAATTCGGCACATAATGCACACAACCCTGTTTCTTCCGGTTATGTTTAACCCCTCTCTCTCTCTCTCTCTCTCTCTCTTTTGACCGTTCTGTCTGTTCTGTCTGTCTTCTCTCTCTGTCTCTCTCTCTGTCTCTGTTATCTATCTCTCTCTCTCTCTCTCTCTCTCTCTCTCTCTCTCTCTCTCTCTCCTTTTTAAAAGGCAAAGTGAGTGTGTAACAAATTGTGAATGTGGGTGTGTCTTGTCAACATTTCCTGGTACAACCCCCTTTTAAGGGGCCTTGGCCTTTATGAATAAATATCTGAATTGGAATTGGAATTTCTTTCTGTCTCTGTCTCTGTCTCTTTGTCTCTCTCTCTCTCTTTTCTCTCTCTCTCTCTCTCTGCCCTTTTTAAAAGGCAAAGTGAGTGTGTAACAAATTGTGAATGTGGGTGTGTCTTGTCAACATTTCCTGGTACAACCCCTTTTAAGGGGCTTGGCCTTTATGAATAAATATTCTGAATTGGAATTGGAATTTCTTTCTGTCTTTTGTCTCTGTCTCTTTGTTTTCTCTCCTCTCTCCACTCTCTCTCTCTTCTCTTCTCTCTCTCTCTCTCTCTTCTCTCTTCTCTCTCTCTCTACTGCACACATTAAAAGGCAAAGTGAGGGGTGTAACAATTTGTTAATGTGGGTGTTGTCTTGTCAACATTGCCTGGTACAACCCCCTTTTAAGGGACCTTGGCCTTTATGAATAAATATCTGAATTGTAATTGGAATTTCTTTCTGTCTCTGTCTCTGTCTAAGGAGGCACCGTGGTCGAGTGGTTTAGGCGGTCAACTCGTGATCCAGAGGTCGCGGGTTCGATCCCCGCTTGGCTCGGTGTTGTGTCCTTGGGAAAGACACTTTACTCCTATTTTCCTCACTCCACCCAGGTGTACAAGTGGGTACCAGCTCTGCTGGGGAAGTATCTGGCGACAGACTAGCGTCCTGTCACAGTGGTGGTGAAAAACCATCAGTTCGCTTAACGCTACAGAAACCGGGATAAGCTCCGGCTCTATGGGCCTTCTGGCTCAAAAGAACATACTTACTTTACTCTGTCTCTCTCTGTCTCTCTCTGTCTCTCTCTCTCTCTCTCTCTCTCTCTCTCTCTCTCTCTCTCTCTCCCCGGGCTCTGTGGTGTGTCCCATGTTTGTCCTTTGTTTATTTATGCATCTGAAGAACTTTTTGGAGGGGATGCCAAACCAACCTCAACTCTCGCAACAACAACAACAAATACCCTTGATTAAACAAGAAAATATGAATATTATATTAACTTTATTGCCAAATCTCGATTTTGTGGCCGACAGTTACAAAATAAAGAAGTCATCTGTTTAAAAACAATAAGAGGCTATGCAGCTGATGTGATCAATATCACAAAATTAATGCAGCACATTCAAACTCACATTAGCTGCCACAAAGACGATAAGTCAGAGCTAAGGCATATGGCCCATGTCTGATTTTATCTAAGATTTGCACACAAGATAACAAAAATTTCAACCAGAGAGAGAGAGAGAGAGAGAGAGAGAGAGAGTGATGAAGAGAGAGAGAGATGAAGAGGAGAGAGAGAGAGAAGAGAGAGATGAGAGAGAGAGAGAGAGAGAAAGAGAGAGAACAGAGATGAAGAGAGGGAGAGAGAGAGAGAGATGGGGGGGGGGGGGGGATTTTCAACATTCTGATATGAATCTAGACACTGGTTTATTCCATTAGGGAAAATTGTCTTTATCTCATTCCAGCATTTGTATGTTTCTTATTGCTTTGTCTGGGTTTTCTTAGTTTGTTGATATTCGTTTTGTTACTTTGTTTTTTTGAGCTTCGTTTGCTGGCGTCTGTATCTCTCTTCTCTCTCTCTCTCTCTCTTTTTCTCTCTTTTCTCTCTCTTCTCCTCTCTCTCTCTCTCTCTCTCTTCTCTCGCTTTCTCTCTCTCTGTATCCTCCAAAAATACCTAAATTGACTTGTGTGTGTGTGTGGTGTGTGTTGTGTGTGTTTTGCGTGGTATGTGCGCGCACGCTTGAGTGTTTATTGTTTAATTATATTTTTTTTATTCCTTTATTTATTCCTTTGCCTCGAGGATGATGGAATAGGCACTCGTTTAATTCATTTGCACTGGCGCACAATTGCCTACTCTTCCGAAAGGTGGAACGGGTTTTGGCATGTAGGCCGGATGTTCTGCGTGTGCTCCCACACGGGACTGGGACTTCGCTTATAGTCTCTGAAAGGATGGTTTTGTGTGTGTTTGTGTGTGTGTGTGTGTGTGTGTGTGTGTGTGTGTGTGTGTGTGTGTTTTGTGTGTGTGCATATGTGTGTATATGTGTGCATGCGTGGTGTATGCGTTTTTTGGGGGCGCAAGTGTTATGCGTTTGGGTGTGTATGTTTGTGTGTGTTGTGTGTGTGTGTGTGTGTATGTGGGTGTGTGTGAACCTTACTATATGACCATAATTGTACCAGGTTAAGATCTCCCCCCCCCCCCATCTCTCTCTCTTCTCTCTCCTCTCTCTTCTCTCTCTTCTCCTCTCTCTCTTCTCTCTTTTCTCTCTCTCTCTCTCTCTAAACATTTTGGTTTAGTTTGATGTTCAATTTAAAATGTCATTTCCAAAGATTTCACAATGATGTAAAATTGAGATTGACGTCATTCCATCACGTCATAATTTTAAAAAAAAATTGAGGAAAGGGGAAAGCCGAAATATTGGGGAACATTTATTATGTGGTTATTATGCTTTCACTTTGTGTGGTATATATATATATATATATATATATATATATATATATATATAATAGAGATAGAGAGATTCCCATAACCGGTGTGGTGGTAGGGGAGTGAGGCATCATAGACCTCAACTTCTCAAGGGGCCAGCATATTGAGGGTAGCACCCGTCTCTTCTCCCTCGCTATTATATAGTAAGCACATGGCTTGCCTACCCTTATTTTAGTTGCACTAATCAGATTTTATGGTGCTAGTTTTGGTTTTTGCTGTTGATCTTATTGTTGTTGTTGTTGCATTTGCTGCTATTGCTATTGTTGTTGTTGTCGTCGTTGTTGTTATTGCTCATAAGAAGATTTCCTTAGCCGTTTCCAGTTTAACACTTGGGAGGTCTTTCATCTTACCAGAAAATCACTATTATATTCTGTCTGTCTTTTTTTTCCGATGATAATCAAATAATCGCTCACGTGTTGTTGTTTTTTCACATCCAGTCCCCGTGTGGATGAGGTTTTTTTAAAATAAATAATGTCATCGTTCACACCTGTACAACATGGTCTACACTTCTAAAAAAAGAGGACCAGGTTATAACGTATGCACAACGTGTTCTGCGTGTGTTCCCTCACAGGGACTCGCTTTATTGTCTCATCCACAGAACTTTGGGGTGAAGTCAGTACTGATGTTAACTCCTGAGAGAAAAAACTGAATCCCCTTGAACAGGGATTCAAACACAGGCTACAAGCAGATCACAAAAACAATGGGAAACGCTGTGACGACTAACCTGTAAGCACTATATAAATACCATATATTATTATTATTAACCTACCAGGCTGCCTAGTCCCTATCGCTACATATGGGCCTCATTTTGACCACTGGTCAATGCTCTGTTTAGTGCTGGCAGCTCGGAAATTGTCCTGCTCACTGTACCAGCTGTCAACTTCCTGTTCTGGTCTGGCTGGTGGCTCAACACCTAAAATGGCTGCCAAGACCACAGTGTAGTGGATAGGCATTTGAAACGTGATTAGAATCGGGAACTGTTCAAGTAACTGACTGTTTTGGCTTGGCTGGTTTAAAATTTCTCCTTTTTGGTGCCTTTTTTTCGTTTTGGTTTTTTGGGGGTTTTTTGTTTGTTTGTTTGATGGTGCTGGTTTTTCGTTTTGCGTGGTTTTTGTTTTTATATAGCGTTATTGTTTATTTCTTTGTTGGTGGCTGTTTCTGGGGTTGGGATGTGTGCAGAAATGAAAGAAATCAGTCACATGGTTTTGTCTGTGATA
Organism: Rapana venosa; assembly: GCA_028751875.1. Taxonomy (NCBI): domain Eukaryota; kingdom Metazoa; phylum Mollusca; class Gastropoda; order Neogastropoda; family Muricidae; genus Rapana; species Rapana venosa. The sequence goes on from CM054163.1 coordinate 29,796,785, forward strand.
ACGGGGATGATAATTCCAGTTCCACTTTTCGCCGTTTGCGCACACTCATACGCACATGCACGCACACACACATGCATATACTAACACGCACACGCCACACACACACACACACACACACAAACACACACAGAATGTTAAACAGAGAGAGAGAGAGAGAGGAGAGAGAGAGAGAGAGAGAGAGAGGGAGAGAGAGGGAGGGAGAGAGAGAGTTATAGACACACACAGACAGACAGACAGAGATACAGACAAACAGACAAGGAGAGTCAGACCGACAAAAAAGACAGTCAGACAGACAGAGAAAGCGAGAGACAGACAGTAAGAGGCTGATACCTCTCTCCATACTTTTCTATACGAGTGAACGTATAATGGTACTCTGCTTTACTCAATACTATGACCCTCATCTAACGTTGAGTCATATTATTTTACAAAGGAAGAAAAAAATCGTCCTTCTCTAAGGTGAGTATAACATTGCGGTATTAAGTGACAGTAATAACGCTATAACAAATACTGGTTGAGATCCCTGCAAAAAAACACGTGTACATTTGACTGAACTGTCAGTCCTATTTCACACAGACTCATCTTCCATCCTATATCTTTTTTCTCCCTTTTCATTAGTTTGTTGTTATGTTTTTGGTTTGTTTCTAGTTGAGAGTTTGTAATAATAATAGTAATAATAATAATAATAATAATATAATAATATTGCCAATGGTGATGATAATGATAATAATAATAATAATAATAATGATGATGATATATTGAATTTATATAGCGCTGATTCTTGGAAAACAAACAAATCGAAGCGATTTTGGAAGATGGTGTGTTACTTTAGGTTCTTGTTTACCAATTAACTACATTAAAACTTAAGGAGTGGACCAGCTGTTAAACTTACAAAAGGTAGCACACCAAGAAAAATGAGCAAAAACAAGTTGCAAGTTTCAGAGCCTAATATTTCGATGTATTAGTTCTAAATTCTGGCCTGGTATCTAGTAGCTTCGATAAGCAAACGATCATTCATTCTATTTATATAACTATAATGCTGGAGAACCACATGGATTTTCGTTGCCTGATGTGTTTGTCGTGTGGTCAATCGGTTGATCTAACTAAGGAAGCAAACCCCATCTTGGTTATCATACAGTCGTCCCAAGGGGCTTTGTCTCAACACCACGCTTCATCACAGTTTGTGTGTGACATGGCTTGTTCAGTGGCTTTATGACAAACAAGTGTGTTAAGAAAGAGCGCGCCAAAACAATGCTCTGAAAAAACCTGTGTGAGCGGTAACAGGAACATGGTTGTAGTCAGAATGAAACGAAAACAATGCGGGTTTTTTTTTCTTTTGGCCACAGTTCTTTCTTTGTTTTTTTTCTTTCGTTCTTCCTTTCTTTCTGTCTTTCTTTCTTTCTTCTTCACCTTCTTCTTCTGCTGTTTCTTCTGCTGTTTCTTCTTCTTCTTCTTCTTCTTCTTCTTCTTCTTCTTCATCTCCTTCTTCTTCTTTTCTTCTTTTTTTAATTTTACCTTAATCTCCAACCTTTAGCTTCTGTATTGTCTTTGATTCCATGATCATTTTTTCCCTATTTATGACACTGTATTTCACTTTTTAATTTTTCTTCTGTTGTGCTTATATTTTATTTTCGCAATTCTTCGCAATTCTCCTTCTTCACAATTCTTCTTCTTCTTCTTCTTGTCCTTCTTCTTCTTCTGCTCCGTCTTCTTCCCCTTCTTCTTTTTCATTGGTCACCGTCATTGAACACTCAGACAGCAAGTAATGTTGTTTTTCATAATCATGAGAAAAGATGCATTTCACTGCCGTTAAGTGCCTGACAAGTCAGGCCCAGCGCATCCATTCATCCTGGAATCTGCTTTTCAGCAAACCATAGGGAACGTTATAGGGCTGATGCTGGATATTTAAAATTTTGAATGTCAGAAACAACATATCAACAATACTTTCATTTTATTTTATGATATATTGAGTAGCCCTCGTATTCTGGGGACAGGATAGCTACATCCGTGGTCGCTTTCCCAAGCTAAGGTTAAGCAGCACTGAGCGTGGTTACCACTTGGATGGGTGACCGCTTGACCTTGGCTTCAGTACAGTCCCCCAGCCGTCAAAGGGTACCCGCTTCTTCAGAATCAGGGACGGTAAAGCAGCGAGGGAGAGGAGATTGGTGCCACCCTGAATATACAGGCCCTTTGAGAAGTTGAGGTCTGTGATGCCCCACTCCCCTACGACCACACAGGCTATGGAACGCCTTTACCTTTTTTTTTAACCTTTTATTGAGTAGGCTGGGGAAACAGTTCACTGACCTGGATGACAGCGATAAACAGACGGAGAGAGACGACAGTACAGATCGTGGTTCAGAATTGTAGGGATCTGTCCTTCCTTTTCATCAGTGCTCTCCCCTTTGTCTCAGGGAACCGGATATAGGCAAGACTGGCCTGGGGGGGCTGGAAATGTCGTTTGATTGGCCTCTTTTGTCTGCAGGCTGATTCAGTCTGGCCAAACCTGATTGGGTTTGATACCGGCAATATAATCTACAGACAATGCAGCCCAGACCCCTGTAGTTTGGATCTGTGGATTTTGTTATGATTCCTCTCTGTCTGTCTGTTGTCTGTCTCTCTCTCTCTCTCTCTCTCTCTCTCTCTCTCTCTCTCTCTCTCTTTTATATTTTATATATTATATATATATATTATATATATATATATTTATATATATATATATATATATATATATTATATATATATATATATATATATATATATATATATATATGTGTGTGTGTGTGTGTGTGTGTGTGTGTGATGTGTGTGTGGTTGTGTGTGCCTGTGTGTCTGTTTGTGTGTGTGCGTGTACAATCTGAAATGACAGTTTGAGTTGGTGCCTAAGTGCATTCTTGAGCTAGTTTTTTTTTTTTTTTTTTTTTTTTATTGGTACATCACATTTATACATGTTTTGTATCGTTAGTTTTGTCAAATAACTTAATACGAATCCTGTAATTCAGTCACAACAAGCCCTGTGTAACACGTTAGTAATTTTCCAGCAGACATGGAAAGAATGTTTTTCATATAATGCTAACGACTAAAATACATAGCATGTTCGAGGGTAGGACATGTATTGTTGTTGGCTTATTTTTCAACCAATTCTAGCATTCTGCCACATGTGTGTTATGAATACAGTGTACAAGTTACCTGTCAGTAAGTTGTTGCTTATGTTGGTGTTTTTTTTCTCTGTTTTTTATCCTCGGTTTGAGCTCCGATATTTACTACTGGTGAGATTTTGCGGTCGGCATCCAGTCTAACCTACATATAGTAAGGGTCTTTAGTTTTAAAAAAAGAAGTTCATAGTGTGACTGTCTGGCTTGTTGTTTGCTGTCTTTTGAAATAGATTTAAACAGCATGTGGAACAAACCGCTTGAGATGGGGAATAGCACTGAGATTTGTTGCAAGATATAACGCTATATAAATTCCATGTATTATTATTGTTATTATTATAGAAAGAAAAAAATATAGGGCAAGAATCAAAGAAGAAGAAGCATAACAAGTTAAAGAACAAGAAGAAGAAGCGGGAGAAGAACAACAACAACAAGAAGAGAACCACACCAAACTACCACATTCTGGACTGAACTTCCCATAGCAGCCATTACAAGAAAACTGGAAAAAAGTTCTAAGCTGCATTTTCTTTCCCCATCCTCTTTAAACATTTCTCCTCTAATGGCAAAACTTTAAAGTGTCTTTGTTTTGCTTGTACAAATACAAAGCTCAGATCTGTTCCATGCTCCTATCAATATTTAAAGGTAAGAGCAGGTACCCTGATCCTTATATCATTCTCATTCAGCAAGCTGCATTAACTCCCTTCCCTAATATCTGCGTCTTTATGGGTTTTTGTTTTCAAAAAGCACATGGAAGGAATCTGTGCTAAATTAAGGCAGGAACGCAAAATGATTTTGAATTAGTGATATAGAATTTTGGTCATTATATTCAGTTATTGGAGTTGAAATGTTGTTGGGATTTTAATAATCAATGTATGTGTCTACTTCTAGCTGTCTAGAAGAAGCAGTGAGTCATCACAGTAAGAACATGTCCTTCAAGACATGGTCCATTTGCTGTGGACATTATTTCAACAATAGGAAGTAGAGAAACATGAACACTGACACTATTGCATTTTGTTTATTTTATTGAATAAAAGCCTGGACAACAACAAGCTCTTCGAAACGTAAACTTCAGCAGTATTGCAATATATATCTTGTACTTTGCCCTAAGTTTTGCAAAGATGTTCCATTTGTACTTTCCAGAAGGGGTTTATGTAAAAGGTCTCACTCTATCTC
>CM054163.1:29801603-29825042 GCA_028751875.1 Rapana venosa
AAAATAATTATGTGTTTTAGATGACGTATTGAATTAAAGGTGTCATGAAATTTATCACCAAGCTATCTGGGAATAAAAGAAAATCCTTTGAAGAAGAGAGAGAGAAGAGAGAGAGAGAGAGGGAGGGAGAGAGAGAGAGAGAGAGAGGAGAGGAAGAGGAGAGATTAGAAGACGGTACCTGTCACTCCTCTCTCGCCTCTCTCTTCCTCTCTCTCTGTCTCTCTCTCTCTGTCTCTCTCTCTCTCTCTCTCTTCTCTCTCTCTCTCTCTCGCTCGCTCTCTGTCGCTCTCTCTCTCTCTCTCACACAAACACACACACACACAAATATACACACACAAACCAACACACCCACACATACATCTCTCTGTTTTCCCCAAACAAAATCTACATTCCCTTCCCTCATAACTCCTATCTCCACACATGTATTGCACAGCACTCCAGACAGCAGGCGGCCATCCATCAGACACTGACACCAACAACCAGGAGACCAGCCCTTAGCCAGACAGCCAGGACTGGCTGGTCCCCGTGTTCATGTCTGGTGCAGACGTCTGCAGACCCCCTGTCTGCATGGCTGGCTGAATGCAGACACACAGCACAGTATAAACAGGTCATCACAGAAGAGCTGTTGGTTTATTGGTGGTGTTTTGCCAGAAGAATGCTAGCTCTTAAGATCCAACCCCCCGACCTCTGCAATGGTTTGTAAACATGACGCCTGTGTGCATGCTGTGTTTTTTTAAATTTTATTTTTTACTTTGTCAACTGCTCCTGCCCAGCACACAATGGTCTTCTCTTGGAAAGGCAGAACAAGTTTTTAAGTTGGGGCGCATGCATGCGTGCGTTTGCACACTAGGCCTTGGTTTATAGTGTCATCTGAAGGACTGCCATGGCACTGAAACCCTGTGCATCAGTGATTGCCTTTCCAATGGACCATTCCAACGACATGGAGAGGGGGCGCTTCTGCATGGGTAACAGCTTGCCCTCCATACTCACTTGCCCAGGCTTTGCACTCTGGAGCATAAACACCTAGAGTGACAACTCCATAGTCTTAGGAGACTGAAGGATGCCTACTTAGTATTGGTGTTGTGTTCCTAAGGGACACAGAGGGCTAGTGCTGTTTTGGGGGCAAGTCTAAATCATAATAGAGTGATGTTTCTTCTTACTGTGGCATACAACAATGTTTGAATGTCTGCCAGCCATTCATGCGCATCAAAGGCCAGATCAAGAGGGAGTCCTTGTTGTAGCTGATGCATTGAATACACTGTGCGCTGAGTTTACCACCAAACTCTCTAGGTATGCATAAACAGCAAATATCAGACACAAGAGAGAGAGAGAGAGAGAGAGAGAGAGAGAGAGAGAGAGAGAGAGAGAGAGAGAGAGAGAGAGAGGATAAATCTCCAACTCCAAATGTTTATTGGGAGGAAATGGATAAGCACAGGGCTTCTTTACACCATGCTTTCATATAACAGAAAGAAAAAACGAAAGAAACGAAGAAGGAAAAAAATCAAGAAAACTACACTACACACAAACACACAAAACACACAAACCACAACACACACACACACACACACACACACACACACACATACACACACAAACCACCACACACAAACACACCAAAAACACACAACACAACACATACATCTAAACAGAAGAACGAAACTATATCTAGCAGCAATATACAGACAAACACCACGATGCAATAAACCCTTCAAAAAGAAGATTCAAATGAGCATGAGAGAGAGAGAGAAGAGAGAGAGAGAGAGAGAGAGAGAGAGAGAGAGAGGAGAGAGAGAGAGAGAGAAGAGAGAGAGTGAGAGAGAGAGAGACGGGGGGAAGGGGGACATAAGAGAGAGAAAGGGAGAGAGTTAGAGAGTTAATTTTAAAAGCTTGTTTAACTCTATCCATCCCAACTTTCCTAATCAGGACTGTTCCTCACCTATGCATAGGAACGTTCTCCATCAGGCACCCCTGATTTAGACAGTTTTCAGTTCATGGACTGGCACTACCATGAAGTTATAAACTAATAATAGCATAGCTGGTTTATTTCTCTGTCCAAAGTAACCAATCATAGCATACCTTCATGCTTTGTGGTTGTTTGTTAAGCAAGGGTCGTGACCTTACCCTATGCATCTCATTACTGTCAGTGTCAAAAATGCTGGCCTATTTCTCTGTAGAAAGTAGCCAATCATAGCACGTCTTTGTTTTGTCGTTTGTTTGTTAGGCTGGGTTTAACCTGACCCTTTGCATCTCTTTACTGTCAATATCAAAAATGGTGTCCCAAGCTTCAACTTCACAGCAATAAAGTGCAGATAAAGAAAAAAATCTTCGATCTTGTTGATGCTATCAACATGCTTCAGACTGAAGGTTCTGCCATTCGTGAAGGGAGTGACAATGATTATTTGAGTTTTCTGGTGAGGAGAGAAGTTGGTGGGTGTAGGGGTGACCAATCAGCCGAATCCCACTGGCTGCATGTAAGAGAAAGAGAGGGAAGGGGGTGGATGAAGCGGATGACTGTGTCAAGTAAAAGTGAGCAGTTTGATGCAACAATTCTGAGGGGATATACATTTTTTTCAATTAAATGATAACTTGTGGTGATTTCCAGGCCATGTATGTTTAGAATAGTCCAACATCACCAGCAATTACAAAAATACTTCATAAAATGTTTACAACTATCTCAAGTGAGGGAAAATACAATGCTAATTTTTGTATGTCGTTCTTGCTATTTAAAATCAAACTTTGAACTCTACTGATTACCATGCAAATCAAAATTTGTGCTCTAATGATTAACATGCATTACCTGTTCCACAGCAAGGTCTGTCAGACAGGATCAACCTGTTCCTCTTCTGGCTGGCTGTCATCGACTTCCTCAACCTGACCACTCAGCTGCCTACAATGATCACTTGTTACACAACTAGCAGTATTTTGATCATAATGTTAACGTTATCACAAATGCAAAGACTGGCAGAATCTATTTGGCCTGTGGGGTGATTTCTCAATGCCTGATTGCATGATGAGTACAAGACAGTGTCTATATGCCGTCTTTCCATTCAAAACCAAGAGAATACTGACTTACAGGTAGGTTTTGAGAGGTGCACATGCTAGTTGTATTTGTCTGTTTGGTTATTTTGCTTTTTATGGAGGATCTACCTTTTGCTGTTTCATTACTGAGAGATGCATGCTAAAGTAAAACATGAACGTGTAAGAAAAGACAAACAAATATCTTCAAAACTGATTCAGATAAAGCCTTATCCGGCCACAGAAAACCAGGATAGAAGAAACTCAGTGTTACAGGAATGGGGGTGGGAGCAACATCCTTTGACAGGAGCGTGGGCGTGTCTGGTCAACAACTGAAAACTCTGACTGAAGAAACTTGTTGTTGAACTCACCAGCTCGTGATCACAGCCATGACCTCACTCTTGATTTGGTGAAGAAACAGAGACTACAGCTTTAGAAACAATGGTAAAGACAGTTAAATAGTGGTCACTTGGGATTGGTTGAAAAGGGAAACATTTACCATTACTGTTTACAATTTTTGCTTACACATATAATAATAATAATAATAATAATGTATGGAATTTATATAGCGCTGAATCTTGTAAAGCAACAAATCAAAGCGCTCAGATTTTATTTCATACCACTTTAAGTCAGGGCAGATTTCTCTCCGTGAAATTCGGGCTGCTCTCCCCGGGAGAGCGGGAGAACGCGTCGCCACTTAGCGCTGCGCCACCCTTTCACCCTTTCACCCTTTTTTTTTCTGCAGCTGTATTTGTTTCCCTATCAGAGTGGCTTTTTTCTAAGAATTTTGCCAGGGACAACTCTCTTGTTGCCGTGGTTTTTTTTACGTGCGCTAAATAATTACGTGTAACACACGGGACCTCGGTTTATCGTCTCATCCGAAAGACTATCTCTACAGTATGGTACTCAACACATCTTCTTTAGAAAGAAATCAAGCCAAATGGGTTTGAAGTTTTCAAATCCTAATCTCATCTCTCATAAGTCATCTGCTCCGGGGTCGAAGGGGCACTGCATTGATGAGCCTGGCATCAGTTGTCTCCATTTGCAGCAGTTGTAGGCAAGTGCCTGGGTTGTAGAGAAGCTCTTCCCGTTCCATTCAGTCAAAGTCAAAGTCAAAGTCAAAAACACTTTAATCATCCCATGAAGGGCAATTACAATACTGACAGGCAGATTGATACACATCAAATATATCAAAGACACAAAAGCTATATTTCATATTGGTTTTCAAATAAAATGTCACAAACACACACACACACACCACACACACACACGCGCATGCGCACACACACGCAAACACCCACACGCAGCACACACATCAAATTGTGAACACAATTTTAAACCCATTGACTAGAAGACATAAAAATTATTTTTACGCACGCATATACGCAGCACGTACCACGCACGACGTGTGTGTGCGAACACGCACACGCACACCCACACCCATACACCAATTATGAATTCAATGTTTTAAGACCGTTGACTAGAAGACAGACTTATTTCACACACCCACGCACCCACCCCCCCACACACACACATAATTATGTATTGACTACACTCGTAACAATGACAATCAGGCAAGTAATTCAGAGAAATGTAAAAACTAGGTAGTCAACATCATTGTGATTTTCAGAATTCGAATGCTTACTGGCACAAAAGAATTTTTTTTTCTGTTAGTTTTGCTGATGGGACACAGAAAACGGCGTTCCGAAAGCAACATTTGAAATTCTGGAAACAAAGCATGGGAGGGATCAGCCAAAATGGCTGTGGCTTTGTGTACAAGCTGCTGATTGCAGAACGACATGAGATCTCTTTGTTCTTTTCCAATTATTTTTGAGCAGATTCTTACAATTCTCTGCAGGCCATTCTTGTTTTTACCACTAAGGTTATTGTACCAACAAATGAAAGCAAAACTTAGAACACTCTCTATGTAAGACTTGTAAAACAACTCAGATGTCTATGTGGAGATCATATTTCCAATACTCGTATCATATTTGAGTGCCCTATTGTAAAACCTTTTTTACCTACATTTTCTGAACAGTCTCTGGAAAATATATTTGAAAATTCAAAGTTAGCCCTTGCCATTGCTAGATGTTTATTTGCATAGTCCACTCGAATATTTATTGTAGTTACATTATTGTTATTTCATTTTTCTACGTTGTTGATTTTTAGTTTGTTCTGTTAAGAGTATTATTATTACTTTTCTAGGTGTGTTGTTGGGTTTTGTTGTTGTTTTTAAATATTGTTTCTTTTAAAAAACAAACAAACAAACAAACAAACACCCAACACGGATGCTATTTCTTAATCCCTTTCTCCTTCCACTCCTTTCTCCCTTCTTAAACTCCTTTACACTTTCTACTTCCCTCGTCTAATATCACTTTGAGTGAAAAGACGTTAAATTGAAGACAACAACAACAACACTTGTAAAACAGGACAATCTTTTTGTCTACAAAAATGAGTTCAGTTTCCTCAAATACAGACGTTGTTGTCCCTTTTTGACAATAGCGTCAGTGTTAACTCCAGTTACTTGTGGTCAAAAACAGTTCCCAGATCTTATAGTTCAAAACGTTTCAACTTCTTGATTATGGATAAAAAATATTCTTAGGAGTATGCCCTGATCTTCTAGTCGATAGGCAGGTCTTTAGTTTTAGAAACATTTAGCTCCAGATAGGCCTCGTCACACCAGTGTACGAACTCGGTGAGGGCTGGGACCGTGGTTTTAAGACTGATCCGGAATAAGAGAGATAACAGAGCACTATCGTCTGCGAACTTTACCAGAAAGGAATTTCCATAGTTGCTTTTGCAATCATCTGTGTATAGAATGTACAGAAGTGGTGAGAGGGCGCAACCCTGCGGAGAACCAAGTGCAGGTAAATCTAACCGAAGAAGATATTTGTTGGCCAAAACATGCTGTGGTCCCGTTGGTTAAAAATTCAATCAGCCAACGAACAAGTTGATTTTCTACGTCAAATTTTGAAATATTTTGTTAACCAGAACGTGAGGCTGCATTGTAATTGAAAGCTGAACTAAAGTCGCGAACAATATTCTGGGATGAGAGTCAGGTGTTTCCAAGTGGCTATACAACTTGTTCAAAAAGAATAGTTTGGGCATCCCTTTTACACCCTTTGAGACCGGGATGCAAATTGCAGTGGGGTCAAGTCTTTCTCTGTAGCAGAAATAAATGAGAGATTTTATGATCTTTTCTAGCGTTTTCATTCTCAAGAGAATGTGAAGCCCAGGTCTAAAATCGTTAGGCCGAGAAGGATTGGGTTCTTTGGAAGAGGTATTACTTGGAAGTTTTCCAAATAACTGGAATCTGACAAGTATCCAGTGAGGCCTGGAACAGGTGTTGAAGGACACTGGCAAGCTCAGTAGCACAGAATTTCAGGGTTCTTCCACATATACCATCTGGTCCGGGAGATTTGTTAATATTTATTGTTTTTAAGTGCTTACAGATAATTTCTTCATCAACAATGACGCTATTCTCAGAAACTAGGGGTTGCTTCAATTATTTTTTCATCTGAGAAATCATGCTTTTCAAAGCGAGTAAAAAATGCGTTTAGATAGTCTGGTAAGTTGTTATCACATACTCCCTGCAAACTGATCTTTGACCTAGTTGGACACCTACCATATTTACTGCAGACATATTTTTGATACCCTGCCATGCAGCACGAAAATTGTTCCCGCAAACTTGTCTTCTATCTTATTTTTATATATACGTCTGGCCCGTGCAACAGCAGCTTTGACTTCTTTATTTACTTCCTACGTTTGTTGTTCTGGCCTGTGTAAAATACTACTTTCTTTTTGTTTAAAACACGTTTCAGATCCTTTGTAACCCAAGGCTTGTTATTGGGGTAAATGGTTATCTCCTTAGTTGGAATGACACAACTAGCACAAAATGAAATATAAGAACAAATAACATCAGTGAGCTCATTCAGATCTGAACACACATTATAAAACATATCCCAGTCAGTGCAATCAAAGCAGCCTTGCAGACTAGCTATACATTCAGTGATGTCGTCTGCCCATTTCTTCTTCAGCCTACCTCGCCTCCTCTTCCCCTGCACTGTTCCTTGCAGTTTGATCTTGGAGAGCCCATCTGATCTTGTCACATGCCCATACCATCTGAGCTTCCTTTTCCTGACTGTGGTCAGCAGGTCTTTGTAGTGCTTTACTGGTTGGGTGATGGTTTGTCTGACTTCTCCGTTGGTAATGTTGTCCATGTATGAAATGCCAAGAATTCTTCTGAAGCATCTCTTCGCCAAAGCCTGGATCCTCCTTTGTAGATCTGCATTCAGTGTCCAGGATTCGCATGCATACAGATATGTAGAGATGACCAATGCATGCAGTAGCTTGACCTTGGTTATGAGAGAGATGTATTGATATTTCCAGATAGTCTTGAGTTTCGGCATTGCTGGTACAGTAAGTACAGATCTTGCAAGGATTTCGGTTTTTGAACCTTCTTCAGTAATAGTAGCTCCAAGGTACTTGAAGTGATCTACAACCTCAAGTTCTTTGCCACTGACTGTGATCTTGGTAGTGATTGGCTGGGCACTGTTTGTCATGAGTTTTGTCTTCTCGGCACTGATCTCCATGGCGTATCTGAACAATGTTTGGTCCAGGTGGTGTACTAGGTTGGCTATTTCCTGTTCGTTTCCTGCCATTCCATCAGCACACGCAGAGCATCTTGCGCACATGTTAAATCCTGTTTCGCTTTTTGTAAGAGTAGGTCATTGTGTACTGGTGGGAACAGATGACAAAATTTACAAAACCGCATACACGCGGGGACTGGATGTAAAAAAACACATGAGTGCTCATTCCAATGTCCTCAATATAAAAAAGCACTGTGATTTGTTGCTTTACAAGATTCAGCGCTATGTAAGTTCCATACATTATTATTATTATTATTATTATTATTATTATTATTATTATTATTATTATTATTATTATTATTATTATTATTATTATTACTATTATTATTATTATTATTGTTGCTGTTGTTATTATTATTATATTATATTATTATCACTATTATTATTAATATCACTGTTTGTATAGCTCTTGTGAGCATATCGGTCTTTGAACCTTCTTCAGTAATGATAGCTCCAAGGTACTTGAAGTGATCTAAAGCCTCAAGTTGTTTTTCCACTGACTGTGATCTTGGTTGTGATTGGCTGGGCATTGTTTGTCATGAGTTTTGTTTTCTGGACACTAATCTCCATGCCATATCTGGAGGATGTTTTGTCCAGGTGGTACACTAGGTTGGCTAGCTCCTGTTCGTTTCCTGCCATTCCATCGACACACGCAGAACATCTTGCGCACAAGTTAAATCCCGTCCCACTTTTCGTAAGAGTAGGTCATTGTGTATCAGTGGGAACAAATGACATAATTTACAAAACCGCATACATGCGGGGATTGGATGTAAACAAGCACACAAATGCTTATTCCATTATCCTTGATGTAAAAGAATAATTGAAAAAAACATATTAAGAGTAAATGGGTACCTGCCCTCTTTAGGGTCAGGGAAGGTAAAGCAGCGAGGGAGAGGAGATGGGCACGCCCTCAATATGCTGGCCCTGGAGAAGTGAGGTCTCTGACGCCTCGCTCCCCTACGACCTTATAGGTTATGGGACACCTTTACCTTTACCTTTTACCTATTAAGAGTGAGAGATGCAGACACCTTACCTGTGTACACAAACAATATCCTGCACTTAATGGTATACTGTTTTATGCAGGTCAGTGGTCATAGCGGTTGTTCTGTCCTACCTCATACCATTCCTTGCAGTTTTCCCTCACCTTCATCAAGAACACTGTGGACGGGAGACTGGACCCTTCAACCAACCACAGCATTGCCTACATGGTCACCGTCAGCTGGTTCCGTGAACATAACTATCCTTAACCGGTCCTTAGATATTTATTTTATTTTATTTTATTTATTTATTTATTCCTTTTTTATCGAGGATAATGGAATAAGCACTCATGTGATTTTTTTACATCCAGTCCCCGTGTGTATGCGGTTTTGTAAATTTTGTTATCTGTTTCCACGGGCACACAATGATAAGTCATTATTAGGATTTCCCAGCCTGTGCTTTTCATCATTGTTGTCACCTGCAGCTGCACAATCGTCAACTGTCTATGTCGCACGTCTGTCAAGCGATTGCAGATGACAGGAAAGGCGAGTGAAGAGACGAGTGAAGGAACGAACAACAGACTGACTGTGATGTTACTGATTCTCTGCATCCTCTGTGGTGAGTTCCTTCTCTCCGCCATATGTGCCTTATTTTTTTTTTAGTTCAGTATATCTCTGGATTCTTATTATATGAAAAGTGTCACAATTCGTTCTCAGTGTATTATCAGATTTGTTTTGCTGACACGATCCTGTGCCAATGCTCTGGTAAACTTGTTCACTTATCTGGTGCTAAGTTCAATATTTCAAGTCATCTGTCCTTGTTTATCTCCCTTAAAACGATCTATCCTTGCTACTCTCCCTTAAAAGGGTCCGTCCTTGCTTATCTCCCTTAACATGATCCGTTCCTAATTATTTCCCACAAAAACTACCCATCCTTGCTTATCTCCCTTAAAACGGTCTTTCTCAGTTTATTTACCTTAAAATAGTCTGTCCCAGCTTATCTCCCTTAACCTTCCAGTCCTGATACCACCAGAGCCGACAGTAAGGGCAGCAGCAGCTAGATTCCAATAGGACCACAGCCGACAGTTGGTGTTGCCCACGTGGACAGTACTTTTCCATCACACACAGATCTCGTGGTTTTCACACTATGTGTCTGAAAAATGGTGGGGTGATGCAGGGAGAGTGTCAGAGGGTGCCAGTGATAAAATTAGACTACTAACATGCATGTAGTGGGGAGGGAAGGAAGAAATAACTTCCAGCGACCAGAGTGCTTTTCAATCGTAGCAGCATGGCGAAAAAAATGGCGTTTTCTTTAGTAGCAGATGATTCATTTGATTAGCGAGACGATTAATTGAATGTTATTGTCATGGAAGTAGAAACATTTGAACGAGAATTGTTAAGTGAGTCCGATATTAAACGCTTATGAGGAAGAGGAGGAAGGAAATGCTGCAGTTAGGGAGAAGAGTGAGCCAGAAAATAACTGCTACAGGTCACATTCCAGACCTGTGCTACACACACACAAACACACACGCGCACACACACACACACACACACATACACACACACACACACACAACACACACACACACACACACACCCCACACCACCACACACACACACACACACACACAGACTGGAGATACATTTAACCTCCCCAAGGGTTGGTGACATAGACACCTGGAAACGATGCCTTGTGACTGTTTTCTCATGATTACCACACTTTTGCTTTGAAACTGCAATGGCAGAAACGAACAGATATACCGATAACGAAAATGGCAAGAAGGAAAATAAAATAGGTCTCCGGCCAAGGTTGGACAGGAAACAGCAATGGGTACACCCCCCACACATCCATAATTTGTGCTTTGGGGGATGTGATGTGACCCTGTGTCACCACTACGACTACTTTAGAGACTACCAACATTAACATTTTGTAGGGTTACAGAAGTTCTGTGTTGTTTCGAATTTGTCACACCTGTGCTGTGACACTCGTGACAGTTTGACAGTCATGCACAATGTTACACTTCTGTACACTTAACAAACATGTGGTAGCACACACAGATATAAACTGCAGTATAAAGGTCACATGTTGATTGAATATGACTTGTTTTCAAAAGAAAAAATAGTTTAACAAAACTTCTGTCTCCTCGAGACATACCATAAAACAACAGGTGCTATGGGGACATTGTGTGACACATCCTTGAAGTACTATTGCACATAACCATTGGTAAACACACCAGCTGGGTATCAGTTCCTTATTCGACACTAATATGCATGAACTTTTGTCAAATCCATGCAGAATTTGCTGATTTATCATATATGTCATACTTTTACCTGTGATTGGTGACAAATAAGGTGACAATGACAAGACATCTGGTAACCAGACACAAAAACTTGCACCTAAATGCAAGTACAAAGACATACCTAGCTTGTGACAAAATTTCAGCTTGATAGCTTGTCATGCACACACACACAGGAGTAAAGTAAGTCAGTTGGGGCTAGAAAACCCTCAAAGAATTCAAAGTCTACAGGAAGTTTAGCTCTGTAGAATCCAACAACAAGAGAGTTATGATGATATGTCCTTGTTTATCTCCCTTAAAAATGATCCATCCCTGCTTATCTTCCTTAACACGATTTACAGTTAAATGCAGATAAAACCGAAGCCATGCTTGTAGGGACCAAACACAAACTCTCTTCCATCACAACAGCTTCAATAGAATTCGGCAATACGTCTGTCCCTCTTGCCACTGCTGTGAAATATCTGGTTCATTATCGACAACACACTCTCCATGCAAAAGTTCATCACCCAAACTTGTCAGTTGTGCTACTATCAATTACGGCGCATTAGTGCAGTTCTAAAGAATACCGGGAGGCCAACAATCTCGTGAAGAAGTCAATGTTAAAGGCCAGAGAGAAGTGGATCAGTGATCAATGTGATGAGATCGAAAAAAACATGAAAGTGGGCAACAGTAAAAAGGCATACGACACCCTGAAGAAACTCACAAAACAACTTCAAACCAAATCATCAGTCATTGAAGAAAGCTCCGGAAACCTCCTCACAGAAAGCTCAGCTGCATTGAACAGGTGGTCTGAATATTGTCAAGAACTGTACAACTACCCAATACAACCTGACAAGAGCATAAATAGAAGAGAAAGCAGCAACATCAAGAGCACCCTCGCCGTTACCTATACTGAGGGAAGAAGTGGAAGAAGCCATCCGCAGCTTACCAGTAGGAAAGTCCCAGGAGCAGACAATATACCGCAGAGCTGCTCAAGCATGGTGGCGAAACAGTCATCACATATGTTACAGCTATCGTCAGAAGATTTGGGAGACAAAACAGGGGCCCAAAACAGACTGGACACAAATCACTCTCATCCCCCTGCCCAAGAAGGGGAATTTACGCCAATGCCAAAAAATTAGAACAATCAGCCCTCATCCCGCCCCGCCAGCAGATCCATGCTCAAAGTTATTTTGAATCGACTCAAAAAAGGGGCAGAAGAAAAACCTTGCAGAGGAAAAGTGGGTTCAGGGCAGGGAGGAGCACAATCGAACAGATTTTTAACTGCCACATCATGATGGAAAAACATCTTCAACATCAGAGAGACCTGTTCCACAACTTCATCGATTTCAAGAAGGCTTTTGACAGAGTATGGCACGAAGGCCTGTGGCAGGTCCTCAGAATGTTTGGCATTGAAGAAGGACTAGTGCAAACCTTTCAGCACTTTTACAACACCGCAAGCAGTGCAGTCCTTCTGACAATCAGGTCGGAGACTACTTCAAAACCACAGTTGGGGTCCGAAAAAGGATGCTTGTTTTCCCCAGTCCTGTTCAATCTGTTCTTGGAAAACATCATGAGAGGACCCTCCATGACTTCCACCCTACCATCTCCATTGGCGGCAGACCCCTCAACAACTACGGTTTGCCGAGACATTGACCTCAGGGGCGGAAGTAACACACAGCTGCAAGATCTTACGACCAGACTTGAGAACAGAGCTGGAGCATATGGGATGGAGGTGAGTCGGAGAAAAGAAAAGTACTTGTGAACAGCACGAGCAATGCCCCCGCTAAAATTTACTTTGAACGGCCAAAACTGGAGGAGGTAGACGCTTTTAAATACCTCGGCGTACACTCACAAAGGACGGGCGATCGACGACAGAAATCAAAGTCAGAATAGCCATGGCAACATCTTCCATGACAAAACTCACCACCATATGGAAAAGTAAAGAGATCAGTTTCCCAATCAACTAAAGCTCTACAAAGCCCTAATTCAGTCGATCCTGCTGTACGGAAGTGAAACCTGGACATTGACTGCTGAAACAGCAAAGCGAATCCAGTCATTCGAAACAAAATGCCATAGAAAAATACTGGGCATATCCTGGAGAGAACGAAAGACCAGCGAATTTGTCAAAAGTCAATAACACGGCTGGCAGGTCCACAGGAACCCCTTCTCCCATCGTCAAGAAGAAAAAGCTGACATGGTTCGGCCACGTCACCCCCCACAACACTCTGCCCAAAACAGTACTGCAGGGACACTCGAAGGTGGCGAAGGAGGGGAAGACAGAACAAGTCATGGATGGACAACAATCAGAGAATGGACCAGGGGTGAATGACTCGGCACTATGCGCAGAGCCGAGGACCGAGATGGATGGAGGAGGCTTACCACGGCATCGTTTTCATGTTCCCCCACGACCCCCCAAGGTCACGGGTTGATGATGATGATGAAGTGCAGTTCGAAAGTACCTGTCCACTGTTGCAACATCCAAACTAGTCACGTCCCTCTTCTTCAGACAATTATTGCAATTCTTTCTGGCCGGTTCTCCCGGCTTCATTATCCCCACTCCCTTCAACTATAAAAACTCGCAGTCGACCAGTCTTCAGAAGAAAAAATCTAAGACATTCCCCTCTCTGCTATCTCTCCTGGTGCCTGTGCCACAAGGTAAACTTAAGTCAGTCCCCCTCTGTTACAAATTGCCTCAAAAAACTGCACCTTCCTACCTCTGTGAGTCTTATCTGTACCTCCTTCTCGTCCCTCCGCTCTGCTGCGATACCTTGTGCTTAAGAACCCCTAGTTCAACATCACCGCTGGCCGTCGCTCTTTCTCTGTTCTGGCCCTCGATCTGGAAGCCCCCCCCCCCCCCTTCGCCAAAACCTTCTTATGAAGCTTTTAAATCCGGCCTCAAGACTCATTTATTTAAAAAACCTAAGATTTCTCCTCTCTTGTTCCATTCATTTGTGTCCCTGCCCTCAACAGACAAACCCCACCCCCTGCCGAAGTGTATAAACCTTTATGTGTGCGTGTGTGGCGTGTGAATGTATACATTTGAATTTGGAAAAAAAACTATTGATTGTAATGGTGCATGTGAATGAGTGGGTTTAACAAAGCGCTATGGGTTTGGGTTTTTTTTCAAGATGGCGCTATATAAATTTCATGTTTTATTATTATTATTATTATTTTATTATTATTATTATTATTTTTTGTTGTTGTTGTTGTTGTTGTTTGTTGTTATTATTATTATTATTATTATTATTATTATTATTATCCCTACTTATCCCCCTTAACACGATATGTCCTTGCTTATCCCCCTTAACACGATCTGTCCTTGCTTATCCCCCTTAACACAAACTATCCTTGCTTATCTCCCTTAAAACAATTTGTCCTTTCTTATCTCCCTTAAAATTTTTTGTCCTTATCTCCCTTAAAACGATCAGTTCCTGCTAATCTCCCCTTTGACGATCTGTCCCTGCTTATTTCCATAATAATAATAATAATAAAAAAAAAATAATAATAATAATAATAAACGGAATTTATATAAGGCTATATCTTGCAGAGACAATTCAAAGCGCCAAATGATTTGTGCTTGCTTATCTCTCTTACAAAAACAATATGTCCTTGCTTATACCTCTTTAAATAATTTATCATTGCTTTACTCTACGTTAAATTGATGCACCCCTGCTTCTCTCCCTTAAAAGAATATATCCTTGCTTCTTTAACTAAACATGATTTGCTATAGCTTTTTGTAGTGATAAAAAAAAATATCTTTCAGCTTTTTTAAAAATTTAAATGAAAAAAGCTGCGTGTCTATGTGTCTAACCAATCTCTCTCCATACTGTGCTCCTTGCCAAAAATACTGTTTTGTCAATGGCAATACATTACTTTTAGTGTTCACTGCTTCTCTCTCTCTCTCTCTCTCTCTCTCTCTCTCTCTCTCTCTTCTCTCTCTTCTCTTTCTCTCTCTCTCTCTCTCTCTCTCTCTCTCTCTCTCTCTCTCTCTCTCTCTCTCTTTTCTCTCTTCTTATAGGTTTTTTCTTTTAATCCCAGATAGCTTGATGGTAAATACACGACACTTTTTATTCAATACATCATCTAAAACACATGATCAATTCATCCTGAATTTGTCTGTGCAGCACATGAATGTTGCCAGAAATCCAAACACGTTTGTTGGCCACAGAAAGAACGAAACAAGCCATTATCATTGTTTAAGACGCTCCACTCAAACAACAGTGCTAACGCGTTGTGTCCCTTAGGAACACACCACCAACAAATCCACAGCTCTTCTGTGACCTGTTCAAACTGTGCTGCGTGCCTGCAATCAGCCAGCCATGCAGACAGGGGGTCTGCAGACGTCTGCACCAGACATGAACAAGGGGACCAGCCAGTCCTGGCTGTCTGGCTAAGGGCTGGTCTCCCTTGAACGGGAATCAAACCCGGGTTGTCAGATTGCGAGCGCAATGTTCTGACCACTTGGCCTATCCTGTCCCCGGGTATCAGACTGTTCTTGGACCTTTCTTTCTCTCCTAGGAGTAGTTTTTGGCAGGGGGGTGTTCAGCTTAAAATTTCAGATTCCGATATATTTATTATTTAAAATAACCCCATAAGGCCTCCCCTGCTATGCATTGACGAAAGATTGTGTGATTTTTCTCTTTTGCAATAACAGCTAGTTATAAAACAGTCACCTAATCATCCTCACCATATGTTTAGATGCATTTAATGTTGTTGTTGTTGAAAGAAATGTTCACACGATCGTCCGATTTCCAATCTGCTTACTGTTGTTGTTTTTTTTCTTCTAACAAATAGCTTTCTTTCTTTCTTTTCTTTTTTTCTGTCTTTCTTTCTTTTCGGGTTAGCCGAGTGGTTACAACATTGCGCTCGCTATCTTACAACCCGGGTTCGATTCCCGTTCAAAGGGATATTTTCCCCTGGAGTTAACATTAGTGCAGACTCCACTCTCCCGTAAAGTCCTTCGGATGAGACTATCAACCGAGGCCCCGTGTGCGAACGCATGCAGAACATCTTGCGCACACGTTAAATCATGTTCCACTTTTCCTAAGTGTAGGCCATTGTGTGCCGGTGGGAATGGATGAGAAAATGTACTAGCCGCATACACACGGGGACTGGATGTAAAAAAGCACATAAGTGCTTATTCCGTTATTCTCGATATAAAGGAATAACATAACAAATATATAAAAAACATATTAATTCATTATTCATTTACAAATTAGGTATGAAAACTATATTAATATTTGAACATCGACTGCCACCATAATGAGGCTGTTTATGTGATGGATGGGCACATCATTGTATACAGTATTTAATAATGTGTAACATTGGCCCCTTGTATCAGTGGTCTAGTGGTAACGCTCATGTCTAGAAAAAAAGAGAACAGTATGAGTTTCAGTACGTGGGGCTATCCCCCATGTGTGCCCAAATGTTCCCCCAGTCCACTAGACAATAAGTTTTTGGTTTTGGGTTGCAGTCTTTTGGAAAGACTTTAAAACCCAGGCCCTGTCCAAAAAACCTTTAGTGCCCGAAAAAGAACCCACGCAGCAAGGAGTTTCTGTGGAAAAAAAAATTTCTATAGAAAATCCCTTTTGTAGGAATTAAAAATTCATTGAAGAAGGAAAAAAAAAAAAAAAGGGGTTGGCGCTGCACTTGGGTACGCGCTTTCCCGGGGGGGAGCACCCGAATTTACCCAGAAAATTATCCCCTTGACTTAAAAAGGGGTTTTCCAGTACTTAGAATTAAGAAAGAACATCAAAAGGTTTTTTTATAAAGACTTTAAAAATTCCCCCCTGTACTTTTCAACACATTTTAACGTGATATAAAATTTAGGATCAATATGCTAAAAAAACAACTATCTACCAATACAGTAGTTAAAAACACAGCATGTTATCAAAGTCTAAAAGAGGCAGACAGTTTTTGATTGGTAACTCTTAGCTAAAAAAAAAATTGAAAAACATTTTTTGCCCCATGATCATGTGTGGGAAATAGAATAGACACGGGGGCAACATTCACACTAAGCATTTACAGGACCGATGTAACAAGCGCATATGTACTTATTTTCCATATTCCAAAAACAAAAAAAGTAAAGGGGTTAATGAAGAATATGTTATTTTTATTTTTTTTGTGTTGACAAACGTAGAGATTGGGGGATTTAAAATTTTCGGTAAGAAGACGATTTTGAAAAAGCCTGACCAAAGGGTACAGTGTAAACAGCAATGCTAATTTGTGCAGGGATTTCCCCCGATGTACAGGGGGGGGGTTTTTGAGAACAAGACGCCAGTGGTCGAACATCGCTTTCCCGTGGCCAAAGTTAAGCAGCATCGAGCGTGGTTACCAAATTTGATGAGTGACACTTTGGGGAAACCCTTTTCTTTTAATGCGTCCCCCCCAATCCAATAATGTAAATAGGTACCTGCCCTTAGGGTCAGGAAAAAGGGAAAACAGCAGCGAGGGAAGGGGGAGATGGGGGCCGCCCAAAATTTCGGCCCCTTAAAGAAGTTGAGGTCTCTGATGCCCCCGTCCCTCAAAGACCCATGGTTTGGACACCTTAACCACCTTTCCTTTTCCTTTGGGGTTTACCCAAACGTACAGGGGTCCCCACATGGGCCCCCTCAAGTCACAACGTCTAACGTGCAGACGTTAGCAGAAAATTCTTAATCGCACAAATTTTAGAGGAAGGATACCCGAATATTCAAAACCGAATTTTAAAAACACTAAAAAAAAAAAGAACAAAACTGGCTCGATTTTTTGGTATGGGTACCAAGCCGTGATGGGGGGTTTGCATGCGACATTAAAGAGTTAAATGGCCCGCATGAAACACATTGTTTTAAAAACGAAGTGATGAATGTCAAGGGGCAGAATCAAAAGTTGGGCCCCAAAAATTTTGGTAAGTGCCCGGGTGAGATACGTCTGTAATGCAAACAGAAACACTCAGAAAAACAACAACAACACAAACCTGATGATAACGGCAGTTCTCCAAGGTAAGGTTGAGGACAGAAGGAAAAAGAGGCAGACCACCAACATCCTACATTGCCAACATCATGGAGATATCAGTGGTCTGGGAGAAAGGCTACAGAAGATCGTAGAACTCAGCAGAGACAAAGAAAGATGATGAATCCTGGCGGCATTGTGTAGAGCTCATTTTGATGATAGCAGCAATTTCAACAACAACAACAAAAACGACACCAATAACAATTCAATACGTAAAAGTTCATATTCCTTTCAAGATTTACTAGTTTATCATTATAATGTTCATACACTTTGGCAAGATACTGAACATTTCGACTGTTAAAGGCTTGAGTCTTGAAAGGAAAATATACGTGTGCGTATCGTGTTATTAGTGTTGTTGCTTTTTTTGGTTGTTGTTGTTGTGGTGGTGGTGGTGGTGGTGGTGATGGTGGTGGTGATGGTGGTGACTTTTTTTAGTAGTTGTCTTTTTTTTCTTGTGCTGTTGTTGTTGTTGTTGTTGTTGTTTTTTGTTGTTGTTGTTGTTGTTCTTGTTCTTCTTCTCTTCTTCTCCTCATTCTCCTTCTTTTTCTCCTCCTCCTCCTCATCCCCCCTCCTCCTCCTCCTCCTCTTCTGTGTGGTCTTAAAAGCTCTGTACAGATGCCAGCTTTTGTGACCACACAGAGGAGCAGGCAATCATCATCAAAAGATCTCCCATCTCCACTTCTTGCAACGAAATCATCATTCTTTCATTTCCCAAAACGCTGATCCATTCTGTCTAAATTCCTCCTTAGAGTAGAGTTGTATTTGGAGATGACTACAAGCTGATGGGTCTGAAACTATTAGCTTTCAGAAGTTAATCCACAACTTGGCTGTTGACAGTGGATATTATGCCCTAACGTTGTTGGAGATTATAGTTGCAACATTGTTAATATTCTAGCGTGCCATAAGCAGTCCATTTTTGAAGACCACTTTGCAGTTGGTCCTGGGTCCTTTTGTTTGGTTGGTTATTTGTCTGTTTGTTTGTTTGCTTCTTGTTGTTGTTGTGGTTTTGATGGTGGTGGTGGTGGTGGTGGTGATGGTGGTGGTGATGTTTTTTTGCACACTAACCACAATCATGTCTGTGCATTCTTACATTTGATTTGGTCTTCAGCCATCACAATTGGGGACGGGATAGCTCAGTGGTCAGAGCACTCGCTTTCCCCAAAGCCAACGTTAAGAAACATCGAGCGTGGTGGTTGCCAGAGTAGATAGGTGACTGTGTGCACACCTTGGCTTTAAAACTCCCCCAGTTCACCCAGCTGTAAATGGATACCTGCCCTCCTCAGGGTCAGGGAAGGTAAAGCAGCGAGGGAGAGGAGATGGGCGCCGTCCTTAATATGCTGGCCCCTTAGAGAAACCGAGGTCTCTGATGCCTCGCTCTTCTATGACCACATAAGGTTATGGGACGCCTGTTGTTTACCACCACACTCACCTTCTGATGTCACCTTGGGGCTCTGTGATGAGGTTGATGACAACAGAGGCAGCCATGTCCAAGTCAAGGTGCTGGGTGGTGCCCTGTCTGCCTGCTGTCTGTGATGCAGTTCTAACTGTACGCCGTGTCCCAGGTGAAGTTGCCAACAGCCAGGTGTCATAGCCAACCCTGACCAGCCAGCCTTCCTTTGGGGAATGTTTTAATTAAAGCATCATGGCTTGGTATGGAGTCGTTATCTCATCTTTAGTCAAACCTGTGTTCTCTTAGAAATGCGTGTGTGTTTGTAGTGTATGTGTGTATGTGTGTGTGTGTGTGTGTGTGTGTGTGTGTGGTGTGTGTGTGTGTGGTGTGTGTGTGTATGTGTGTGTGGTGTGTGTGTGTGTAGTGTGTGTGTGTGTGTGTGTGTGGTGTGTTTATGCGTACGTGTGTAGTGTGTATGTGTGACGTGGGATGCTGATAGGCTTGTGACAGACACCATACACTACATACAAATGTAGACCTGAAACTTATACACCAGAAGCTCTTCCGATGTAAAACTTTCTCTCTTTATTCAAGTGCAATCTTGCTGACAGCAAGACAAGAGAGAAAAAAACAGACAGAGAGAGAGAGAGAGAGAGACAGATAGAGACAGGGAGAGGCAGAGAGAGGCACAGGCAGACAGTGAGAGAGAAAGACAGATAGAGAGAATGCTTACATGTCAGCTGTCATTTGCTTTCTAAACTCAAACAATAGCTTGCAAACAGTTTTCATTGCGGAGAAAAGCATGAACAGATCGTTTTAAGAGTTCTTCGAAATCTCGAACTTAATACCAGGTACGTAAAGAAGTTGATCAGCGCGTTTGTACCTGACCCTCCGTGTACAAAAATCTGATAATAAACCACGAAAGAATTGTGATACTTTTGATAGATATAAAAGCCAGGAACATATTGCCCTAGAAAATTGCCCACCATGACGGAGAGAAGGAACGCAGCATAGGCCACGCAGAGAACCAACAACATCACAGTCTGTCTGTTGTTACCGCTTCCTTCACTCGTCTTCCCTGTCATCTGCGAGCGCTTGACAGACGTGCGACGTAGACAGATGATGGTCGTGCAGCTGCAGGTGACGACAGTGATGAAGAGCAGAGGCTGGGAGATCCGTACAAAGTATCGGAGAACGAGTTGAGGATAGTGATGGTCGCGGAACCAGCTGATGGTGACCATGTAAGCCACGCTGCGGTTGGTGGAAGGGTCCAGTCTCCATTCCACGTTGTCGCTGATGATTAGCAGGATGTGGGCCAGGAATGGAATCAGGTAGGACAGGACAATCGCGATGACCATTGACCTGAAGGAAAAAAACAGTACACGGTTAAGGGTGGAATACCATTTTTGTGCAATGACTATGATGTGAGTGCAGTCTGCATAAAATAAATTTCTCTCTCCCCCTCTCTCTCCCCCCATTCCCCCTCTCTCTCCTCTCTCTCTCTCTCTCTCTCTCCTTCTCCTCTCTTTCTCTCTCTCTCTCTCTCTCTCTCTCTCTCTCTCTCTCTTTTCTCTCTCCCCTCTCTCTCTCTCTCTCTCTCTCTCTCTCTCTCTCTTCTTCTTACTCTCTCTTTCAATAAACACAATGGGATTAGTCGATCTCCCTGTCTCTCTCCATCACAAGAAAAAACATCATTATCAAGAATGTAGAAAAAAAATGCAATATAATTAAATGCAACATGTTTTCTCTTGACACTCTACGAGGGTCTTCGGAAAGACTAGCATCTGTACATTGTACGTGAGCTCATAACTGTGTCGTCTGCTTGAGATGTTTGTTCAATCCATCTGACATGGATGCTCGGAGACTACAGTGCAGAAACATGTGAAATGTGATCAGAACTAGGCAGACGTCCCAAAGGAAACAAAGGCATGTCAAAGGCAAGCAAAAGTTATTCCTGGCCTGACTGAATATTTGAAGTCATGGACAGTTGAACTGAATGAGTGAGAAGTCACGCACATATGTGAACCAAACACACGCGCAGAATTAGAAGCAGAGAGGGGAGAGAGAAAGAGAGGGGAGAGAGAGAGGGGAGAAGAGAGAGAGAGAGAGAAGGGAGAGAGAGAGAGAGAGAGGGGAGAGAGACAGAGGAGAGAGAGAGAGAGAAGAGACAGGGAGAAAAGATGCAAAACTCAATGTGAGTGGCAGGGTTGTACACACCTATTCCCATGCAACTTACAGTGTAACGATGGATAATATAAAGGTTCGTTGTACACGTTTGGCGCATCGTCAATGACGCTTTGCCATGCCTTCTAAAGGAAAGGGCGCTTTAACTAGGCAGAACCATCAAACAACCAAACACACACACAACACGACACACAAACACACATCACACACACACACACACACACACACACACACACACACACACACACACACACACACTCGTTAACTAACCGCCAGCTCCCAAGCCCTACCTGTAAGTCAGTATTCTCCGGGCTTTGAACGGGAAGACCACAAACAGACATCGCTCCACACTCATCACGGCAATCAGAAATCCAGAAATACTCCCGCAGGCCAAATAGATTCTGCCGGTCTTGGCATTTGTGAAAACATTGACATTAAGGATGAAGACACGATCATCGGTGTAGCAACTGACCATTGTATGCACCTGGGTACCCAGGGTAAAGAAGTCGATGACAGCCAGCCAGAAGAGGAGCAGGTTGATCCTGTCTGACAGACCTTGCTGTGCAAACAGACCAAGCAATAGAATTCAATGTTTCATTCCAGCCGCAATAGCAAGGAAGGCAATCTAGTTGCTTTACATATGTCCCATGTTTTCAGTAACTGCATATTTTGCTAGTCAAGTCAAGGCAAGTCAAGTCAAAAACACTGTAATCATCCCGTGAAGGGCAATTACAATGCTATTGTGTTTCTTTCACCAAACAACCAGCTTCAGAGAAATCATTGAGAACACAGTGATAATGACAATGAACAATCACCAGAAACGCTGTTGTTCAAAACTCAGGGGATGAAAAGGGGCAGGGAGTATCACCCAGTTGTCGTGTACCAAAACCAGGTGGTACACATATAATGATCTTGAATCTGAAGTACTTCATGGAATGTGCTCCTAAGGAACATTCTGGAATGGAAAATCTTTAGTCAGCAACTAGAATGATGACAAAGGGATGTTACATGGCCTCTGTAGATTTCTGACAGCACATTACTTTGTTGCTGTTGCAACAGTACCTTAAATTTAAATGGAAAAGAAAACGGTCCTTTACCCGCTTTTGTTTTTTTGTTGTCCAAATTCTTTTCAAAGCTTTTGAAACCCGTCCCGCTGTTTGACACAAGGTTCTTCTGTGCATAAATTTTTGTGATTTTAATTTAAGGGACACACTTACCAGGACTGCAAGAGAAACAAACCTGTTTTTTCAATTTTTGGAAATGGGAAGTCAACACGAGGGGAAAAATCCGTTTTAAAGCAAAAAAAAAAAGTACAATTCCCGGGTTTTTTTTTTGGAATCAGAAAAAATGACGACACCTGAAACAAAAGGGCACATACTTTTTAAAAACGGGCTGTGACGGTCACGGCACAAAAGTCGCACAAAACCAGAAGGACCGTATCGACAGTTAGGGGCTGCCTTTCCAAATCACCCTGGGGGTCTTGTACTGCAGCAGTTAAAAAGTGGAGAGAAAAAAGATCTTTGAAAGAGGTAAAGAAATTTTTAATCCCTTGGGCTTTTCGCAAGGAAAACATTAAAAAAGATGTGGATTAGAAAAGCTGAACAATGCCTTTTTCCCCACAACAAAGATCTCATAGAACTCTTACAGTGCCCCAACTCTGGGGGGGTTTGGGGGGCAGTCCTTGGTTTTAAAAAAGGGGAAAAAAAAAGCAAAAAGAAAAAAAAAAAAGCTGTCATACTAATGCGTTTCAAAATTTCTCAACAATTACCACCCAAAAAAACCTTTTTAAAAGGGGAAATTTGGTTTATTGGTAAGCATGTTGCCGTCTTTACATATAATACTAGCGGTCCACTTGAAAAAAAAATACGAGAGGATCGCGAAAGAACTGCAAACATTTGCAAAGCGTCCAATTTGTGCAAAGACAGAAAATTTATGGGGTAACAGCAAAAAAAGTC
>CM054163.1:29825542-29843042 GCA_028751875.1 Rapana venosa
TCCGTCCTCCTCCCCTCCTCTCTCCTCCTCCCCCTCCTTTCTCCTCCTCTTCTGTGTGGTCTTAAAAGCTCTGTACAGATGCCAGCTTTTGTGACCACACAGAGGTGCAGGCAATCATCATCAAAAGATCTCCCATCTCCACTTCTTGCAACGAATTCATCATTCTTTAATTTCCCAACACGCTGATCCATTCCGCACAAATTCCTCCTTACAGTAGAGTTGTATTTGGAGATGACTACAGGCTGTTGGGTATGGAACTATTAGCTTTCAGAAGTTAATCACCAACTTGGCTGTTGACAGTGGATATTATGCCCTAACATTGTTGGAGATTATAGTTGCAGCATTCTAGCGTGCCATAAGCAGTTCATTTTTTGAAGACCACTTTGCAGTTGGTACTGTCTCCTTTTGTTTGGTTATTTGTTTGTTTGGTTGTTTGCTTCCTGTTGTTGTGGTGGTGTTGGTGGTGTTTTCCCACACTAACCACAATCATGTCTGTGCATTCTTACATTTGATTTTGTCTTCAGCCATCACAATTGGGGACGGGATAGCTCAGTGGTCAGAGCACTCGCTTTCCCCCAAGCCAACGTTAAGAAACATCGAGCGTGGTGGCTGCCAGAGTAGATAGGTGACTGTGTGCACACCTTGGCTTTAGAAATCCCCCAGTTCACCCAGCTGTAAATGGGTACCTGCCCTCTTCAGGGTCAGGGAAGGTAAAGCAGCGAGGGAGAGGAGATGGGCGCCGTCCTCAATATGCTGGCCTCTTAGAGAAGTGAGGTCTCTGATGCCTCGCTCTTCTATGACCACATAAGATTATGGGAGGCCTTTACCTGTTTTTTACCGCCATTCTGGTGTCACCTTGGGGCTCTGTGATGAGGTTGATAACAGAGGCAGCCATGTCCAAGTCAAGGTGCTGGGTGGTGCCCTGTCTGCCTGCTGTCTGTGATGCAGTTCTAACTGTACGCCGTGTCCCAGGTGAAGTTGCCAGCAGCCAGGTGTCATAGCCAACCCTGACCAGCCAGCCTTCCTCTGGGGAAGGTTTTAATTAAAGCATCATGGCTTGGTATGGTGTCGTGATCTCATCTATACTCAAGATTGTGTTCTCTTAGAAATGCGTGTGTGTTTGTAGTGTGTGTGTGTGTGTGTGTGTGTGTGTGTGTGTGTGGTGTGTGTGTGTGTGTGTGTGTGTGTGTGTGTGTGTTGTGTGTATGTATGTGTATGTGTAGTGTGTGTGTTTGTGTGTGTGTGTGTGTGTGATGTGTGTGTGTGTGTGTGTGTTGTGTGAGTGTGTGTGTGTGTGTGTGTGTGTGTGTGTGTGTGTGTGTGTGTGTGTTGTGTGTGTAAGTGTGTGTATGGTTGTTTTATGCGTGTTTGTGTAGTGTGTTTTGTTTATGTTTAATGTCCATTCACTACTTGGTGGTAAGGAAAGTGTGTGTGCAGTGTGTGTATGTATGTGTGTGTGTGTATGTGTGTAGTGTATGTGTGGTGTTTATGCATGCGTGTGTTATGTATATGTGTGACGTGGGATGCTGATAGGCTTGTGACAGATATCATACACTAGATACAAATGTAGACCTGAAACTTATACACCAGAGGCTTTTCCGATGTAAACTTTCTCTCTTTATTCAAGTGCAATCTTGCTGACAGCAAAACAAGTGAGAAAAAAGAGAAAGAGAGAGAGACAGACAGACAGATAGAGAGACAGAGAGAAGCAAAGGCACAGGCAGACAGAGACAGAAAAACAGATGAAGGGAACGCTTACATTTCAGCTGTCATTTGCTTTCTAAACTCAAACAATAGCTTGCAAACAGTTTTCATTGCGGAGAAGAGCATGAACAGATCGTTTTAAGAGTTCTTCGAAATCTCGAACTTAATATCAAGTAAGTAAAAAAGTTGATCAGCGCGTTTGTACATGACCCTCCGTTTACGAAAACCTGATAATAAACCACGAAAGAATTATGATACTTTTGATACATATAAAAGCCAGGAACATATTGCCCTAGAAAATTGCCTACCATGACGGAGAGAAGGAACGCAGCATAAGCCACGCAGAGAACCAACAACATCACAGTCTGTCTGTTGTTACCGCTCCCTTCACTCGCCTTTCCTGTCATCTGCAATCGCTTGACAGACGTGCGACGTAGACAGATGATGGTCGTGCAGCTGCAGATGACGACAGTGATGAAGAGCAGAGGCTGGGAGATCCGTACAAAGTATCGGAGAACGAGTTGAGGATAGTGATGGTCGCGGAACCAGCTGATGGTGACCATGTAAGCCACGCTGCGGTTGGTGGAAGGGTCCAGTCTCCATTCCACTTTGTCGCTGATGATTAGCAGGATGTGGCCAAGGAATGGAATCAGGTAGGACAGGACAATCGCGATGACCATTGACCTGCAGGAAAAACAGTACACGGTTAAGGGTGGAATACCATTTCTGTGCAATGACTATGATGTGAGTGCAGTCTGCGTAAAAAAAGTCTCTCTCATCTCTCTCTCCTCTTCATCTCTCAACTCACTCTCTCTTCTCTCACTCTCTCTCTCTCTCTCTCTCTCTCTCTCATCCTCTCTCTCTCTCATCCCCCCATCATCTCTCTCTCTCTCTCTCTCCTCTCTCATCCTCTCTCTCTCTCTCTCTCCTTTCTTCTCCTCAAGTCATTCGGATGAGACTATAAACCGAGGCCCCGTGTTCGAACGCTCGCAGAACATCTTGCGCACACGTTAAATCCTGTTCCGCTTTTCGGAAGGGTAGGCCATTGTGTGCCGGTGTAAACAGATGACAAAATTTACAAAACCGCATACACACGGGGACTAGATGTAAAAAAGCAAATGAGTGCTTATTCCGTTATCCTCCATATAAAAGAATAAAAAAAATACATAAAAAAAATAAATAAGTCTCTCTCGCTCTCTCTCTCTCTCAAAAAACACATTGAGACAAGTCTATCTCCCTGTCTCTCTCCATCACAAGAAAAACATCATTATCAAGCATGTAGAAAAAATTGTAGTATAATTAAATGCAACATGTTTTCTCTTGACCCTACAGGGGGTCTTCGAAAAGACTAGCATCTGTACATTGTACGTGAGCTCATAGCTGTGTCGTCTGCTTGAGATGTTTGTTCAATCCATCTGACAAGGATGCTCGGAGACTACAGTGCAGAAACATGTGAAATGTGATCAGAACTAGACAGACGTCCCGAAGAAAGCAAGTCATGTCAAAGGTTGGCAAAAGTTATTCCTGGCTTGACTGAATATTTGAAGTCATGGACAGTTTAAGTGAATGAGTTAGAAGTCACGCACATATGTGAACCAAACACACGCGCAAAATTAGAAGGAAAGAGAGAGAAGAGAGAGAGAGGAGAGAGGAGAGAGAAGAGAGAGAGAGAGAGAGAGAGAGAGAGAGACAGACAGACAGACAGACAGACAGACAGACACAGAGACAGAGAGAGAGAGAGAGAAAGAGACAGGGAGAGAGAGGCAAAACTCAATGTGAGTGGCAGGGTTGTACACACCTATTCGCATGCAACTTACACGTGTAACGATGGATATATAAAGGTTCGTTGTACACGTTTTGCAGCATCGTCAATGACCCCTTGCCATGCCTTCTAAAGAAAAATGCGCTTTAACTAGGCAGAACCATCAAACAACCAAACACACACACACACACACACACACACACACACACACACACACACACACACCACACACACACACACACACCACACACACACACACACACACACACACACACACTCGTTAACTAACCGCCAGCTCCCAAGCCCTACCTGTAAGTCAGTATTCTCCGGGCTGTGAACGGGAAGACCACAAACAGACATCGCTCCACACTCATCACGGCAATCAGAAATCCAGAAATACTCCCGCAGGCCATATAGATTCTGCCGGTCTTGGAACTTGTGATAACATTGATATTCCGGAACAGAATTCTGTCAGTGGTGTAACAGGTGACCATTGTATGCACCTGGATACCCAGGGTAAAGAAGTCGATGACAGCCAGCCAGAAGAGGAGCAGGTTGATCCTGTCTGACAGACCTTGCTGTGCAAACAGACAATGCAATAGGAATCAATGTTTCATTCCAACCGCAATAGCAAGGAAGGCAATCTATTGCTTTACATATGTCCCATGTTTTCAGTAACTGCATATTTTTGCTAGTCAAGTCAAGTCAAGTCAAAAACACTGTAAGGGGGGCCCCCTGTAGGGGTTTTTTGTTTTTTTTTTGTGAAAATTTTAAGTGGTAAAGGAAAATTTTTTTTTTTTTTTTTTAAAATTTTTTTAATGGTTTTGTTTGGGTTTAAAGGGGGGGGGTGGGGGGGGGGGAAAAAAAAAAAAACCCCCAAAAAAAAAAACAAAAAAAAAAAAAAAAAAATTTAAAAAACAAAAAAAAAATTTTTTTTTTTTTTTTTTTTTTAAAAACCCCCCCCTTTTATTTTTGTTGGGGTTTTAAGGGGGGGAAAAAAAAACCCAAACCCAAAAAAAAAAAAAACCCCAAAAAAAAAAAAAAAAAAAATTTTTTTTTTTTGGGGGGAAAAAAAATTTTTTTTGGGGGGAAAAAAAGTTTTTTTTTTTTTATTGGCCCCTTTTTTTTTAAAATTTTTTATTTTTTTTTCGGGGTTTTTGTATTTTTTGGTACCTTTATTTTGGGAAAAAAAGGGGGTTTTTAAAAATTTTGTTAAAAAATTTTTTTAAAAAATTTTGAAAGCATTTAATTTTTTGGGGGTTGGGGGCGGGGGTCCCTTTTTTTTTTTGGGCCCCCTTTTAAAAATCTGGAGGGGGGGCTTTTTGGGAAAAAATGGGGGGGGGGGGGAGTTTTTTTTAATTGGGGTTCCCCCCTTTTTTTTTTTTTTTTAAATTTTTTTTTTACTTTTTTTTTTTTGGGTTTTTTTTTTTTTTTTTTAAATTTTTTTTTTGTTTTCTGGGGGGTATCTGCTGTTTTTGTCTTGCTTCCTTTTTTTGGAAAAAAAGGTCACTTTTTGCTTTTTTTTTTTTTTAAGTTTTTTTAAAATTTGGTGCACACCATGTTTGACCCAAAGGGTTCTTATGTGCATATTATTATTTTTCCCTTCCAAGGGACACACCCACGAGGGCAAGAGAACAAGAAATGTTGAAAACTTTTTTTAGGAACTGGGTTTTGTCATACAGAGAAAAAATATTTTTAAGAGCAAAGAAAAATAAAAAATTTCTGGGATTGTTTTCCAAATCAAAAAAACGTGACTGTACACTCCCCATCAAAAAGGACAAACATTAAAAACAGCGTGGACGGACCCCGGCCCAAATCCCCAATCCCAGAGAGGCACGGAATCAGAAGTTAGGGCTGCCTTTAGAACACCATGGGGATTTTGTACTGCGACAGTTAAACATGGAAAAAAACCTGATGCTTTGACAAGAGAAAAAGGGAATTTTGAACCCCCTATCTGTATCACAGAGGAAAAATTAACAGATTTGGGGGTTTTAAAAGCAAAACAATGCATTTTCCTACAACATCTGATCATCAGAAAACTCTGCAATGCCTCAACCTCTGGGGGTGGGTGCAGTTTTGGTTTTCCCAAAAAAGGGAAACTAGAACGGGAAAAAAAAAAAGCGTCAATAATGCGTTTAAATTGTTTGAAATAATTTCCCAAAAAAAATTTTTAAAAAATAAATTTGGTTGACGAAGATTTTTTGCAGCTTGAATAAAAGCAATGCTTTTTCCTATCAAACTATTGTCCGTATCTGAGAGGGGGGGGCCCCCCAAAAAAGACTCAAAAACCCATTTCCCCTCATTCCTCTCTCTGTTGCCCTCGGGTTTTGTTGGTTCTAGGCTGCCCTTCGCTAGTTATCCCCCAGCTTTTCCCTTGGTCCCCTCTATTCTTCCTTTGGACAGTGCCTTGAAAACGTTTTTGAAGTTTTGGATTTTGGACACCCCATCCCTTTAATTTTACCCCCTTTTCACGATCGTTAGAAGGGTTCTCATAGGGTCCAAGGTTTGCTAATTCAGCATTTCTTTTTGTTTTTTTGGGTCTTTGTAGGAGATGCCAGGGTTCCAAAGCATCTATCTCCAGCCTGTACTCTTCTCTGCAATCTGAGTCGGTCCGATCCAGGAAACAAAAATAGGGATATGACAAGGGGGCGCTTTATTTGATTTGAAGAAAAGGGAGAATTTTTATCTTCAAGAGGTGTTTGTTTTGACATGTGTTTTTGTCTTGCATCCTGATACATTTGGTTTGGGACCCCGGTCTGATACAAGGGTCCCAGGAAAATTAAAGTTTTTAACGTTTCCGTTTGGTCTTTAAACCCGATACAGTGCTAATGCCTTTGGTGTTTTAGCATCAGTTTGGTTTTCTCTGCACTGTTTTCCCTCCGTTTTTTTTGGGGGCCTTAATTAGGTTATCTGTTGGGCTGGAAGTTTTTTTTTCTGATCCTGCTTTTCCCTCAATTTTACTGCGAACAGAGGTTTGGACTTTTTGCCCCCAAGTGATGACCTTCATGATGTCCCAAACTCAGCCAGATTCCCCAAAGGGAAGAGTTAAAAAGAGTGGGTGAGAGTAGACAGCCCTCCCTTTACCAATTTGTTCAAACCCTTTCCCCAATGTTGTTTTTGTAGTAACTGCACTGGGGGCCCTGCTGACAGCGTTTGATGACTCTGATCGGGTTTTGATTGATGCTGACAAATTCATGGTTGCCCAAAAAGGCAGCCCCCCCCAAAATCCCCTTTTAAAAATCGATAAATAGTGGTAAAGGTCTTGTTGAGTTAAAGGGTACTGTCCTTTAGTTTCGGGTTTGAATATCTGTTTTTTGTGCTGCCCCCCTTAAACCCGCTTTTCCTCAGAAATGATGGCCCGCTCGTGGCTTCAGTTATAAAATTATCTCAGCATGCCCTTGCTTGGGGGGCATGGGGCTTTTGTGCGTAATTATGGATTGTTGTAGATTTAAATTTTCTTGGGGAGGGTGATGATGATGACGTGTAAGGGTTTTGGCCCATTTCTGTCGCCAGATCTTTTTGAGTTCTAGAGGGGTGATCATGGCTTTCCTCCAGTTAAACCAACTCAGCGGATGTTGTCACCCCTGCTGATTTCCCCCTTTTTCACGATCTGATGGTTTCCACTTTTTTCTCGAGGATAGGGTGACTGTCTTTCTTTGCTTTGGGGAACTTTAAGGATTGGATTCTGGGGTTTATAGTTATACGGCGGAGCAGTATTTGTCCCTTTTCGAATATGGTCGTCAGTAAACACTTCCCATTTTTCTTGGTTTTTAAAATTTTTTTCCCCTTTTTGTGTAGTCAGGTTTTTCCCCACCGATATGCTTTTTGCATTGTTTTTCGGGTGTTCTCCAATGTCGTGGCATGTTCCCCGATCTTTTTTTTTTGGTAACCAGTAACCCATAACCCCCACCACATTGGGGAAAAACCCCAAAAAAAAAAAAACCCGCCTGGAGGGGGAGGGGGCCCACCAGGTTTTATTCCCCAAGACACACCAGAAAAAAAACCAGAACCCCATACCGGATGGGTTTTCCGCCGGGTTCCCAAGGACCGGTTTGTTCCCAAAGGAAGAGGTCAAAATTATGCTATGATGAAAAACACAGCAAAAACCCGTCCAAAAAACATTATCATTGGGCACAGGAATGACGGAACTAAAGTGCAGGAAAAAGGGGAAGAACTGAACTGAAGCCCAATATCAATGGCACATCCTGGGTTTGGGAAATAAGGGGGAAAAAAGGGGGGGAGAAAAAAGCCCAGGAAGCCACAAAAACTACATGGAAAACAGGATAAACATAAACACGTGTGGGTTTTTCTTTCACAAAACACCGGGAAAACACCGTCAGAGCTGTCACCTGTGCCCGCAGACTTATTACCATCCGCCTGGGAAAACCCCCCTTTAACAAAATTTAAGTACAGGATCCCCCTACATCGACTGACAGAAAGATAGAAGTTTTTTATGACCAGACAAGGGGTTCTGAAAAAACCCCAGAAAGACCCCTTGTTGTGCAAGGGACTGAACGCCAAGGGGGGGAAAAAGATGCATGGAAAGATTGGGGGCGTTGTGGCCCAATTGCAAAACCAATCAAATGAAAGAGGCTTAAACCCCGGGAGTTTCCCGTAACAACCCCCTCCAGGGGAAATATATTTGGGCCCCCACAAAATCCAAAAATTTGGACATGGCATCCCCAAAAGGAGAACCAAAACCCCAAATAATAATCTGGTAAAAAAGACGGTTTCATTAGTGAAAACGACAGCCCAAATTTTTTCCAGGAGAAACATAGGGAGTGATCATGTCTTGTGATGAACTTTCCAACTACGTCTAAAAAAAACCCCCAAGCGGAACAACATCGGATAAATTTTTTACCTCGAGAAGGGAAAAGGACCCAGAGGTATTAGAAATTTTTTCAAGCGGATAGGGGGGAAAAATTTTTTTTGAGCACCACTGTGAAGACCAGACTAGAACACTGAGAAATAATTTTTCAATACAGCAGTGACGAAACAGCAAGCGAGTTTCTTGTAAACACTGACCAGTAAAAAAAACCTGGGGCCACACCTCACAATTCCCAAACGTAAGAGTTTAAGGGAAAAAGAAAAATGAAACAAAAAAAAGAGAGAAGAAAAAATAGGCAGTCACAAAAGAATCAGGAAGTCCAGACGGAGGCAAAAGAGAAATGGATCATGAACAGTGTGTTTCCTACTTGAAAACAAAACTAAAAGGGATCCGCAAGAACTGCATTTAAATTTTTTAAAACCACCCGATTTGGGCAAAGAAAAAAATTTTGGGGCAACCCAAAAAACAGCCCGGCAAATTAGAGTGGGGACTAAAATAGAAACTTTAATAACAACCTTGAATTTGACTAAATTTCCCAAAAATATTTCAATCGTATAAAAATTTGGGTGTCCCAAAATTTGATAATCTGCCCACCCCTAAATTTTTCCGGAAGCCAAAACTCCTTGAAAAACCAGATCAGATCATCTCAGGGAGGGGACTCATGTAAGTGGAAGGCAGTTTAATACAACTCCCCCCGTTTTCATCGTACATAGAGTTTGGGCCAACTCAAAAGGGGCCCGGGCAGAAACACCCTACAGCCCCACCTGCACGAGGGCAGTAGGGTACCACAGCTTTCGACACTGGGTTTCATCGCCAAGCGGCCCCAAAAGGAAATAAACCTTGTTTCCTCACAAAAAACAACACAGTCCCACCCTCTTACCCCAAACAAAGCTGAGGCAGTCATTTTATCAAAGAACAACCCCCTCACAAAAAATTTCCCGGGGCACACCATGCATCTATAGTGTTTGCAGGGGGGGGATCGTGTTTTCTTTTTGCAGGAAGGGAACGGAATCCTTTTGGGCTCTATACAAGCCGGGTTCCTTTTCTTACACACCGAGAATCAGGTTTGGGCTTTAAAACAATACAGTTAAAAACAATCCCTCACCACGCTTTTTCAGTTTTATCACACAAGGGAGAAAAAACGTGGATGCGATTGAAGGTATTTTCATGAAAGTTTTGGGAAAGGGGAGCCGCCCATGTGACAAAAGGATAGGAAAAGATTTTTGGTTACACGTTTTTAAACCCTTTTTTCTCCCACAAAAATTGGCAATCCATTCTGCAGCCAACTAAATTTCAAAAGGTGCCTGCTGAAAGAGGGTGAGGTAAAAAAATTAAAAAGTGTGTTCCTAAAAAGATTGTTTGAAATTTTGGTGTGTTGCTAAAAATAATTCAAAAATAGATTAAAAATGCATTGAAAAAATTGGTGATTTTTTAAACCCCCACTCGCGCCCACCCCCCCCCTTGCAAAAAAACCCCCCTCAACTCTGACCTGGGATGTTGTTTGTTTTGTGTGTCTAGTAGCCAAATTAATCAACCCGAACACTTCTTCTTCACACAACTTTTTTCAGCATCAGTTTCATCTCACCTTTTTAATTCTCTTTAAAATCAGGCTCCCACCCATCATCAGACGTCAAGTCACACCCCGGCCCACCCAAACCCAATTACAAAAAATCTCAAAATTGATGTTTTTTTAATTCCATGCATCTGCATAAAACCCCCTTACACCGGGCACAGGAAGAACCGGAGTAATCTCCCCATACAAAAGGAATTAGGAAAGACAACCGAAACTTTTTCGCCAAAACCAAAAGTAATGTTCAGGACAGGAGTCCCCGTTTTCCCAATCATGGTCACGATGAGCAAATCACAAAGGACACGTCCCTTGCAGAAACGATTAAACCAAAAACTGGACATAATCTCCTAGAAAAGGTGCGATGTAAAAAGGGGTGCTTTTTGTTATGTCTTCAGCACAAAGAAGGTGCAGTTCATTTTGTCATAAAATCCTTTTTTTAACCTGGGATTTTAAAAAATTTTCCCCATTATTCGGCAAGCCACGCTAAACGAAATTTGGTTTTTCTTCTTTTTTATTTTATTTTTTTTATTTGTCACATGCTGTGGGCTTTTTGCTGTTAGGGGTAAAAACTGTCCTGGCAAAATCTTGCCAAAGTAAACGTACTTACTGGTGCGACCTAGATAGTTTTGGTCTTGGGGCAACATTAAAATTAAAAAAAATTTTTTTTTTCACAATTTTTTTCTTTTCTTTTAATTTTATTTTCAACCCCCTTTTAAAAATTTCAACTTATCCCTTAAAAATTTACTGCTTTTACATCTTTTTAAAATTTTTTTTTAATCTTTTAAAATTGTCAACGTTTACATCTTTTAAAGTTTTCCTTCTTTTTCCCTTTCCGAAAAAATTTCCCTTTTTTACATCTTCCGTAAAAATTTTCAAAGCCCTTTTTCATCTCCTTAAGATTGCACGTTTTTTAATTTTCCCGTAAAGATTAATTTTTCTTTTTCCGTAAAAATTTTAACTCCCCTTTACATCTCCTTAAATTTTCAATGTTTCCATCCCTTAAAAGTACCAAGGGTTTATTTTAAAGCCCAAAGTTTCCATTTTCGTTAAATTTGAATTTCTTTTTAAAGGAAAAAAATTTTTCTGTTTTTTCGGGGGTTTCTTTTTTTTTCTTTTTTTGGTGTATTTTCTGGGGCCCAAAACCCCAAAAAAAAAAAAAATTTCAAACACAAAAGAAAACCCCCCAAACAAAACAAAACCCCAATGTAAATTTGATCAAACCAAAAACAAGGACAATTTTTTTTTTTTTCAAAACAATGCCCCCAAAAACACTTTTGGAACACCTCCCAAAAAAACTTAAAAATAAATGGGGGCCCCAAACAAAATTTCCCCCCCAAGAATTTCCCCCCCCTTTACAACCCGGCCCCTTTGGGGAAGGAAAGGGGGGGGAAAAAAAAAAGGGTTCCCTGGGCCCTTTTCTAATTCTTGAGAAACCCCGGGGGTTTGGCTTTTGGGGGAATAGGGGTAAAAGGGGTAAAAAAAAAGTTTTTCCCGGGGAAAGGAATTCAAAACCCCCCCAACGAAAAAAAAAACCCGCGAAGAGAAATAATAAAAAACCCCCCAAAAAAAAAAAAAAACCCCAACCCCCAAAGGCAAAAAACACCCAAAACCCGCGCCAAGCCCCAAAAAAAACCCCCACAAAAAAACAAAAAAAAAACACAAAACCCCAACAAAAACAAGCCCCCCCCAACCCACAAAAAAAAAAACCCCCCAAAACAAAACCCCCCCCCCGCCCCGCCCCCACAAACCCCCAAAAGGCAAAAAACAAACCCGCTAAAAAAAAAAAACACACACAAAACCCAAACAAAAAAAACCTTAAAAAAAAAAAACCCCACAAACCAGCCAAACCCCCCCCCCCCCCAAAAAACAACAACCCACACCAAACCCCCAAAAACCCCCCAACCCCCCACCCCCCCCCCCCCCGCCCCCCCCCCCACCCCAAAACCCCCAACAAAAACCCAAAGAAAAAAAAAAAAAGGGAAAAAAAAACCCCAAAAACAAAAAAACCCCAAAAAAAACCCCCAACCAAAAACCCC
Source organism: Rapana venosa (assembly GCA_028751875.1). NCBI lineage: Eukaryota > Metazoa > Mollusca > Gastropoda > Neogastropoda > Muricidae > Rapana > Rapana venosa. Next base: position 29,837,443 of record CM054163.1, read on the forward strand.
CCCCCAAAAAAACCCCCCCCCAAAAACCCCCCCCCCCCCCCCCCCCCAAAAAAAAAAAAAAACCCCCCTGGGAAAAAAAGCCCCAACCCCCAAAAATTTCCCCCAAAAACCCCGCCCCAAAAAAACAAAACCCCCCCACAAAACAAAAAAAAACCCCCAAAAAACCCCCCCCAAAAAAAAAAGGGAAAAAAAAAAAAAAAAAAAAAAAAAAATAAAAATTTTAAAAAAAATCCCAAAAAAAAACCCCCAAAAAAAAAAAAAAAAAACAAAAAAACACAAAAAGACCCCCCCCCCCCCCGCCCCCCCCACCCCCCCTTTTTTCAAAAAACCCCCCCCCCCATCTCCCCTTTGTTTTTTTTCCCCCCCCCCCCCAAAAACCCCCCCCCCCACACAACCCAAAAAAAAACACAAAAAAACAAAAATTACAACACCAAAACCCTTTTAAAAAAAATGGGGGGGAAAAAAAAAAAAAAAAAAAAAGGGGGGTTGGCCCCCCCCTTTTCCCCCCCCCCCCCCCCCCCCCCCCCCGGGGGGGGGGCGGGGGGGGGGGGTTTGGGGGTTTTTTGGGGGGGGGGTTTTTTTTTTTCTGTTTGTTTTTTCCCTTTTGGGGGGAAGGGGGGGGGCTGTTCGGGGGGTAGGGTTTTTGGGGAAAAGGGGGGGGGGGGGGCCCCCCTTTTGGGGGGGGGGGGGTTTTTTTTTTTTTTTTTTTTTTTTGGGGGGGTGGTTTTGTTTGGGGTTGGGGGGTGTGTTTGGGGGTGTGTTTTTGGGTTTGGGGTGTGTTTTTGTGTGTGTGTGTGGGGTGGGTGTTTTTTGTGTGGTTTTGGGTTTTTGGGGGTGTGTGTGTTTGGGTTAGTGGTGTGTTTTGGGGGGGGATGTTGTGGTTGGGTTTGGTGTTTTTTTTGGGGTTGAGGTGTAAAGGGTTTTTTGGAGGAGGGGGGAGGGGAAGAAAGCGGGAAAAGGGGAAAATAGAGGGGAAGGGGAAGAGAAGAGAAAGGGGGGGTAGGAAAAAAGGGGAAGGGTGGTTTGGGGTTTTTGTGGTGGGTGGGGGGGTTTTGGGGGGGGGGGAATTTTTGTAATTGGGGGTTTTTTGTGGTTTTTTGATGCGGCGTTTGGTGTGGGTGGTGGGGGTACGGGCCCCGGGGGGGGGGGGTTTTTTTTTGGGGGGGGCGTTTTTGCCTTTTTGGGGGGTTGGGGGCGGCTTTCCTCATGGATGTTTTTTGTTGGCTCGTTTTTTTTTTTTGTTTTTTTCTGCCCTTTCCCTTTTATTTTATTGTTGTTTTGGTTTGGGGGTTTTTTGTTGGGGGGGGGTTTTGGGGGGCCCCAAAAAAAGTTTTCTTTGTTGGGTTTTTTTGGTAAAAGAGACGGGTGAACAAAAAAAACCAAAGGAAAAAAACCTATTTTTTTCCGGGGGGGTTTTTGTTTGTTTGGGGCAAAAAAAGAAAAAAAAGTTTTTTTTAAAGTGTCTTTTTGATGTTTTATTTTATTTGCCGATTGTAATCGTTTTATGGATATTTTTGGGGGTCTTTTGGTGATTAAAAATTTTAAAAGTTTCTTTCCCCGATGAAAAAAAACCCCCCTTTGATACAAAAAAAAGAAAAAACCAAAAAATAAAAATTTAAACAGAAGTTTTAAATTTATCTTAAATTTAATTTTTTTTAAAGGGGGGGGTTTTTAGGGGGGCCCTTGCAGAATGTGCTTTTAATTTTTAAATTTTTAATTAACCCATTATTTTTGTTTTAAAAAAAGGCGAAAATTACCCCTAAGGGGTAAAAAACCCAAAAAAAAATTTTTTTGGCTTTTTTCCAAAAAAAAAGGGGGGGGAAAAAAAAACCACAAAAAGAAAAAAAAAAAAGTGGACCAAAAAAAAAACAAAAGGGGGGAAAAAATGAAAAAAGGGAGTTTTTGGGAAAAATTTTTAAATTTTTGGGGGGTTTTCTTGGATGGTTTCCGGCTTGGGAAAAGGGTGTTTATTAAATTTTTTTTTTTTTTTAAAAAATTTTTTAAAATTAAAAAAAAGAAAAAAAAAAAAAAAAATAAAAAAAATAAAAAAAAAAAAAAAAAATAGGTTGGGGGGGAAAAAAAAAAAACAAAAAAAGGGGGGGGGTTTTTATCATTTTTAAAAATTTTAATTTTTTTTTCTCCTCCTTAAAAAATTTTTTTATTAAATATATTAAATTTAAAAAAAAATAATAAATATATAAAAAATATATTAAAATAATATTTTAATTTTATTAAAAATTTTTAATAATAATAATATTAAATTTTCCCCCTACTAAAAAATATACCTTTATTTCCCCAAACATTTTAAAAATAAATGGGGGGGGTTTTTTTAAATTTAAATAATTAAAAAACAACAACCACCAAAACAAAAAAAATAAAAAAAAAAAAAAAAAAAAAAAAATTTAAAATTTTTTCCCCTTTTTTTCCCCTTTCCCCCCCATCCCCCCTCTTCTCCCTTAAATTTTAAAAAACCATTTTAATTTTCCCCCCCCCAAACCCCCAAAACCCCCCCCAAAAAAAAAAAATCCCTGGGGTTGGAAAAAATTTTTTTTTTTTTGGTCTTTTTTTAAAATTAAAAATTTAAATAAAAAAACCCAAAAAAAAAAAAAACCCCCCAAAAAAAAAAAACAAAAAAAAAAAAAAAAAAAAAACCCCAAAAAAAAAAAAAAAAAAGAAAAAAAAAAAGGAAGGGGACAAAAAAACAAAAAAACAAAAAAAAAAAAATTTTTCAAAAAAAAAAAAGGGGGGAAAAAGGGAAGGGAGAAAGAAGGGAACCAGCTTTAGATGTTTTTTTGTTTTTTTAACAAATTAGTGAAGATTATTTGGGAAATGAAAAACCCCAAAAAGGGGAAAGAAAGGAAAAAAACCCAAAAAAACCCCAACCCCAAAAAAAAGCGCCCTCCCCTTTTTTTTCCCCCAAAAACCCTTCAACTTTTGGGGGGGCCTGCCCCTTTTTTTTTTTCCTTTTTTGTTTTGGGGTTTTTGTTGGTGTTTTTTTTTTTTTGTTTGGTTTTAATTTTTTTTGTGTTTTTTTTTTTTTATTTGTTTTGGTTTTTTTTTGTTTTTTTTTTTTTTTGTTTTTTTTTTCTTTTTCTTTAAAAAAAATTTTTTTTTTTTGGGGGGGGGGTTTTGGGTTCTTTTTTTGTGGCCCCGTGTTTGGGGGGGGGGGGGGGTTTTTTTCCGTGGGTTTTTTTTGGCTTCTTTTTTGGGAAAAACGTCAAAACCCCCTTTTTTTTTTTTTTTTTTTTTTTTTTTTGTTTTTTTGTTTGTTTTTTTCTTTTTCTTTTTTTTTGGGGCCCCCCCCTTTTGGTTTTTTTTTTTTTTTTTTTTTGGGGGTTTTTTTTTTTTTTTTTTTTTTTTTATCTTTTTTTTTTTTCGTGTTATTTTTTTTGGTAGGTGAATGTTTGAAAAGTTGTTTTTGATGGTTGTCTTTCCCGGGGGTTTTTGGGAAAAAAACCATTTTTTTAAAAATCCTTTCAAAAACCTTTTTTTAAAATCTACTCAAAAATTTTTTCTTTTTAAAAAAAAATCAATTTTTTAAACCAATCTTTTTAACTTTTTCTTCCCTTTTAAAAAAATTTTTTACATTCCAAAAAATTTTTTTTTTTTTCTTTTTTTTTTAAAAAATTTTTTTCATAAAATTTCACCCCCCCCCCCCCCCCAAAAACCCCAAAACCGGGTTTAGACAAAAAAACGCTTTTGAACAAATTTGTTTTTAAAGGGGGGGGGGTTCCTATGGTTAAAAAATTTAAAACCCCGGGGTTTTTGAAAACGTATTTCCCCAAGTTAACCATGCAAATTTTCCCCCCCAAATTCAAAAAGGGAAAAAACCCCGGGGAAAACAGAAAATTTAACTTAAATTGTCCCCTTTTTTAAAACCAAAAAAAGGGAAAAAAGTGAAATTTCAAAAAAACCCCAAACCCCCCCTAAAAAACCCTTCTTTTTTCCTTATCCCTTTTTAAATAAAAAAAACAAATTAAATTAAAGCAATTTTTCCCTTTTCCCGCGTTTTAAAACCAACCCCTTTCCCCTTTTTTTTATTAATTTTAAAATAAATGTTTTTAAAAAAAAAGAAGAGAAGAAAAAAAAAAAAAAAAAGAAGAAAAGGGGGAAAAAAAAAAAAAAAATTGCAAAATAAAAGGATTTTCCCCAAAAAAAATTCCCGGGGTTTTTATGAAATCATTTAAAGAAAAGGGTTAAAATTTTTAAAATTTTTTTTTAAAAATTTTTTTAAATTTATCCCCTTCAATTTTTTAAATCCACCAAGTTATTAAAAAATTCCAATTGAAGATTTTTTTGTGAAATTTTTTTTGGGTTTTTTTCAAAGGTGAAATTTTTTTTTTATTTTTTGATTTGTTTTCTAGGTTTTCTTTGTTTGTTAAAAAAAAATTTTTGGGGGGGGGGTGTTGGGTTTGGGGGGGGTTTTTGGGGGGGGTTTTTTGGTTTGGGGGGGGGGGGGGAAAAATTTTTTTTGAAAGAGAGAGAGAGAGAGAGAGAGAGAGAGAGAGAGAGAGAGAGAGAGAGAGAGAGAGAGAGAGGCAGGACAGACAGACAGAGACAGACAGAGAGACAGACAGACAGAGACAGACAGACAGAGACAGACAGACAGAGAGAGACCCAGCAAGTCGATCCAAAAAAAAAAATCAAACACGAACCAACAAAACATGATTGAGTTAATTCTTAAATTAGATCGAATCAATTACTGCAACAATTAACAATAATTTAAAAGAAAAGACACCGCGCATACCAAACAGGCAACAATAAACAACAACAAAAAACAAAAATGGAAAAAAAAATCCTGACTGCAAAAGCAATAGTACAAAACGGGATGAACAAATGTAAAAGAAAAGCAACACAAAGATAGTACAAAAAAGTATGTAACACACAATATTCGTTTAAAAAAATATTCATTGTCAATATACATACATACCTACTTTTCGCCATTCAATATTTTATAGAAAAGCACACAAACACAAACAGATTCACACGCACAGAACCGCGCGCACGCGCACACACGCACACGCACACACGTACATACACACACTAACACATACACACACGCACTCTCGCACGCACATGCACATAATTAACACATACACACACGCGAGCACGGACACACACACACACACACACACACACACACACACACACACACACACACACACACACACACACACACATACACACACACTTACGCTCAGTGGATTGGTGAGACTGGTGTGTGTGTTTGTGTGTGTGTGTGTGTGTGTTGTGTGTTGTGTGTGTGTGTGGGGTTGTGTGTGTGTGTGTGTTGTGTGTGTGTGTGTGTGGATGTGTGTGTGTGTGTGTGTGGTGGTGTGTGTGGTGTATGTTGTGTTGTGGTATGTGTGTGTGTGTGTGTGTGTGTGTGTCGTTGCTGTTTTGGGGTTTGTGTGTAGTTGTGTTAGTTGTGTGTGTGTTGTGTGTGTGTGTGTTGTGTGTTTGTGTGTTGTGTGTGTGTGTGTGTGTGTGTGTGTATGTGTGTGTGTGTGTGTGTGTGTGTGTGTGTGTGTAGTGTGGTGTGTGTGTCTGAATGAGTGTGTTTTGTGCGGCTGTGCGTGTTGTGTGTGTGGTGTGTGTGT
>CM054163.1:29848042-29855542 GCA_028751875.1 Rapana venosa
GTAAATCATTGTATTGTACCGAGGCTTAATACTTGTTCTAATTGATATTTACCACCATTGAGTATAATTTATACAAGTTACGCATATTTTGTGTCTTACATACCACCAACCGTATGGATTCAAACGGTCGTCAGATTAGAGACTGATTTTTTGTTGTTGAATTTTTCGTTTTATCTCTATAAGGTAGTACACAGTTGGTTGTTTCATTTGTTTGAAGTTTGTTTTCTAGTTGTTTTGCGGGTATTGGTATTGCTGTTGCAAATGGGGTGGTGGTGGTGGTTGGTGGTGGTGGTGGTGGTGGTGGTGGTGGTGGTGGTGGTGGTGGTGGTGGTGGTGGTGGTGATGGCGCTTGTTGTTTGGGGGTGGTGGGGGTGGTGGTGGTGATGATTGATGTGCTTTAACTGTGTTATCATTGTTCCTTATACACGTTTGTGCCTGTACGGGTTTCAATTTTGAGTACCTTGTTTCTTTCTTGCTTCAAATAGTTTATATTTTAACCTAGGCAACAGTAGGAGCTCTGTGTAATTTTTAGTGTGTTTTTTTTTATCGCATCCGAATCAGACAGCTGTCTTAATATAGTAGTATGTTTTCTAGTTAGTGGTATAACACATGCTATAAAAAATAAACGAAGAAAGAAAACTATTGATAGCTTCAATGTGTATGTATGTTAGTCCGTCGTTTTCGAGCAGAGGAGGCAGCTGCTGTTTCGGAAATTGGGCAGAAATTTGATTATAGTGGAGATGCCTTGCCCACAGTACATCCCCACTCTCTCGGCCAAGTGGGCATAAGGACAGTCAGCGTTGGAGATGTTCTCCAAAGGCCAACTAGCCCCCAGGGCTGCAGCACATAAGGACTGTGCCAGTCAAGCCTCCTAGTCAGAGTCATAGTCGATCACTAAAGACTAAGCTGTAAAGTGGAATTCCATGAGTGGGAAAGAAAGCCACTGGTCATAATAATAACAACATAAACATAAATGATGACGATACCAAACGTACCCTTTAGAGACAGGGAGGGAAGGTTAAAGGTCAGCCACCACGAAACACCATTTTCAGACATACTGCAGGGATGAATCTTTTCAGTCAAAGTAGCAACGGTCCTCCTCAGCTTTATGTCTGAAAATCACTGTCTGCCAGCAGATGAATATTTCTTTTTGGTTTGCGAGTGTGTGTTGATGTAGCGTGTGTTATAGTGTCATGGATGCATATAGCACTGACACGTCTCTGCACATCTCTGTTTCGTAACAGTTGGGTTTTTGCTTGGTCGTGAAGAGATTCTCCAATAACTCAGGCTCTTGCCCACAACCGCCACAAATGGAGCGGTCAACTGGTGCAACGTTCGTCATTGCAGTGCCCCTATAACCCTGGAGAGGGTTACAAGAGCGGATGAGATGAGATGAGATGATGTGTCTGGAACTGTTCTACATAGTTGCACTCTGCACACTCCATTAATGCACATATTTGCACAGAATAGAATTATTGCACATATTCACATTACATAACCATACAAACATTGTTTGGCTTTCATATGAGAATTTATTTTGATCTGTAGAGTGTTGCCTCAAACATGCACATTGTTGTCGTGGTTTTTTTTAATCCTAAATCAGTATACTTTGCGAATGTCATAGCATATTTTGGGGGGAAATATTGGAAAACTATTGACCACATGTTCTCCTCCTTCATCATCGAAAGCTCAGACAGCAACTCCAGAGGCTCTGATGTATGCTGTGGTACGTTAAAAGCCCTCCAGGAGTCCGAAGAGCTTGTCCCTCATCGGCAGGTCAGTAGGCCAGATATCAGCCAGTCCTCAGGTTTTGGTGTGTTGGACAGGTCTGGAGGAAGTGTTGCGCTGTCATGGGAGAAGTGCCACCAGGGGCATACTGCAGAATTACCTAAGGAGAATTTGGTGATCAGGTGCTGCCTGAGTCTGCAGTGTAGATTCCTCAATCTCACATGGTCACTTCTTCTTCAATGGGCTGGAGGTAGTAGTCATCCTTTCTGTTGGAATTAAAACGCTGCTGAAGCTCTCCTCACTTGTACTTTTCCGTCATTATTGTCTTTGCTTCTTCATACTGTCCCTTCCCGCTCTTTACAGTCAACTGACTTCTTACACTTGCCAGTAGGTCAGTTGTCTTGTTTTGCCGCGGATGCTGAAGTGTGAAGGAAGCCACTGGATGACTGTGTGCTCGGTGGACTACTGTAGGGCAACGAAAGTGGAGGCAAGAGCATTACGTTCCTAGTTGTGGTGAGTTATGAGTGGAACGAAGCACAGATCATGCATCTTAGACGTTGACAAGCCCGGAATTGAATATTTCTCTGTTGCTGCAAAGTGTATTGTTTGCTGTTAAGAGGGCACTTCTGCTTCGGCCCAGAAGTTTGCTGAGAATGTTCCAGCTGGAAGTGACTGGCTGATTTCTGTGTCATTGTTCAATGTGATTGGCTGATTTCTGTGTCATTGTTCAATCTGACTGGCTGATTTCTGTGTCATTGTTCAATCTGACTGGCTGATTTCTGTGTCATTGTTCAATGTGATTGGCTGATTTCTGTGTCATTGTTCAATCTGACTGGCTGATTTCTGTGCCATTGTTCAATTTTTACGAAGACTCTGCATCTCCAGGTGTAGTAGCCTTGTATTCTGTGAGTAAATTTTTTTTTTCTGGACAGAGTTTTCTTGGACAGGTTTGTTTTTTTCTCATGTAGTCTAGTGCTCTTCCCCCTTGCATAGCGGTGCCCAATGCCTGTCAGTAACAATAGCATCCCCACCTTCTTCGGAATTCTTTGCTATGAGTTCCTTCTTTTCTATTCCTCTCTTTGTTTATGTCTTGTTCCTTATCTTTCAGCCTTCTTGAATATATCCTGGATTTTCCTTCCATACTTCTGCCTTGTTTTCCAGAAAGATTTAACCGATAATCAAATTCTCCCACACAAGTATCAGACGCACTGGGCCTGATTTGTGTCAGGCCTTTAACTCTCTTGTGGTCGAATTGTATAGAGCTAAAGCGCATGTGGATTTTAAATTCTTGTAAGGTTTGCAATCCCTAATTAACTTAATCATAACACACTTGTAGATCGTGTTATTTGTTTTTATAGGGTTTTTTGTGCAACATACATCTTAAAATATTCTTTTCTCTTTTTATCACCACCTTGTAAAGGCAGCTTAAAAAAATGGCCACAGGAACATCAAATATTCACGTGAATGGAATAGACACTTCTAAATTTTAATTCTTAAGTGTCTCGCTGTAAGGTATGTCAGCAGGTAAAGACACACCGTGTAGGAACCACAAGGTAAATGTGAGAGGGAAAAGATGTGTGAGGGAAAAGAAAAGTTCCTGGTGAAAGTTCCTCATGATCAGGACCAATGGTGGACTTCTGACAGAGTGGAAAGTACAGGCGCCTGCCTTTGGTCTCGGCTGTGGTCGTAATGGGTTAATACAGTTTTGATAGCAGTGCAACGCTGTTCTGGTTCCTATGACAGACAATAGTAGTTGTTGTCTGGACGTTACAGACAAGAAAAGGAAATAATATCTAAGAGTGCAACCACATAATTATGATCTTGAGACACCTTCACAGCATCACAGACACACACACACACACACACACACACACACACACACACACACACACACACACACACACACACACACACGAGCACGCACGCACGCACGCACGCATACACAAGTGTTCTCAAGTGTGTGCAAACGCATGCAGAACATCTTGCACACACGTTAAATTCTGTTCCGCTTTTCGAAAGAGTAGGCCATTGTGTGCCGGTAGGAACAGACTACAAAATGTACAAAACTGCATACACACGGGGACTGCATGTAAAAAAAGCACATGAGTGCTTATTCCATTATCCTCGAAAAAAAAATCTGAGCGCTTTGATTTGTTGCATTACAAGATTCAGCGCTATATAAATTCCTTACATTGTTATTATTATTATTTTTTTATTATTATTATTATTATTATTATCACGCACTCACCCCCCCCCCTCCCCACACACACACACACACACACACACACACACACACACACACACACACACACACACACACACACACACTTAAAGCACTCTAGTGCTTATTCCATTATCCTCGATATAAAAGAATGAAATAAATTAAATAAATAACTAAATAAATAAATAAGCACACACATGCACACATACACGCGAGCACACATACACGCACTCATGCACTCAACCCCCTCCCCCCCCCCCCCCCCACACACACACACAAGTGTTTCGAACGCACCCAGAACAGCTTGTGCACACATTAAATCCTGTTCCGCTTTTTGGAAGAGTAGGCCATTGCGTTGCGGTGGAAACGGATGACAAAATTGGCAAAACTACGTACACACGGGGACTGGATGTAAAAAGGCACGTGAGTGCTTATTTTACTAGCCTAAAAATAAAAGAACAATTTTTTTAAAAATGTAAGTAAGATTAATCACACACACACGCACACGCACGCGCACACACACACATCCCTAAAACACACACACACACACACACACACACACACACACACACACACAAACACCCAAACACACCCAAACACATACACCCCAAACACACACACCCAAACACACACACACACACACACACACACACACACAACACACACACACACACACACACACACACACAAACATACACACACACATACCCAAACATCCCCCCCACACACACCCCCTACACACACACACACACACACACACACACACACACACACACACACACACACACACACACACACACACGTTCTAAGGAGAACACTATGGAACAGTTTTCCTCCCGTCCTCAAGTCAACACTTATCAAATCACAGATTCAAAATAGCACTGAACAAAAACAACAAACGAAACCCAAAACATTCGATGGAAACTTTTTATAAACTGTTGTGTTGTTCAGAATAAATTGAGTCTGCATAATGTTGTGTCAAATAATTCTATATGAACCATCTTTTGAGTCTGCTGTTGTTTTGTCTAATTTTGCTCTCTTTTTTTATTATTCCCGTGAGTTTTGCATTGATGATTTCCTTGTTGATGGATACTTCGTTGTAGGTTTTATTGTTACGTTTTCTTTTTTTTTCTTTTTTTCTTTTTTGGAGGGGGGGAAGGGTTGTATAATATGTGCTGGCAATTGTGTTGCTTCGTTCTTCGATTCGATTCACTCAAGTTAGGTCGTGTGCTTTATAAGGTAGATCGGTGGTCTAGAGGTAACGCGCTTGCCTAGAAAGCGAAAAGTCCGGGTCTGAAGTGTGCGGTAGTTTGAATCCCGTCTGGGCCCGAAACTTTTCCCCATCGATGAAACCATGAGTGGTGATCTGGGTGTTGGTCTTCCCACGTCAGCAAGAGAGTTATCCCTGGCAAAATTATGTAGAAAAAAAACCTGACTCTGATAGGGAAACACTTACGGTTGTAGACATGGAAAAGAAAAAAAAAGGATGCGCTGCTATTGTGGCGACGTGCTCTCCCCGGGGAGAACAGCCCGAATTTCACGCAGTTGTGTGGTGTGTGTGTGTGTGTGTGTGTGTTTGGTGTGTGTGTGTGTGTGTGTGTGTTGTGTGTGTGTGCACGCACGCTAGCATGCACATGCACGTGGGTTATGGTCCGCTATATATATATATATATATATATATATGGTAAGGTAAAGGTAGAGGCGTCCCATAACCTATAAGGTCGTAGGGGAGCGAGGCGTCAGAGACCTCACTTCTCTAGGGCCAGCATATTGAGGGCGGCGCCCAACTCCTCTCCCTCGCTGCTTTACCTTCCCTGACCCTAAAGAGGGCAGGTACCCATTTACAGCTGGGTGAACTGGGGGAACTGTACTGAAGCCAAGGCGCGCAAACGGTCACCCATCCAACTGGTAACCATGCTCGACGCTGCTTAACTTGGCGTGGGGGAAAGCGAGTGCTCCGACCACTGAGCTATCCCGTCCTCCCTATATATAATATAATATATTATATATATATATATATATTATATTATATATATATATATATATATATATATATATATATATATATATATATATATATATATAAATATAACATATATAATATATATACGGTTTTCCTTATAGCTGCGATTGTTGTTGTTATTATCCAAACTGCTGCACTTTAAGAGATGACAAAATCTTCAAACTGTAAAGTAAAAAAGTAAATAATCGAAGTACAAGAATTTTTTTCCTACGCAAGCACGTGTTTAAAGCACTGTACAGTTTTACTGCTTATGTACCGTATCCTATTGTTTTCATGATTGATTTCTGTGGGTTTTTTAAAGACCTCGCATCAACTTGACCGTTTTAATTCTGTGAAGCTTCTCTCCTATCCTTTACCAATGTTCTTCCTTCGGATGAGACTATAAATCGAGGCCCCGTGTGCGAACGCACGCAGAACATCTTGCGCACAAATTAAATCCTGTTCCGCTTTTCGAAAGTGTAGGCCATTGTGTGCCGGTGGGAGCAGATGACAGAATTTACAAAACCGCATACACACGGGGAATGGATGTAAAAAAGCACACGAGTGCTTATTCCATTATCCTCGATATAAAAGAATAAATACATAAATAATTCATTAATAAATGTTGTGGCTTTTGTGTTTGTCGTGGTGGTGGTGGTGGTGGTGGGTGGTGGTGGTGGTAGTGGTGGTGGTGAGTTTGTATCTGCGTTGCTTGTTTGCTACTTTATTTCTTATCTGTTTTTTGTTGGGATTGTTTGTTCGTTTCTTCTTCTTGTAAATCAACAGCTTGATGAAGAAACGAACAGTCAAAACAAACAATATCAAACGAACATCGACAATTACAGGCATGTGTGCGTGTGGCTGAATGTATAAAAGAAAGCAGGCGTGTCATTAGTGACAGTAATGTCGCTGCAAACCACCGTGAGTGTCTAGAATTATAGACGTATTCATGTTAATGTGTGTCTGTGGAAGAACAGGCAGTATGACAATGTAACCAGACAGAGTTTGTTTTCTACAATACATGGCTTTATCTTACTGGGTCTTTTTTGCATTATTCTTTTCACTGTCTTCTCTAATTGTGTGCTTGTAATGTAGCTAGGGTTGTTTGTGATATTGTTGTTGTTGTTGTTATTGTTGTTGTTGTGCATAGATAGTGGACTTGGTTAATTGGGCAAATCTACAACTTCTTCCAAGTACAAGGTATAAATACAGGTACTACTTTTGACGTTGATACTCATACATGTAGGCAGTAAAGTCAGAATTACTATTTAGCACATAACACCAGCTAACAAAAGAACACCACATAACATTCATTTATTTCATTTTATTTCATTTATTCTTTCATTTCGAGGATATCGAAATAATCACTCGGGTCTTGTTTCTTTTTCTACATCCAGTCCTCACATGTATGCAGTTTTGTAAATGTTTGTCATCCATTCCTACCAGCACACAATGGCCTATTCTTCCAAGAAAAGCGGAACGGGTTTTCAAAAGTGTGCACGAGATGTTCAGCGTGCGTTTTTTGCACACGGGACATCGTCGTATAGTC
>CM054163.1:29860542-29873042 GCA_028751875.1 Rapana venosa
ACTTAACATTGTGCAATGTTGTTAACTTATGCGATGGTGTCAAGCTGTGCAACAATGTTAATGTATTCCTTGCAATAGCGTTAAGTTATACGATGGTGTCAAAGCTGTGCAACAGTGTTAATGTATTCCCTGCAATAACGTTAAGTTATGCGATGATGTCAAAGCTGTGCAACAGTGTTAACACATTGAGGTTGTGCCAAAGCTTAAGATTCGGCACTCTTTTTCTTTACTGTGACGTGCCGAAGCTTAAGAATCGGCAGACTTACGATTTTTTTTTTAAACACAAAGTAATGGTTAACTCAAGGGAAATTACTCTGGCCTGTATGGCAATCATTTTTTCTAAACACAGTTGCTTTCCTTGACCATAAGCTTGCCTAGTTTTTATCTGTTGGCCAATTTTCTTTGACATGTCAACAAGTGATATCTTTGGGATTTCAGGCACCCCAGTGTTATGATTCTTTAAAAAAAAGTCTGTTGTACAAAAAGTGAAATCACATGGATTCAGCCAGCTTCAGGGAAGTTTACTTTGGTGAAAAATCATCACATTGGTTCAAGGGGACTAGTTGATGACTAGTTCAAGCCATTTAAGATACCAACCCTAATTTTCAAAACTTTTTATTTTTCAGCATTCAGTGACATATTTTGGAAATTTGTAAAAAATAAATACAGTCATCTATTAAAAAACTGTGAAACAATCTCAAAAGAAGACATTATAAACTTTTCAATGATATATAATGAGTATGTCAGTATTATGTTGGGTAAGTCTGCTGAATTTTTCAAATATAGCCAAAATCATGCATCACCACAAAATGGCGGGATCCATTCCACTGCGACTCCAATGAGTTAATGTATTCCTTGCAATAACGTTAAGTTATGCGATGGTATCAAAGCTGTGCAACAGTGTTAATGTATTCCTTTGAATAACGTTAAGTTATGCGATGGTGTCAAAGCTGTGCAACAATGTTAATTTTTTCAACAATGACAGCTGTGCATTCGGGTTAATGTATGCAACAATACTAAGCTGTGCAATGATATACAGATGTGCAACAGCCTTAACCTGCGCAACGAGTTCACCAGCTTAATCTAGGGCAGCCTGCACTTCACCAGCAAAAGTAGGTCCTGACTGAAGGAGTTACAGGGACTGATGGCATTGTAACACGCTACAGCAAATCCTGACTGAAGGAGTTACAGAGACCAATGACATTGTAACACGCTACAGCAAGTCCTGACTGAAGGAGTTACAGAGACCAATGGCATTGTAACACGCTACAGCAAATCCTGACTGACAGAGTGACAGGGACTGATGGCATTGTAACACGCTACAGCAAATCCTGACTGAAAGAGTTACAGGGACTGATGGCATTGTAACACGCTACAGCAAATCCTGACTGAAAGAGTTACAGGGACTGATGGCATTGTAACACGCTACAGCAAATCCTGACTGAAAGAGTTACAGGGACTGATGGCATTGTAACACGCTACAGCCAATCACTCACAGACCCAAAGAAGCTCTCGTCAGCTGCCATGCAGGATTCCAGACATACGACTGAAGTGGACCGTTGCTACTGAAGTGAAGTGATTCACCCCTGCAGTATGTCTGAGAATGGCGTGTTGGGTGGTGTTGACCTTGAGCCACCCGTGACACTCTAGGGAGGTGACGTTTGTTTGTCGCTAACAGTGTCTCAGTTGTTAATTGTTGTGGTGGTGGTTGTAGAAATGTGGTGGTGTTAGCTGTCAATATTATTTTGCCTTTAACTTGTTTTTTTTCTATAACATGCGATGGTTTAAAGGTAAAGGTGTCCTATTACTTATGTGGTTGTAGGAGAGTGAGGCATCAGAGACCTTAGCTTCTCTAGGAGCCAGCATATTGAGGGCGGCACCCATCTCTCTCTCTCCCTCTCTCTCTCTCTCTCTCTCTCTCTCTCTCTCCTCTCTCCTCTCCCCTCTCTCTCTTTCTCTCTCTCTCTCTCTCTCTCTCTCTCTCTCTCTCTCTCTCTCTCTCTCTCTCTCTCTCTCTCTCTCTCTCTCTCTTTCTCTCTCTCGCTCGCTCGCTCGCTCTTTCTTTCTGCTCTACCTTCCCTGTCCCTAAAGAGGCAGGTACCCATTTACAGATGGGTAAACTGGAGAACTGTACTGAAGCCAAGCGCGCAAACGGTTGACACCCATTCAAGTGGTAACCACGCTGGATGCTGCTTAACCTTAGCTGGGCACAAGCGAGTGCTCTGACCACTGAGCTATCGCGTTTTACCACCTCAAAAATATACTGCAGGGTTATGAACGTTACCTGTTTTGCAACAAACCCCTCGAAAGATCATACTGTTCCTGCTGTTAGATGCCTAATGAAGCATTCAACTGAAAAAGATTGTGCAAAGATGCAATTACCGCAACGCTGGTGTATCACTCCAAGCTCTAGCTGATGAACAAAAACAACAATATGTTACAGATCTGTTTTAACAAATAGTTTTCAACAGGCAATGTCAACGGTGTCATTCCTCATGGAAGATGGAACAAATCATCTTGTCAATATCTTTTTAATCTGTTATGCATAAACAAATTTAAAAAAAACACTTTAGCATTTGTGGAGGCCTTCTGTTAAAAATGGACATTGATACGAGGTGTAAAACCACAGACAAACCTGATTTTGTTTTGGTGCACAGAATGTATAGCAACATACCAACCCATACATATCATGCCTGTATTGAGCTCAGTGCGCATTTGGGACCTCTCGGTCAGTCTGTCTGCCTTTGTCAGGCTGTCCCTCTTTCTCTCTGTGTTGGTCTGTATGCTTACCTGACAGTCTCTCTCATCTCTCTCTTCACTTCTCTTCTCTCTCTTCTCTCTCTCTCTCCTTCTCTCTCTCCTCTCTCTCTCTCTCTCCTCTCTCTCCTCTCTCTCTCTCTCTCTCTCTTCCTCTCTCGCTCTATCTCTTTCGTTCCTTCTTTCCAAAATGGTTTATATTGTTTGTATCTTTATACCTCTACAATGTAAAATAAAAACTGAGATAAAATGTTTGAAAAACAAAACAAAAAAGAACAAAAGAAAAAAACTTAACTATATGACAGACAGTCAAGGTCGGCTGAGCCATTAACAACGTTAGCAAAACAAAAAACAACACAAAAACAAAACAAAAAACAACGTTAACATACTACTTTTCTTTCAAAACAAGAAATGTTTATAGGAACAAGAACAAACTAATAAATCATGGTTCCAAACAAAAAAGTCTGAGACCATTATTTTATCATCTACGACATTTCACTACATACCTGATCCTTTTCTCCTTTTTTTCCCACTTTTCACAATGAACAAACAATTAGTCAAATCATAGAAGAAAGAAGAAAAAAACAGGTGCCAGGCTTTCTCGTTCACTCAGAACAGTCTGCCATAGGCTACGTCGGCTGCACACCGGTATTAATTTGGGGGTCACGTAGTATCTTCTATAGAGTGCGAGTGGAACAAAATGTTGGTGATTTTCACTGATTTTTTTAAAGCATGAAAAAATGGACTGTGCACTTGTTTTTGGGATTGAGGACTTAGAGCAATACCAGGTAGTCACGAGAAAGCTAGAAATAACCATCAAATGAGGTTTGCCTGTATTCCTACAGCGTTGACCTCGCGCATGCATATTGCGGTAAGGAAGCTAGCAAACGACAAAGGACTGAGGGGGTACAATGTTTGCTGAATTTTTTTTTAAAATTCAAACTTATTAAATTTGTTCAAAATCACATGAGTTTTGAGTCAGAGGCTAGTCTTTCACAAAAAGTGGTTTTAATTTATGTGGATGCCTTAGTACGTGCGGTATGAATATAAGAGTCCCATAGAAAAACAGAAGGAAAAGCGTGATTTTTTATAATACGGGTGTGCAGCCTTCAGACCCACTTAGGCCTAATATGGTGCTTCCTTCCTTCCTTCTCAATTTGGTGGTATTCACTGATGGAGGCAATCTTGTGTCTTGGGACGGTGGGGGGAGGAAGGGGGAGGTGGATCAGAGATGCTGGGTTATTTTGCGTCTTTGTTTAAAATACCACTTAAGGTTTCATTGGATATAACTCCGTGGTTTAACCACTGGTGCGATTGTTCGTATGTTACCATTTATGTTTTACTTATTTATTTTATTTTTTTATTTACTATTCTTTTATTACGAGGATCATGGAAAAAGCACTAATGTGTTGGTTTTTTTTTTCTATCCAGTCCCCCGTGTGTATACATGTTTGTACATTTTGTCATCCGTTCCTACCTTTCACAATGGCCTACTCTTCCGAAAAGCGGAACGGGTTTTAACGTGAGCGCAAGATGTTCTGCGCGCGTTCGCACAAAATTTATGTAAAGTGTGTGTGTGTGTGTGTGTGTGTGTGTGTGTGTGTGTGTGTGTGTGTGGTGTGTGTGTGTGTGTGTTGTATGTTGTTGTATTGCGTGCCTGCGTGCGAGCGTGCGTGCGTGCGTGCGCGTGTAAGCGTAAGTGTAAGGTATCCTCTCACATGCTACAGCAGAATTATGCTTCTTCTTCCTAAGTTTTCGTTCTTGCTGCTCAACATACCAAAGACCATAACAAGCATGCAACAACTACTCCGCTTCACAACTTTCCTCCTGCGTGCCTGCCTGTCTGTCTGTCTGTCTGTCTGCCTGCCTGTCTGTCTGTGTCTGTCTGTCTTTTTCCCTCTGGGCACCCATGTCACTGACAGCTGCAGACGGCTCTGTCTTAGAGAAAAAAAACCGGGGAGTGTGGGGGTGGGAGGGGGGGGAGGGAGGGGCTGGAACACCAGTTGCTGAAAAGCCTGCATGAAGCAGATAGGCCATGTTGTCTACAGGATTTCCCAGGTCGCCCTCACACTTCAGATTCACATCTGTCTCAAAGTGGTTCTGTTGTGTTTCGTGTCTTCAGAGTTCTTTGCTGGTGCCGAGTGACAACACGATGTTGTATTGTTTAGATTACTTGAGTAATGAAAATGCATTCGCTACACGACTGTCATGAGTACGTCAACATGTCATTTATTGCAGGAATAAGAGTAAATGAGGGTTTTTTTTCAGATCTTGTCTTCAAAATGATTCGATCTTGAAATGGCAAGTATGTACACGAAGGAAATATGCATATTGCAATCATTATTTAAGACATTCCCTCACACCCAAACATACACACACACGCGCGCGTACACGCGCGTATATCTGTATTTATATCTGCCGATCTATCGATGTCTCCTCTTCTCTCTCTCTCTCTCTCTCTCTCTATATTTATATATATATATATATATATATATATATATATATGTATATATATATATATATATATATGTTGTTGTGTGTGTGTGTGTGTATGTGTGTGTGAGAGAGAGAGGAGGAGAGAGAGAGAGAGAGAGAGAGAGAGAGAGAGAGAGAGAGAGAGAGAGAGAGAGAGAGAGAGAGAGAGAGAGAGAGAGAGAGAGAGAGAGAGAGAGAGAGAGAGAGAGAGAGAGAGAGAGAGAGAGAGAGAGAGAGAGAGAGAGAGAATATCCTCTGCTGACTTCAGCTGACATCTGCTCGTTGTAATATAAGACTTACATCTATCTTTACTATTACTTTTCAATTCAAGCGGTCTTAAAGCAGCTTACAGTCGACTAGTATTGCACTTGAAGATACGACAGCTTGATACAAACGCAGAAAACAAGATGCGAGGTTTACAGAGTCCTCTACATAGATACATTGCCACTCAAGCTATCAAAGTTGAGTATGTAACCGCCATATAGGCCAGAGGACACGCACATCAGAAACTAACCTCGCCCAGTCTCTGCCTCTTCTCTGTGTGTGTATACATAGCCATGTCAAAAGCAGGTGCAAAACTGCATACACACGGGGACTGGATGAAAAAGCACGTGGGTGCTCATTCCATTATCCTCGAAATAAAAGAAGAAAAAGGTGTCAGAATCAAGGCGTGGCACAACAGCTAGTCTAAACCCTGGAGCAGAAAGGCGTGTGGTCAAAAAGAGGAAATCATTCCCCAGGTCTCTCTCCACACTTCACAAACAGACGGGTCACTAAGAACTGCTGCATGGTCAGTCTTCTGCTGCCTAGTCAGAGCCAGAAAGACGGCAGCTTTCAGTTTCACAAAGCCAATTTTGGAGTTGGCTACTATGAAGGAAAACTGCAAGAGCCGAAAAGACAGTCTTTTTTTAATGTGTTATTTTTTCAACTTAAAGCTTTTGACAAGATCGTGTTTGTAAGGTTTTAATCTCAAGAATATAGTTTACTGAATATGTTTCGTTTCTCAGATTGAGCTCCAAGCTTCATCAATGGTGAATGCAATCTGATGACTCGGGTTCGATTCCCGTTCAAAGGTGGTATTTTTCCCCTGGACTCCACTCCACAATGCCGTCAGCGCCTGGGGGTTATCACAGTTCTTGATGAAACCATTAACGCTGGGGGCAATAGCAAAGTGAGAGGCTGTCTGACCAGTGGCTTTCTTTCCCACTCATGGAATTCCACTTTACAGCTTAGTCTGTAGTGATCGACTATGACTCTCTCACTAGGAGGCTTGACTCGCACAGTCCTTATGTGCTGCAGCCCTGGGGGCTGGTTGGCCTTTGGAGAACATCTCCATCACTGACTGTCCTTATGCCCACTTGGCCGAGAGAGTGGGGATGTACAGTGGGCAAGGCATCTCCACTATAATCAAATTTCTGCCCAGTTTTCGAACCAGCAGCTGCCTCCTCTGCTGTTTTGGAGGTCATCGTCGGACACGACGGACAAACATACATACATACTCTCCCCAAAAGTCCTTCTGATGTGACTATAAACCGAGGCCCCGTGTGCGAACGCACGCAGAACCTCTTGCGCTTACGTTAAATCCTGTTCCGCTTTTCGTAAGAGTAGGCCATTGCGTGCCATGGGAACAGATGACAGAATTTACACAACCGCATAAACACGGGAACTAGATGTAAAAAGGAACGTAGCGCTTATTCCATTATCCTCGATATATAAAGAATAGAAAAACATGTTATGTATTCGACTTTTTACCCGCAATTATGGCATCAGCATTCTGACTTTTGGTATGATGTCTAAACCAGGCACAGGTGTGCATGCAGTTTGTAATATTTTTGTTTATCCATTTCCTCCAACATACAATGACCTACTTTTCTTTTTAGAAAAAAGCTAATGGGGTAGTAACTCGTGCACAATGATGTTCTGCCTGCGTTTACACAAGAGATCTTGGGTTATAGACTTATCCGAAAGGCTTCAAGAGAAGTTGAGTCAGCGCTTAATATGTCAACTTCATCGGGAAAATCCCCTCTAACGGGTGTCCCGTTGGTAGCTCAATCCAAGGTCATCAGATCAGGAGCGCCACTTTCTAACCACTTAGCCCCCCCCCCCCCCCACCCCACCCCCTCCCCCACCCACACCCCGTGCTCCTCTCCTCGCTTCACTAAAATCAAAAAACATGTATCATGAACAATACAAATAACAGTTTTATTAACGCTTGTACTGTGTTGATTATGATGACTGAAACTGCTTATATTAGGTTTCGAGGTTGCTGATCTTACAATAGCTGTGATGAAACTGTCCTGTGTACTTTGTTTACGATACAAAAGCACTTCACAAAAAAGCAAGAATAGGAAAGATGCTTTGTTAACCATGCTACTGAACAATTTAAAAAACAAACCAACGTAAGCAAACAACACCTATACATAACATCATGTTTAGTATTCCCACTCTGTTCTAGGGTTTTGTGCAGAGAGAAAAGTTAACTCTCTCTAGCCTATCCATCCACTCTATGTGATCAAGTAGTTTAGCTACTTTGGCCTGATTTCGTTCGTCCAATACAGCGTCATGGTCATCACGGCCAAAACTAGTTAAAGGTCCTTAGGTTGATGGACCTGCTGACCTTGCTTGACACTCTTTGTGCACTATCCTTTCATATCTCAGAGCTAAGAAGCTAAAATGGTCTCCACACACTCTTTAAGTGAACCTCACATTTTCTAAAGAAGTGACATTTTGCATGATTTTGTCTGTGGATAGTCCATCACAGAGTATAGACTATGCTATAAAATGGGGGCAGGGTTCGGGGAGAAAATGAAATCAAGAAATCAAGAACTAAAACGCCAATGTGATGTATCAGAGTTGACTATACTGTGACGATGCCGGAAGCCTGTCAGTATAAATGGCATCCCCACATTCCAGAAATTCTGTGCAAAAAATTTCCTCTTTTCTATCACTCTCTTTGTTTTTGCCTTGTTCGTTTCTCTTCCTGTCACCTCTGTCTTGTCTATTTTTTGACTTCTGGTTAATTTTTCTGCCCCTGTTTTTTAGAAGGACTTAGAAGATACCATTTCTCTTATGCTGAGGTGGGATGATGCACTGGGCCTGACTTGTCAGGTGCCTAACGGCAGCGTGACGCAATTTCGCTCATATAACTGACAACAATAATTGCTGTTTAAGCGTTCGACGAAGAAGAACTACTAAACTTAAAACTTTGTATAGGGAATTAGTCAGTAAAAGATATTCTAGATGAAGAGCTGATACTACACATTGACCTCTTCCTCTTAACTGCCCAGTGCAAGTGCACCCTATATGCCGGGAATAAAATTCTTATGTACCACTGCTACGTTCATATCCCTCTTACTCAGAAACTACTACATGAATATTCCTGATAGTCTGCCCAATGACAGTATATATATCGTAGCTTACTTCAAGGCAAGCTCAAATTAGTTAGCATGATATTTCACTGCAAAAATATATTTAAAATGTAAAAAATCGACCATAAATACGATTTCTTCATCACCACTGTCATTCTGAGTAATCTCCATCTCAATAATGTCAAACATTAGTCTAGGCCAAATCTCATTCATTGTTTTTTAAATACATGATCTACTGAATCATACGCGATCGTTTTCATCACTGTTAGGTAAATCTAGAGTTTTATTTGCCACTTTTACAGCTGTGTAAAGTTATTGCTGCCTTCAACAAGAAGTGTCAGCAATTTTGAACAAGAACCTCCCCAGCAGTCATGCATAAAAAACACAAAATACGAGCAAAAAGCCCGATCGTTTTTGCCATGGTTTTTGCAGCTGGATGTTGCCAAGCAGCAGGAGAGTGGTCTCCATTAATTTTGGAGTTCTTTCCCTTTAACTGTAGTCAAGGAAGCAGGCTTGTTTACATGTGTTCGACACCCCGGAAATTTTTTCGGGTTGTTGGCGTATAGGTACACGTTTAGCCCGGAAAATTTCCGGGCTAAGGCAGTCTAGTGGTTAAGTGGTCGCACCAATGTGAGAAACACAAAGAATGGAACAGGTTAAAAATTACGATAAAACAAAGCAGATGCACCACATATGTGAAAACATAAACTGTTAGAAAGTTTCAGTAAGCTTATTGCCGAAAAACTAGGTCTAATGCATTTGTCCACCACACCTAAAAGAAAAAAAAAAACAATAACTAATGTAACAGAATATACGGCCTATTTAGTTTTTACTTGGTTCAAGAAGCACGCGCGCGCGTGCGACCACACATACATACACTCACACGCACACACCACACACCCACGCACTGCGCGCGTACACACACATAACACACCCGCGCACGCTCGCATGCCCCCCCCCCCCCCCCCCCCACACACACACATACACACATGCACACCAACGCACACACGCGCACCCTCTTCCACACACACACACACACACACACACACTATACGGAAAACCGTTAAAAATGAACGTTAATGTAAATGGATCTTTTCTGCTTTAAACAACAAGAACAGTATATAATCTCACTGGCAAATATGTATATCTTCATCAATTTTAAAGTAACAAGCGGACAAAAAGATAAAACAAAGCAATGGAAATTATGTTAAACAAACAACTACGCTGCCAAACTCACAAGTATGCAACAAAGAACGACCAAGCACAAAGAAAACCCTAACAAACAAAGTAAAGAAGTGGGGACTATAGACACCATTGTCATTATCATCAGCGTGAACACATTTCATTATAATGTCATCATCATCGTCATCGTAATCATCATCATCATTATCGTCATTGTCGTAGTCGTCGACATCATCATTATCACCACCACTACCACCACCACATCATCATCATCATCATCATCATCATCATCATCATCATCATCATCATCTTCTTCTTCTTTCTTCTTCTTCTTCTTCTTCTTCTTCTTCTTCTTCTTCTTCGCAATTCTTCTTCTTCTTCGAAATTCTTCTTCGCAATTCTTCTTCTTCTTCGCCAATCCTCGCAATTCTTTTTTTTTTCTTCTTCTTCTTCTTCTTCTTCTTCTTCTTCTTCTTCT
Source organism: Rapana venosa (assembly GCA_028751875.1). NCBI lineage: Eukaryota > Metazoa > Mollusca > Gastropoda > Neogastropoda > Muricidae > Rapana > Rapana venosa. The sequence continues at coordinate 29,870,803 of CM054163.1, forward strand.
TGTTCTTCTTCTTCTTCTTCTTCTTCTTCTTCTCCTCCTTCTTCTTCTTCTCCTGATCAATCGGCGTACGCATTCTGTATTCAACACAAATGCAATTACAATCAGGAAACTATACAGCTAGGGAAAAAAAGGAATTGCTAGCTCACACTCTAAATACTCACTTCCTACATTCTCTACAGTCTTCCTTCCAATCAACGTTAAGTGTTTCAATCGTCGAGGTTTAGCTAGCCCCGGTCACCCCCAAAACCGTTCACTAAACGGTCAAGGCTTTCAAGGGAAATAACTTAACCCTGTGATCTTGATGAAAGGCGCAGACGGTAATGGAGTCCATTAGTGGACATACCGATAATGGAGTAGGGAAGGCAGTATGACGGGGGATAGTGTCTGAAGCAATTTACTCCCGTATGATGGTAGTAGAGGGGTGGCAGAGGCCAAAGACTACTTCTCTGTCTTCTGCAAATGATTCCAGACAATGAAAGAAATTGCCGCGATGGGAAAAAAACGTTGTGCTAATGCTTTTTGTTGTGGAATGGTTGTTGTGGAAGGACCGCATCGTATGGTGGAGAGGTAGTCAAGTGACTGTAGACAGAAGAAGAAGAAGAGAAGAAGAAGAAGAAGAAGAAGAAGAAGAAGAAGAAGAAGAAGAAGAAGAAGAAGAAATTGCGAAGAAGAAGAAGAAGAAAGAAGAATTGCGAAGAAGAAGAAGAAGAGAAGAAGAAGAAGAAGAAGAAGAAGAAGAAGAAGAAGAAGAAAGAAGAAGAAGAAGAAGAAGAAGAATTGCGAAGAAGAAGAAGAAGAAGAAGAAGAAGAAGAAGAAGAATTGCGAAGAAGAAGAAGAAGAATGCGAAGAAGAATTGCGAAGAAGAATTGCGTAGAAGAAGAAATTGCGAAGAAGAAGAAGAAGAAGAAGAAGAAGAAGAATTGCGAAGAAGAATTGCGAAGAAGAATTGCGAAGAAGAATTGCGAAGAAGAAGGAAGAAGAAGAAGAAGAAGAAGAAGAAGAAGAAGAAGAAAGAAGAAGAAGAAGAAGAAGAAGAAGAAGAAGAAGAAGAAGAATTGCGAAGAAGAAGAAGAAGAAGAAGAAGAAGAAGAAGAAGAAGAAGAAGAAGGAAGAAGAAAAAGAAGAAGAAGAAGAAGAAGAAGAGGAATTGCGAAGAAGAAGAAGAAGAAGAAGAAGAAGAGAGAAGAAGAAGAAGAAGAAGGAAGAAGAGAAGAAGAAGAAGAAGAATTGCGAAGAAGAAGAATTGCGAAGAAGAAGAAGAAGAATTGCGAAGAAGAATTGCGAAGAAGAATTGCGAAGAAGAATTGCGAAAAAGAAGAAGAAGAAGAAGAAGAAGAAAAAGAAGAAGAAGACAGAAGAAGAAGAAGAAGAGAAGAAGAATTGCGAAGAAGAAGAAGAAGAAGAAGAAAGAAGAAGAAGAAGAAGAGAAAGAAGAAGAAGAAGAAGAAGAATTGCGAAGAAGAATTGCGAAGAAGAAGAAGAAGAAGAAGAAGAAGAAGAAGAAGAAGAAGAAGAAGAGAAGAAGAAGAAGAAGAAGAGGAATTGCGAAGAAGAAGAAGAAGAAGAAGAAGAAGAAGAAGAAGAAGAAGAGAAGAAGAAGAAGAAGAAGAAGAAGAAGAAGAAGAAGAAGAAGAAGAAGAAGAAGAAGAATGCGAAGAAGAAGAATTGCGAAGAAGAAGAATTGCGAAGAAGAAGAAGAAGAATGCGAAGAAGAATTGCGAAGAAGAATGCGAAGAAGGAATTGCGAAGAAGAAGAAGAAGAAGAAGAAGAAGAAGGAAGAAGAAGAAGAAGAAGAAAAAGAAGAATTGCGAAGAAGAAGAAGAAGAAGAAGAAGAAGAAGAAGAAGAAGAAGAATTGCGAAGAAGAATTGCGGAAGCGAAGAAGAAGAAGAAGAAGAAGAAGAAGAAGAAGAAGAAGAAGAAGAAGAAGAAGAAGAGAATTGCGAAGAAAGAAGAAGAAGAAGAATTGCGAAGAAGAGAAGAAGAAGAAGAAGAGAAGAAAGAAGAAGAAGAAGAAGAAGAAGAAGAAGAAGAAGAAGAAGAGAAGAAGAATTGCGAAGAAGAAGAAGAAGAAGAAGAGAAGAAGAAGAAGAAGAAGAAGAAGAAGAAAGAGAAGGAAGAAGAAGAAGAGAAGAGAAGAAGAATTGGAAGAAGAAGAAGAAGAAGAAGAAGAAGAAGAAGAAGAAGAAGAAAGAAGAAGAGAAGAAGAAGAAGAAGAAGAGGAAGAAGAAGAAGAAGA
>CM054163.1:29878042-29910542 GCA_028751875.1 Rapana venosa
TGTTCTACGTGCATTGGCACTCGGGTACCTCGGTTTATAGTCTTATCCAAAAGACTTTTGGGGAGAGTGGAGTCTGCGCTGATGTTACTCCAGGGGAAAATCTCTTGAACGAGAATCGAACCCGTGTCAGCAGATCACTAATACATCACTCTAAACACCAGGCTATTCCGTCCCCGTACGCATTCAAGATAGCACATACCATTGCTATTTCAGACATGCTGCTGAACAGCTGAAAGTATTGTCAATGGTGAACCTTAATCGTTGTTTTCAGTGTTGGAAAAGGCAATGTGTTTGCGTTTCACATTATTTGGATTCATATTATTGGTTGCCTGTGCCACAGAGAGTAAACTATAAGATCAGTACCCTCTGTTACAAATGTTTCCACAAAACAGCTCCCTCCTAACTCTGTGAATGTCTTCACTTGTACACTCCCTCTCGTTCCCTTCGCTCTGCTGCAGATACCTTGTGCTTAAGAATACCTAGATTCAACCAGTCCACTGTTGGCCGTCGCTCTTTCTCTGTTTCTGGTCCATCGATCTGGAATGACCTCCTCTCTCCCTTCGTCAAAAGCCTTCTTATGACGCGTTTAAATCCGGATTCAAGACACATTTATTTCAAAGCTAAGATTCTCCCCTCCTGTTCCATTTCATTTTTGTCCCTGCCCTCAACAGCCCAAACCCCATCACCCTGCCGGAGTGTAGAACTCTTGTGTGTGTGTGTGTGTGTGTGTGTGTGTGTGTGTGTGTGTGTGTGTGTGTGTGTGTGTGTGTGTGTGTGGTGTGTGTGTGTGTGTGTGTGTGTGTGTGTGTGTGTGTGTTGTGTGTGTGTGTGTGTGTGTGTGTGTGTGTGTGTGTGTGTGTGTGTGTGTGTGTGTGTGTGTGTGGTGTGTGTGTGCGTGCGCGTTCGTGCGAGCTTGCGTGTATATATTTGAATTTGTAAGGCTGCATGTGAATGAGTAGGATAATTGACAACGCTTTGATTTGTTTGTTTTTTTGCAAGATAGAGCGCTATATAAATTCCATGTATCATTATTATCATTATTATTATTATTATTATTATTATTATTATTATTATTATTATTATTACTATTATTATTATTATTTTATTATTATTATTATTAATAATACTACTACTATTATTATTTTTATCATTATTATTATTATTACTATTATTATTATTATTATCATCACCATTACTATTATTATTATCATCATCATTATCATTATTATTATTATTATCATTATTATTATTATTATTATTATTCGGAGGATGTGAGTAAATCCGGGTTGAGAGGCTTAAACTGTCACTTGGCCTTGCTCGGCTTCTTTGCAGGCACAAGCCATGGGCTGGAGCTCCTGATGCTGTTCCTGCACCACGATCACTCCGAGACCCACGCAGTCACCCCACCCTCCACACAGCCTCGGCCTTGCTCTGAAGTCGGAGTATGGCTGCCTAGTTTTATTTATTTTTTTAATTTTATTCTTTTATTTCGAGGATAATGAGAATAAGCACTCGTGTTCTTTTTTTCCCCCATCCAATCCCCGTGGTGTATGCGGTTTTTTATAAGTTTTGTCATCCGTTCCCACCGGCACACAATGGCCTACTCTTCCGAAAAGCGTAACGGGTTTTAACTTGTGCGCGTGATATTCTGCGTGCGTTCGCATACGGGACCTCAGTTTATAATCTCATCCTATGTTTATGGTGTGGTACATGAACACAGTCAGACAGGCAAACATCTCATTCAGTGTTGTTGTTTTTTTGTTAAATCTTAGAGATTCCCGGGTGGGATGAATGAGTCAAGAGCGCGTAATTATTATTGTGGGTGATCCCCCAGGGTGTTAAGCTGGGGAACGCACAACAATAAAAACTACGACGACAACTACAATAGAATGTGGCTCATGGTTTATTTATTTTATTATTTATACCACTTTAAGTCACGCAGATTTCTCTGCGTGAAATTCGGGCTGCTCTCCCAGGGGAAAGCACGTCGCCACAAGAGCAGCACCACCCTATTTTTTTCTTTTTTCCTGTCTGCAACAGTATTTGTTTCCCCAACAGAGTGGCTTTTTTCTACATAATTTTGCCAGGAACTAACTCTCTTGTTGCCGTGGGCTTTTTTACGTGCGCTAAATAATTATGTGCAACACACGGGACCACGGTTTATCGTCTCATCCGAAAGACTAGCGCCAAGACCACCACTCATGGTCTAATGGATGGGGGAAAAGTTTCGGGTCCAAACGGGTTCGAACCACCGCACACCTCAGACCCGGACTTTTCGCTTTCTAGACAGGCGCGTTACCTCTAGACCACCGATCCCCTGATTTTTGTGGAGCATGATTATACAAAGCATCTCAAACTCTCCCTACGCACCCTACAACATCAGAGGCACAGAGACAAAATTAAAGTAGTAACTAAGCAATAATACAACACACACACACACACACACACACACACACACACACAACACAAAACCGGAGAGAGGGAGAGATAGTGAGAGAGAGAGAGAGAGAGAGAGAGAGAGAGAGAGAGAGAGGAGAGAGAGAGAGAGAGAGAGAGAGAGAGAGAGAGAGAGAGAGAGAGAGAGAGAGAGAGAGAGAGAGAGAGAGAGAGGGGAGAGAGAGAGAGAGAGAGAGAGAGAGAGAAACGACACGATTTGTGGAAAGGAAGTGTGTGAGTGGAGATGGAGGAGGGGAGGGGGGAGACAAATATGCAGTAATCTGACACAGCTAGAGGTGAATTCCTTGACGAAACATCTTCTTCTTCGCGGGGATGGGCAGGGTACTAGTCCTTGGCCAAAAGAAGCAGATGTGAGCTCTGTAGGGTATAGGCTGGACAACGGACTCTATGCAACAGAACTGGGAATAGAATGATGCTAGTGGTGATTTCTGCAAGCCTAGGTTGTTTAAGTTGATAAGGAATAGTTTAGTTTCATCAACATTGAGATTAATGATGGGTTTTTTTCCTGTTATATGAGCGAAAATGCGTCGCGCTGCCGTTAAGCGCCTGACAAGTCAGGCCCAGAGCAATCCAATTCGGCATGGGAGAGAACTGTTATCTTGTAAGTCTTTCTGGAACAAAAGAAAAGAGAATAGACAAAGACGGCAGAATATAGACAAGGTAGCGACAGGGAAATAAAAATAAAATAAATAAAATAAAATAAAAACACGACAGAAATAAAGAGAGGAATAGGAAAAGGGAATTCCTAGGACAGAATTTCAAGAACGTGTTGTTGCTATTTATGCTGGCAGACCCCCGGCATTTCCACAGGGAAGTAGTGTAAGATGTAAAAACAACGAAGTATGCAAACAGTGCGCAGTTGACTTCTCCAGAGCCAGTCCCTGTGAGTGGTTCGGGCACGTCACACGGACATCTGGACTGGCCAAGACTTGTCCTACTGGGAACAGTACAAGGAGGGAGACGAAGAGGCAGACAGAGAAAACGATGGGAAGACAAAACCAGAGAGTGGACTGACTAGCCTTGAATGGGACGATTTGCTACGGAAAGCAGAGGACTGCGGGGAGTGGAGGAAGCTGGCTGCAAAATCATCAGTGGTGCTCCCACGGGACTAAGGGATAAGTGAAGGTGAAGGTCAGTCCCCATGAGGCCTTGTGGAACAATTCACCATGTGGCTTTATCTGACTCTCCTAAACAGTGTACTTAGCTAGTCACAAACACACGTGGGGTTAGAACATTGCGCTCGCAATCTGATGACCCGGGTTTGATTCCCGTTCAAGGGGGATATTTTCCACTAGAAGTTAAGATCAGTGCAGACTCCACTTCCCCCAAAAGTCCTTCGGATGAGACTATAAACCGAGCGAGGCCCCGTGTGCGAACGCACGCAGAACATCTTGCGCACACGTCGAAACCTGTTCCGCTTTTCGTAAGAGTATAAAAGAATAAAATAAATAAATAAATAAAATTGAACAACCAGTTCAGGAAATATCCCAGATGAATAGTTACCAAGCATTTTTTCCCATGTTTCCTGGCTAGATCTCCGGGGTTCAGTAATGGTGTCAACATCACGCTTACGACCAGTTTGTTGCCCACCACTGAAGGTAGCCGCACTCCGACTTCGGGGATATTAAGTAGTTTCAACAAGCGTTTTATTACAAAGAGTTAAGTCATCAGCGGCTGTAGCTGAATCATATAGCACTTACACACGAGGTGGTCAGTCATTGATCTGTGTTAGTGTGTCTGGTTCACTGTTTGATTCAGAGTGTTGCTCTGGATTTTGTTTTGTGTTTATTTTGTTATTATTTTAAAACCTTTTTTTCTCCTCTGTTCTACTGTTTTATATTGAGCATCTTTGTTCTCTTCAAAATGTATGTACAGTGTAGTTTTTTTTCAGTTTGCTCTGCCAAAATCAGGAGAAACAAAAAAAAACTACACTCTACTAGATATGCTTGAACATTTTCATTCACACACCCAAAAAAGTGTGTTTCCAAATATGGCTTAGAGATCTACTTCATCCAAAATAAACAGTGCAGCTTAAACAATGGAAGATACTTTTAACATTTATCACAAATTTCGACAGGAGGTAACCTGTACTATGACTATCTAAGTCAATAATATACAAGTCAAAATAAGGAACACATTCATTTCTATTCCAGGTGACGACATTCTGGGAGCGATCTTTTGAAAAGAATAAACATACGAAAAAACGAAAACCACGGAAGCAGAATTGTTAATATATATTAGTACGTTTGTAACTTTTGACAGTCTTCACTTTTAAGAACGCTGTGACGGGGAATCAATATGGAAAGACGTCATGCACCTTTCATCATCATCATAGATTTCTATTTACGGAGTTTGACGACGCAAAAAGAATGAATTGGTTAGATACGTTCGATTCCTTGGCAAATGTAGTCCCATTCAAATTAAAGAAATAAAGAAAAGAAAAAACACCCACAAATAAACAAAGCAATGCATGCGTCATTCCAAAATGTGTTGGGTTTTTTATTGGGGGGGGGGGGGGGGGGTTGTTGGTTTGTTTGTGTGTGTGTGTGTGTGTGTGTGTGTGTTTTCTGCCCAATTGTCCATGACGTTTGACGTTCCTGTTCTGCCGTTCTACTCATTTATTTATTTTTGTATGTATGTGTGTATTCTTTCTTTATTTATTCTTTATTTAGAGGATAATGGAATAAGCACTCATGTGGGTTATTTTACACCCAGTTCTCGTGGGTATTCAGTTTTGTAAATTCTGTGGGAACCACCTGCACACAATGGCCTACTCTCCCGAAACGCGGAGCGATATTTTTAACCATTTTTGCAAGATGTTCCAGCTCCGCTCATGTTGCTTTCCCCACCCCCCACACTCCGCACTCCAGCCTAACCCAGGCTAGTCATGCCCTAACCCAAAAGTCAGAAGTTCACAGGACTTTTTTTTATCAACGTTAAGCTGAAGTGAAGCCACCAGCCAGAGGGGCCCTGCACGGCTGCTTGGTCCACTACGGTGGTGTTGCGCAGGTACCTGCTATACCCTAAGAAACCAGTCGCCAGTCCCTCTACTGACCATATATGTTTGTCCGTCGTGTCCGACGATGACCTCCAAAACAGCAGAGGAAGCAGCTGCTGTTTTGGAAACTAGGCAGAAACTTTGATTATAGTGGAGATGCCTTGCCCACAGTACATCCCCACTCTCTCGGCCAAGTGGGCATAAGGACAGTCAGCGTTGGAGATGTTCTCCAAAGGCCAACCAGCCCCCAGGGCTGCAGCACAAAAGAACTGTGCAAGTCAAGCCTCCTAGTCAGAGTCATAGTCGATCACTAAAAGACTAAGCTGTAAAGTGGAATTCCATGAGTGGGAAAGAAAGCCACTGGTCATACTACAGCCTCTCACTTTGCAGTTGCCTCCAGCGTCAATGGTTTCATCAAGAACTGTGATAAACCCCTAGCGCTGACGGCAGCTACTGACCACAATCACAGCGGAGGTCCGGAATCTAACTGGACAACACGCCCACTGGGGTGGCGACCACCTCCACGTCTTTACCAACGGCACCTACCCCTTTAAGCTCCAACCCCCGAAGGCTCTGAGGTCGTGGCTCCATCTTCATGCCTGTCAATGGAAAGCTTATTGACCAGTGGCCTCGTTCCTCCTCGCCTTTCGATGGATCCGTTGTTCTAGAGGTAACGCGCCTGCCTAGATAGCAAGCGCCAAAGTTCGGGTCGGGAGTGTGCGGTAGTTTGATCCTAGTTTGGGAGGTAAAAGATCACACACACCCACACCCCCCCCTCCACCCAGCCCCCGCCCATGCATTAGACCATGAGTAGTGGTCTGGGTGATAGTCTTTCGGAGGAGTCGATAAACCGAGGTCGTGTGTGTTACGGAAACTTATTTTTAGCGCGCGTAAAAGAAATAACGGCAAGAAGAGAGTTGTTCTTGACAATAAATTATGTAGAAAAAAAGCCAGACTGATAGGGAAACAAATACAGTTCCAGGCAGATTAAAAACAAAATCATGGGTGGCGCTGCTCTTGTGGCGACGCGCTCTATCCGGGGGAAAGCAGCCCGAATTTCACGCAGAGAAATCTGCCGTGACTTAAAGTGGTGTAAACAGAAAAAGGCACTTGAAATACACAGTCATAATAATAATAATAATAATAATAATGTATGGAATTTATATAGCGCTGAATCTTGTAAAGCAACAAATCAAAGCGCTCAGATTTCATTTCATACCACTTTAAGTCACGGCAGATTTCTCTCCGTGAAATTCGGGCTGCTCTCCCCGGGCAGAGCGGGAGAGCGCGTCGCCACAAGCGCAGCGCCACCCTTTTTTTTTTTTTTTTCATACACCCAGTTCTTCACAAACGAAGCAGCGCGTCTTATTCTGGGCGTGTCCTCTATCCTTTAAAAGATGCATGGTGGTCTGGAGTGCCAGTGTTTTATCTAAAACAGCAAACTGACGTCTGCGAGGCAACGCATTTAGCGCACGTAAAAGCTCCCGCGGCAACAGAAGGGTAGTTCTTGGCAAATATGTCTTGAATAACAAACGCCACGGGGTAAATTGTTACGTTGGTATAATAACACAGCGTTTGGCTTCATTACAAGTCATAACACCTTACCTATTAGACAAGCCCAAATTTGACGCATGAAACTTAGCTCTGAATGAACGAAATACACAAGACATAGCTGGTAATGCATCTTCCAAAATACCTAAACAAATCGTTTCGTAGCGAAAAACACATTAACCAGCAGCACAAATCGTAAACGTCTTTTAATTTCATTTCATTTCTTCTTCTTCTCCGTCGAACGCTCAAACAGCATCTATTGTTGTCCGTTATATGAGTAAAAATTCGTCACGCTGCCGTTATCTTTTATAAGTCTTTCTTGGGGGGGGGGGGGGGGAGGGTCAGGAGATCGGACCAAGAAGGCAGAAAATAGTCAAGAAGGAGGAGGTGACAGGAAGAATAGGGACAAAGAAGAAACAAAGAGATGATAGAAAAAAAAACAGGATTTTCTTTTCTGCACAGAATTTCCAGAAGATAGGGATGTTATTTATACTGACACACCCCCACGACATCCCTGAAGGGTATCTGACATAATTTTATTTCAGGGTGTTTTGTTTGTAGCGCTATCGTCCAAGAAGACCATGATTGTCAGGGACCACAACTTGTTCAGTTTCAATGGCTTCAGTAACATTCGCTTCAAGTTCATACCTAATACTCCTGCCCTTCAAACATCCAGCTCCCTTAACCTGAGTAAAAACAATATAAACGACACAGAACCCAAACCATTTCATTCCTTAAGACAAACAAGACAAGGCTGTGATGATGAGGCCAACTAATAATAATATAATACATGGAATTTATACAGCGCTATATCTTGCAAAAAACAAATCAAAGCGCTTTCATTCATCCTAGTCTTTCACATGCAGCCAGTTACAATTAATAGATTTTTACAAATTCAAATATAAACACACACGCGCACAATTAGTGTGTGTTTAACAAATTCAAATGTAAACACACACACGTGCACACCCCACCCCTCCCACACACACACATAAAGGTTATACACTCCAGCAGGGTGATGGGGGATGTTGGTTGTTGAAAGTAGGGACAGAAATGAGATGAAACAAGAGGAGAGGATCTTAGGTTTGAAAAAATGTGTCTTTAGACTGGATTTAAAAGCATCATAAGTATGCTTTTGGCGTGAGAGAGGGGGAAGTCATTCCAGATCGATGGACCAGACACAGAGAAAGAGCGACGGCCAACAGTGGACTGGTTGAACCTAGGTATTCTTAAGCACAAGGTATCTGCAGCAGAGCAGAGGGAACGAGAAGGAGTGTAGAGGTTGAGACATTCACAGAGGTAGGAAGGTGCTGTTTTGTGGAGACATTTGTAACAGAGGGTACTAATCTTATAGTTTACTCTCTGTGGCACAGGCAACCAGTGGAAAGAAGTTCATTAGTGACGAATACAGACGTAATGAGATCCAATGAAACATCAGTGATGAGCCAACATAAAATATGACCCGATCTGTGTGTAGCTTCATTTACCAGCTGGGACAGAGAGTGGTTTGACAGAGAAAGAGAAAGATGCTTGACGTCAGGAGAAGACTGGCTGTGGAAAAAGAAGCTCAAGACACCAAGAATGATACGTTTCTTGGAAGAGAGGCTGTAGTGATTAAAGAGTGATTGGAATTCTTGATGAAAAAGGGAAGTTGTCAGATTGTTTTTTCGGCTGGGAGGTGGGTGGTAAAAAGCAGCAGAAAGCAATAGAATGGCCGGGTAAGGTGAGGTTGAGTTCACAGACTTCAAAAGATTCCGGTAAGAAAGGGAGGGAGTGGCAGAAAGAAAGAACAGGATGCAGCGTGTCCTTATAAACGACAGCGATGCCACCTCCACGGGAGAGTCGGGGGAAGGAAAGAGTCTTATAGCCAGGTGGTGTTAGCTGTTTTATCATAGGTTCATGGCCTTGTTGTTTTAACCATGTTTCTGTGAAAAAAAGTTACATCTAGGTTTCGTTCAGAGATAAAATCGGAAAGAAAATCAGCCTATCCATCTGGGCAAACAGATTGTGCATGGTGCAGACAGATGTGAAGAAGATTTGAAGGAGAAAGAGAGGGGGTTTTAATTTTTTTTTTATATCGATGATAAGTGAATAAGCATTAATGTGCTTTTTTACATCCAGTCCCTGTGTGTATGCGGTTTTGTAAATTCTGTCATCTGTTCCCACCAGCACACAATGGCCTACTCTTAATAAAAGCGGAACGGGATTTAACGTGTGCGCAAGATGTTCTGCGTGCTTTCGCACACGGGACCTCGGTTTATAGTCTGGTCCGAAGGACTTTTGGGAAGAGTGATGTCGGCACTGATGTTAACTCCAGAGGAACATATTGAAGGAGAAAGTGGTGAGTTAGGACAAGGATCTGAGGAAGAAGATGAAGGCGATGGCAGATAAGTAGACAGTGGGAGAACAGACAAGAGTTTACATGGTGAGTCAGGTGTGGAGGGTGGTAAAGGAACTGAGTCAGGCAGGGGATCTGAATCTTTGTACACAGCATAAATCACATTACAATAAAAAAAAAGTCTTTTCACACATAAAAGATAAATCAATAACAGGGGGGAGCATGTCACGGGGAGATGAGGCAGCGTGGTCAGTGGTTACGGAAGTGACGTCAGAGGTGAGGGGGGAGACACGTGGAGGCCGGGCACACTGCAGGCGATGACGTCTGCCTGCACGTGTTCCTCTTCTGGTTTTTTTGTTATGAATACCTAGGTTTGAGATATGTTGTTTTGTATCTTCATCAAGTCTGTTCTGTTTGTGGCCAAGTCCACGTATGTACGTGATACAGATAACGAACACTCTAAAGTAAACACATATACCATACGCAGAACATATTGCGCACAATCATAACTTGGCCGCTTTTCGGAACAGTAGGCCATCAAGTGCCGATTGGAACGGGTGACAACATTTACGAAACTTGCATACACACTGGATGTACAACATGCACATGAGTATTTTTTGATTATCGTCGAAATAAAAGAATAAATACACATAAATAAACAATGCAACACAAATAACACTGCAGAATGGACATTCTGATCCTATTACAGTGTTTACAATTCACTCAATGTTCACCAGAACAAAACAGCGCAGGAGGAAAATATATACATATATAATGCAAAAGAAAATAGCTGTAAGGTGTACACACAAAAAAACAAAAAACACCTCAAGCAAAATGGATGCTTTAGGAAAGGGAGACAAATCGCAAGAGAGATAACACAAAGGTTAGGGGAAAAAAGACAAAACAAAACCAAAAAAACAACTGCGTGACAGAGATGAAAAAATGTGTCACAGAAAACTTTCAGAAGGCGGGGATGCTACTTACACTGAAAGAACTCGAGACATTCGCACAGACGGATTAGAGGGAGATAGATAGATAGATAGATAGATAGATAGATAGATAGATAGATAGAGAGAGAGAGAGAGAGAGAGAGAGAGAGAGAGAGAGAGAGAGAAGAGAGAGAGAGAGAGAGAGAGAGAGAGAGATGGAGAGAGAGAGAGAGAGAGAGAGAGAGAGAGAGAGAGAGAGAGAGAGAGAGAGAGAGAGAGAACTCTGAACTCTGAACATTTTAATTGTACTTCGGCCTTGGGCCACAATACAAGTGAGAGAGAGAGAGAGAGAGAGAGAGAGAGAGAGAGAGAGAGAGAGAGAGAGAGAGAGAGAGAGAGAGAGAGAGAGAGAGAGACAATGACAATGACAATGACAATGACAAATTCTTTTATTTCGAGGATAATGAATAAGCACCCATGTGCTTTTTTATGAAAGAGAGAGAGAGAGAGAGAGAGAGAGAGAGAGAGAGAGAGAGAGAGAGAGAGAGAGAGAGTGAGAGAGAGAGAGAGATGGGGTGGGGGTGAGGGCGGGGGGGGGGGGGGTATGGGTTGGATAAGCTACTATCTTATGTATGATGATTTCAAGCATACTGCAGAGGAGGATCGTTAATTTCTGAACTGAACCGAGCCACCCCTATGGCATGCTTGAAAGAGGCGGGCTGTGTCCATAACACACCATGACATACAACCTCTCAACGTACATTTACTGTATTAGTTCAGAAACAACAACAACAACAACTACTACTACTACTACTACTACTACTACTACTACTACTTCTACAACTACTACTACTACTACTACTACTTCTACTACTACTACTACTACTACTACTACTACTACTACTACTACTACTACTACTACTACTATCTCTGGAATGCTAGTTACATACAGCCTTGTGATCCAGGATTAAGAAGAAGAAGAAGAAGAATTGCAAGGAAGAAGAAGAATTGCACAGACGAAGAAGAAGAAGAAGAAGAAATGGAATTTATATAGCGCTGTATCTTGCACACACTCAACTCATTCTTACACAGTCATGCAACCAATAGCAAGTAATAGTTCCAACAAGTCCAAATGCACACACACACACACGCGCGCGCGCGCGCACACACACACACACACACACACACACACAGGCCACACACCCTGGCAGGGCGATGATTAGTCGGAAAAAAAACAACCCAACAACCCTTAAAATCAATCAAATTGGTCGACGTGGAGTGATGCTGGCAAAGCGGCTGGCAGACCCTGGGATACTTCAGATCCCTTCTTCTCTGCCTATACACGAGATCTGGTTGTCACAGTGTGCAAGTGCTACATTCGACAGATCATTCTGTTCATAGGAATCCCCGCCAATGTCGTATGCTGTTTAGTGTTTTGGAAGGTGATTCAAACTGCTATGGCGCTTAGTTACAATTCGCTTGTGTTGTTGTCTTATGTGGAATTATGAGCTGTTGTTTCGTTCTCAATACATGTATTAGAAACAGCAATATTGCGCGCGCGCGCGCGCACTCACACACACACACACACACACACACACACACACACACACACACACACACACACAAACAACTCTCTCTGTGTTTCTGTGTCTCTGTCTCTGTCTGTCTCTCTCTCTCTCTCTCTCTCTCTCTCTCTCTCTCTCTCTCTCTCTCTCTCTCTCTCTCTCTCTCTCTCTCTCTCTCTCTCTCTGAGGATAGCCTAGTGGTTAGAATATTGCGCTCCCAATCTGACGACCCGGGTTCGATTCCCGTTCAACGGATATTTTGTGTACATAGTCTCATCCAAAGGACTTTTGGGGAAAGTGGAGTCCGCACTGATGTTAACTCCAGGGGAAAATATCCCGTTGAACGGGAATCGAACCCGGGTCGTCAGATTGGGAGCGTGTGCGCAAGATGTTCTGCGTGCGTTCGCACACGTTAAATCCTGTTCTGCTTTTCGTAAGAGTAAGCCATTGTGAGCCGGTGGGAACAGATGACAGAATTTACAAAACCGCATACACACGGGGAATGGATGTAAAAAAGCCACATACGTGCTTATTCCATTATCCTCGATATGAAAACATAAATAAATAAAATCTCTCAATCTCTCTCTCTCTCTCTCTCTCTCTCTCTCTCTCTCTCTCTCTCTCTCTCTCTCTCTCTCTCTCTTGAGATCTATAATACATAATTACGCTGTAATCTCCAGCAATGATATTCATTGATTATTTCGCATACAATTTCATTGGATGGTCTAATAAAGCGTTCTAGAATGTTCTTGTTATTATTTATTGGTTCCTGTTGTTTATCCTTGACATTACTTTGTGTTCAGTTCGAAACTGAGTTTACGCCAGAGATTAAAGTCATATCCGTTCATAGAGAGTTTTTTTTCTGGTTTTTTTTTTCTTTTTCATTACGTTAAATGCATCATGTAAGCGTCCTTGTATTTATTTGTATTTACAAAAGAAAGTCGTGTGTAACCCCCCTTGCCAATAGCCACATTGGGCAATAAAAATAAATTGGTCAAAGCGTCTCTCTCTCTCTCTCTCTCTCTCTCTCTCTCTCTCTCTCTCTCTCTCTCTCTCTCTCTCAGTCTCTCTCTCTCAGTCTCTCTCTCTCTCCCTCTCTCTCTCTCTCTCTCTCTCTCTCTCTCTCTCTCTCTCTCTCTCTCTCTCAGTCTCTCTCTCTCTCTTGTTCTTTCTTGTTCTCTCTCTGTAAACTTCATACAGATCTAGGTTTGGGTCCTACGTTTTTGATTTCAAGTGTTTCGGTTTTGATTAACCAGTCACTATGGTGTTTGGCAACAAGATACCTCAGAAAGTGTTATTTGGATCTAAATTGATCTGTCAGTTGTCAAGAGTTTACACAGTTTATTTAATTAAAAACAGTTATCTCAAAACTGAACAAATATAGTGCATACTGTGACACTTATAACTGTGCTCAACAATCATGACACCAATTTGTAGAAGACGTATTAAAAAAAACATAAAAAAAACAATTGTACTACATTTGCAACATCTTCATGGGTGCCCCCACGGTATGAGGGATTAAGGCATAGATGAGGTGAGTTGAATGCAACTTCTGATAACAATGTGTGTGTGTGTGTGTGTTTGGGTCTTTTGTAAGCAAAACTGCAATATTACTATGGGCTAGAAGTGCTTTGTTCCTGTTATAGGTAGTTAAATATCAAGGAAATCAGATACGCATTTGTGAATATATTATTTCTCGTGTCAATCTATACAGAATCATAAAAACAAATAGTGAATATATTTTGATTTTTGGGGGGTCTACATACATTTTCATCACTGAATAAATGACAACATAAATAGATGTTGGCTTATAGCCCCCAAACCTCCAGACCAAAAGTTGCCAGCCCAGTGCAGGTATACAAAAAAGCAATGACGTAAAAAAGTTAACAGGAGAGGGATTTCCCCCCCCCCCCAATAAAAAACAAAAAAAACCCACCAAAAACAAAACAACGCCCCCCCCCCCTCCCAATATAAGAAAATCATCACACATGCTCAAGTTCACACGCCTCTCTCTCTCTCTCTCTCTCTCTCTCTCTCTCTCTCTCTCTCTCTCTCTCTCTCTAAAAACCCATCATAAGCATATTGACAAACGTAAATGTCTTAACTCCCCAGAGCTAAAATTAAAAAGACATCTCCAAAACCAAAGGATCAAAACGTCAAAAAGAGACGATAAAAAATGTGTCTGACTTCTGCCCTGTCAAGAAACGTCAGCAAATGCTTGTGCACTGGGCACGTTCAGTGTTGAAACGTGAAGAATGCCAATTCCTCTGTTTCTGGGCTAAGTCCAACAATTGTCAGACATTAGCCTATCTTACAGTAACTGTGCTCGACAAGGCCATTGTGTGTGTTCCAGTCTATCAGCTTAAACTTTTTCTGAAAACGAACAGGATATTCACATGCAAAAGTATGTGCCACAAGGCTTGTGAATAGTAATGTTTTTTCTTGCTGAAATAGTTCAAGAGCTTAGATCTACACCAGCAGAGGAAAGTAAAGAGCGCGGTTGTTCTAGATCTAGATGCCACCAGCTTCTTGCTTCTCAGTTTGTGTGGAACAGTGTGAAATAGGCAGCGAAGAGACAGAGGAAACCATCGATTGTATATCTATTCTGCCTTCACTCAGCAATCGTTTCAATGCTGCAAAAAAAGAAAAAGACAGATGGACAGAAACAGATCACAGAACTGAGACAGGCTGTTAAGGGAGACAGACCGGTTACCAGCAAATCAGCTGAGCCCGTTCTATGTCAAAAACACCAGGCAGCATGCTAGCATGCGCAATACTGCTACTTCCATCCTCTGTGAACAGAGGACACGTTAAACCCGTTCCTCTTTTTCGAAAGAGTAGGCCATTGCGTGGTGGTGCGAATTGATGACATTTACCCCCAAAAAATCACAAACCATACACACGAGGATTGATATTAAAAAAAAATCCAAAGAAAACCAACCAAAAAAACATATGTTATTATTCCTTTATCCTCGAAATGAAATAATAAATACATTAAAAAAAACAAATACATAACCTACAAGTCCAAAATTCGATAATGTTGTTATGAACTTAACCAAAATGAATCTACGATCGTTCGTTTATATCCAGATTTTGCAAAACGTGTATACATTCAAGTTAGTGAATGGTGCTTTAGATCAGTGAAAACATCATTCTTGGGTTTTGGGGATTTTCCATTGATTTGAAACTGGAAACTGTCGATTTTTGGACTCAGTTCATCAGCGTGGTCACTGTCAGCCTTCATGGTGAAATCATTCAGTATGTCTTTAGATCTTGCCAATCAACATGTCGCTCCCTAGTCTAGTATCCTGGAATTCCATGTTAAACCAGGGGGGGGGGGGAAGGGGATGACCAGAAAACGAATGTGTATTTTACAGAAGCATGCTTGTCAAGCAGCTGATAAAGATAGAATTGTAGAGATCTACAAGGCTGTCTTTGCCAGCTGAAGGACAGGTCCATACGAACGTGAGTCTCATTCTGTGAAAACCCAATGCTTGAATTATATTTATAATATTTATTCCAGCGTTTACAGTCTGTGGCTAATTGTTGACTGTAAAGTTGAAATTGATTGACGTCACAAAATATCACTTTTTGAAACACTCTCTCTCTCTCTCTCTCTCTCTCTCTCTCTCTCTCCCTGAAGAATCCCCGAAGAACATAAAGTACACAGATTCGCTAGCCACTTCTTTTCGTCTACATACACACTTTTTTTAACCACTATTATCTTCTTATAGTTTACTTCTTTTCTATTATTCGCTTTTTGCTGGCAGTGATGGAAGCCACAAGAATATGTATTTATTCTTAGGACAGCATTAGATGCTTTTAATTTGTGGAAAGTGGCTTGCTGTTAGGTACCACAGAGGATGCGTTAGGTTTCAATCACTGCCAGGACCTCTGAAGAGTCCTCAACCAGGAGCCGAAACTCGAGTCAGGTCAGGCCAAAGGCATGGTACTTACTCAATCATATCCCAAATACTGCCTTCAAAGTTTCATCTTGTAGTGATTTTTTTCCTCTCTAAACTTAGACAAAAATCATTTTTGGATGAGAACGACTTTGTAATTGGTTGTCTGTCTTGTTTTTCCTCACTGTATTTTCTCAGTTTTATATAATTGAGAAAATGTGCGGAAAAGCAAGTACATGTAACCAGATGTAACTTTATTCTAAAAAATATATCCACAAGATAAAACTTTAAAGGCAGCATTTGGGAAATGATTGAGTAAGGACCATGCCTTTGGCCTGACCTCACTTGAGTTTAATCTCCTGGCTGAGCTCATGGGTGCTGGGGGTGATTGAAACCTAACGCATCCTAGGTACCACCCACGCATCCTGGGTGGTACCTAACAGTAAGACACTTTCGTAATTTAGAACTGTTTGTTGCAGCGCTAAGAATAGATATTCTGTTGGCACGATATGTTCTCAATGTTATATATATATATATATATCACAAAGTCCCTTGGACTATTGTGGCACTAATGAAGATTTTGCAACCAGCATCCTCCACTCCTCGAAGTTCTTTGCTTTCGATAGCAATTCATTCCGCTCAAGGGCAGTTTACTCTCTGATGTTGTCTTTCCATCGTTCTCTCTGTCATCCTCTTCGTCTCCCTCCTTGTACTGTTCCCTGTAGGACAGTCTTGGCCAGTCCAGATGTTCGTGTAACATTGCCAGACCACTTTAGTGTTTTGTGGGGTTTTTTCTCCACTGGAATCAGGAGCACTTCCTATGGTCCCATGGTGTTTTTAATTCTGACCTTCTCTTGCTCATTAGTGCGAAAGCCCCTCATCTCCATAGACTGTTATCTTTTTTTCAATATCTGCTGTTAAGGTCCAAGGTTCATATGGATACAAAAAATGTGGGTGTGATCAGGGAACACATCAGTCTGATCTTGAAGCTGAGACAATGTTCTTGTCAGTCTAGAGGACTTTCAATTCTGTCATTGCAGCTGTGGTCTGGGCTGTCCTCGAGAGAGTATCAGGTTTGGGTCCTTCATCTTATGCTACAGCTCCCAGTTATTTGAAGCTATGGGCAGTCTTGGTTTTCTTGCTGTCTATAATTATGTCAGTGCTGATGCCTTTGACACTACTTATTATCAGCTGCATTTTGTCTGTACTGATCCGCATGCCATACTCTGACAGGGCTTCATCAAATTGATTTATCAGGGTGACCAGCTCTCGCTCTTCTCCAGCTAGGTCGTCGATGTTGTCAGTAAAACGTAAGTTTGTAATTGTCCTGCCTCCATTGCTGACTGCCCCCTCGTGTTTTCGAATGCGTCAGCCATTATTTTTTCTAAGAAGATATTGAAGAGGGTGGGAGCGAGTAGACATCCTTGGCATACTCCAACTGAGGAGCGAAACCACTGTCCTAAGTTGCTGTCATAGCAGACTGCGCTTGTTGTCTTGTCATAGGGGCATTCTATGGCTCTGATCAGGTTGGTGTTGATGTTATATAGCCTCATGGTTGTCCTCAGGGCTACATGCAAGTCTCTGTCGAATGCATTTTTAAAGTCTTCAAAGATATAGTAAAGATTTTGGGGGTGTTGCAAGAATTTCTCACATAGTGTTTTAAGTGTAAACATTTGTTTAGCTGTGTTCTGTCCTGAACTGAAACCTGCCTGCTCTTCTTTGATGATCTCCTCAGTCTGAGGCTTTAGTCTGCTCAGGAGGATTCTGAGTATGACTTTGCCTAATTAGCTGATCAGGCTGATGGTATGGTAGCTGTAACCTGCTTTTCTTTGGGAGAGTGATAATCAAGGACTGTGTCCAAGGTGCTGGCCACTCCACTGTCTGCCAGATCTTATTGCAATGGTA
The DNA here is from genome assembly GCA_028751875.1 of Rapana venosa. Classification (NCBI taxonomy): domain Eukaryota; kingdom Metazoa; phylum Mollusca; class Gastropoda; order Neogastropoda; family Muricidae; genus Rapana; species Rapana venosa. The sequence goes on from CM054163.1 coordinate 29,895,688, forward strand.
ACACCACTGTCATGGCCTCTCCTCCTGCTTGGACCTGTTCTGATGGAGTGTTGTCCATTCCTACTGACTTCCCTCTTTTTTTAGTGATCTAACTCGACTTTCAAATTCTTCTCGTAGGATGGGGCAGCTGCTGTTGTTGGTTGGTGGAGGGAAATCTCTAGCACCTTGGGGTCTCCTGTTGATGTGTGAGTGTATAGATTAGAACAGTACTCTGTCCACTTCTTTAGATATCTTGAGTTTCTCTCAGACAGTTCCTTGCTTTGTCCCTTGTTATGAACTTGTCAGGTCTTTCAAAAGCTGGGCGACTTCCTTGTTGTTGTTATTCCGCATGTTTTCTTCGATACCTTTGCATTGTTCTTCAATTCATGCTTCCTTTGCCCTTCTCATGTCTGTTTGTTTTAACATGTTGATTGGCTTTGCACCTTGAGCACACACACACACACACACACACACACACACACACACACACACACACACACACACACACATATATATATATATATATATATATATATATATATATATATATATATATATATATATATATATATTGTGTGTGTGTGTGTGTGTGTGTGTGTATGTATGTATGTAAATGCAAGAGCATGATACTCCTTTTGTACAATCAACAGAAAGGATCACATTTCTTTGTACACCCAAGTTTGTTCCCCACACGATGGTTCCTTCATTTATATAATCTGTTGTATAAGGTCAGTATATTGGTTCGGGCTAGCGCTATGATCCTTGTCAGTTATACATGTAATCACAATGCATAACGATATATTCAGATAATGCTCATCCATTGTCTTATGCACAGCAAGGTCTGTCAGACAGGATCAACCTGCTCCTCTTCTGGCTGGCTGTCATCGACTTCCTCAACCTGGCCATCCAGCTGCCCACAATGATCACTTGTTACGCCACTGACAGGATTCTGATCCGAAATGTTGATGTTATCACAAATGCAAAGACCGGCAGAATATACATGGCCTGTGGGGTTATTTCTGGGTTTCTCATAGCCGTAATGAGTCTGGAACGATGTCTCTATGTGGTGTTTCCATTCACAGCCAGGAGAATACTGACTTACAGGTAAGGTTTTGGGAAGAAGAGGTGTAAGTTATGTTTGTGTGTTTGGTTCTTTTGTTTTGGTGTGATGTCCTTTTCGTTGTTTATTTCTTGAAAATGCATGTCAGAGTAAACCTCAAAATGTAAGAAGAAAAACCAAAGTCACCAAAAATTGCAAACGTTCAATTTGTGGTATAAAACAACACACGCTTTCAGCCATGATATCCAGTAATCCAAAGAAGATTCAGGCAAATTATTCTGTTATAGAAAAACCATGAAAGACAGAACTCAATCTTACAATATTTACAAGTGCATCTCTCTTTCCAGAAGCCTGAAGGTATCTGGCCCACAACCTAAACTTTCACTGAAGAAACCAGTTGTTGGGTTCACCAGTTTATGATCACACGAGGTCCCTTTTGTTCAGGGGAAGAATGGGGAGCCCGGCTTTAGAATTGAAGTTTCAGCAATAGCAAAGACAGTTGAACCGTGTTCTCCTGGATCTGGTTTTAAAGAGAAACAAAATGAACACCATTGTTTTAATTTTTTTTTAAAAACGCTTGCACCAATCTCTACAGCAAGGTAGTAACAAACACATCTCCTTTGAAAGGTAACTGGGCGTATACAGTTTTTCATGTCTTTTTTAAAAAGTTTTATTACCATATAAGAAGGTAAAACAGAAGCAGCAGCAGATGGGTCCCTGGAACTCATGGCCTGGAAGTCTGTCTCTGCTCATTAAGAATGTACTGAAGCTAACATGACATGTCTCTGCTCATTAAGAATGTACTGAAGCTAACATGACATGACTCTGCTCATTAATAATAATGACAATAATAATAATAATAAAAATAATACATTGAATTTATATAGAGCTATATCTTACAACAAAATGCTCTACTGGAGGTAACATTGCATGTCTCTGCTCATTAAGAATGTCCTGAATCTAACATTGCGTGTCTGCTCATTAAGAATGTACTGAAGCTAACATTGCATGTCTCTGCTCATTAATAATGTGCTGAAGCTAACATTGCATGTCTCTACACATTAAGAATGTACTGAAGCTACCATTGCATGTCTCTGCTCATTAAGAATGTCCTGAATCTAACATCGCATGTCTGCACATTAAGAATGTACTGAAGCTAACATTGCATGTCTCTGCTCATTAATAATGTGCTGAAGCTAACATTGCATGTCTCTGCTCATTAAGAATGTACTGAAGCAAACATTGCATGTCTCTGCTCATTAAAATGTACTGGAGCTAACATTGCATGTCTCTGCTCATTAAGAATGTACTGGACCTAACATTGCATGTCTCTGCTCATTAAAATGTACTGAAGCTAACTTTGCATGTCTCTGCTCATTAAGAATGTACTGGAGCTAACATTGCATGTCTCTACTCATTAAGAATGTACTGAAGTTAACATTGCATGTCTCTGCTCATTAAAATGTACTGGAGCTAACATTGCATGTCTCTGCTCATTAAGAATGTATTGAAGCTAACATTGCGTGTCTCTGCTCATTAAGAAAGTGCTTAATGTAACATTGCGTGTCTCTGCTCATTAAGAAAGTGCTTAATGTAACATTGCAGGTCTCTGCTCATTAAGAAAGTGCTTAATGTAACATTGCAAGTCTCTGCTCATTAAGAAAGTGCTTAATGTAACATTGCATGTCTCTGCTCATTAAGAATGTCCTGAAGCAAACATTGCATGTCTCTGCTCATTAAGAATGTACTGAAGCTACCATTGCATGTCTCTATTCATTAAAAGTGTACAGAAGCTATCATTGCACGTCTCTGCTCATTAAAATGTACTGAAGCTAACATTGCATGTCTCTGTTCATTAAAAGTGTACTGAAGCTAACATTGCATGTCTCTACTCATTAAAATGTACTGGAGCTAACATTGCATGTCTCTGCTCATTACGAATGTATTGAAGCTAACATTGCGTGTCTCTGCTCATTAAGAAAGTGCTTAATGTAACATTGCATGTCTCTGCTCATTAAGAAAGTGCTTAATGTAACATTGCGTGTCTCTGCTCATTAAGAAAGTGCTTAATGTAACATTGCAAGTCTCTGCTCATTAAGAATGTACTGAAGCTAACATTGCATGTCTCTGCTCATTAAGAAAGTGCTTAATGTAACATTGCATGTGTCTGCTCATTAAGAATGTACTGAAGCTAACATTGCATGTCTCTACTCATTAAGAATGTACTGAAGCTAACATTGCATGTCTCTGCTCATTAAGAATGTACTGAAGCAAACATTGCATGTCTCTGCTCATTAAAATGTACTGGAGCTAACATTGCATTTCTCTGCTCATTAAGAATGTACTGAAGCTAAGATTGCATGTCTCTGCTCATTAAGAATGTACTATAGCTAACATTGCATGTCTCTGCTCATTAAGAATGTACTGAAGCTAAAACTGCATGTCTCTGCTCAATAAGAATGTACTGAAACTAGCATTGCACGTTTCTGCTCATTTATTCTCTACTGGGGATAACATTGCAATCATTCAACATCTCCAACATCTTGGTATAAGTATGCTGCACAAGAAACTGCTGCCTATAGAGTATCCATGACCTTTGAAGCCCAGCACCTTGTTTTAAAACAATTTCTGTACCGGTTGTGCGCCGAGATCTCCCAGCATCTTTGCGTGATGATTTAATCCATCATCTCTGACAGGTCACACATAAGCTCATGTATAATGATTGCCTGTCCATATATTTCTTTCATAATGTTTCAAAGACCAAATTATTTTGCAACCTGTTTGGAACAAACCTGATGCATGTATTGATTAAACCATCTCACATTGTTCCATGTATATATCCTAAGGAGGGATGGGGGGTAGATGGGGAGTAAAATAAAAATAGAGAGATAGTGGAGAGAGAGAGAGAGAGAGAGAGAGAGAGAGAGAGAGAGAGAGAGAGAGATAGAGAGAGAGAGAGAAGAGAGGAGAGAGAGAAGAGAGAGAGAGAGAGAGAGGAGAGAGAGAGAGAGAGAGAAGGTGTGTGTTTACGCATATTTCACTGACACTATACTCATATACCAACATGATATCCTGCCCTTCACCGTGTACTGTTGTTTTTTCCTCCTGCAGATTAATGGTCATAGCGATTGTCCTGTCCTACCTGATTCCATTCCTGGCCCACATTTTCCTAATCGTCAGCAACAACGTGGAATGGAGACTGGACCCTTCAACAAACCGCAGCGTGGCTTACATGGTCACCATGAGATGGTTCCTGGAAAACAACTACTACGAACTCGTTCTCACCTACTTCATACGGATTTCCCAGCCTGCGCTTTTGATCATCGTGGTCACCTGCAGCTGCGCGACCATCATCTGTCTACATCGCACGTCTGTCAAGCGATCGAAGATGACAGGCAAGGCGAGTGAAGAGACCAGTAAAGGAACGAACAACAGACTGACTGATGTTACTGGTTCTCTGCCTCGTTTACGCCGTGTTCCTGTTCGCCATAGTGTTCTCCAACTTTCTGACTGAATACGAGCCTGGCTTCTTCGTGTTTAGGAAGTATCACAATTCGTTCACGGTGTATTATCACATCTTTTTCCATACGGGGTCTTGCCTCAAGGCTGTGGTCAGCTTCTTCACGTATCTCGTGCTCAGTTCCAGGTTCCGAGCGACTCTCAGAACGCTTTGTCTTTGCTGCTTTTCTCGGCAGTGAAAACGACGGATTGTTTTCTTTTTTACTGATTTGAACTATGGTGGAAAAAAGTATCAGTTCTCATGTAAGGCCGTTGTTGATAGTACAAATCTGTCTGTATTCCTGTCTTAATCTGTCTGCTGTCTGTCTGTCTGTCTGTCTGTCTATGTCTCTCTCTCTCTCTCTGTCTGCTGTCTGTCTGTCTGTCTGTCTATGTCTCTCTCTCTCTCTCTGTCTGCTGTCTGTCTGTCTGTCTGTCTATGTCTCTCTCTCTCTCTCTCTCTCTCTCTCTCTCTCTCTCTCTCTCTCTCTCTCTCTCTCTCTCTCTTGTGTCTGGCTGGCTGGCTGGCTGGCTGTCTCTCTGCCTGCCTGTCTGTCTGTCTGTCTATCTCTCATAATTTATAAGGGTCAGATGAAATAATAAAGTGTGTAAAAGCTTAGTCTGTAAGCCTTGCCAAAAATAAAGAATACATATATTTCTGTCCCTGTGTCTCTCTTTTGCCCTCTATCTATCTGTTTATCTATCTATCTATCTACCTACCTATATATCTACCTACCTATCTATCTCTCTATCTGTCTATATATATATATATCTGTCTGTCTGTCTGTCTATCTATTTGTCTATCTATCTTTCTATCTATCCTTCTATCTATCCATCTATCTTTCTATCTATCTACCTACCTAACTAACTATCTTTCTATCTAACTATCTATATCTCTATATGTATTTCTATCTATCTATCTGTCTGTCTATCTATCTGTCTATCTATCTATCTATCTATCTATCTATCTATCTATCTATCTATCTATCTATCCTTCTATCTATCCATCTATCTTTCTATCTATCTCTCTACCTACCTAGCTAATTATCTCTCTATCTGTCTATCTAACTATCTACCTCTCTATCTATATTTCTATCTATCTATCTATCTACTATCTATCTAACTACCTATCTATCTATCTTTCTATCTATTACCTACCTATCTACCTACTCTCTCTCTCTCTTCTCTTCTCTCTCTCTCTCTCTCTCCTCTCTCTCTCTCTCTCTCTTCTCTCTCTCTCTCTCTCTCTCTCTCTTTCCAGCACTACCCCGGAAAGAGAGACGTGGGTGTGTTCTATAGACACATTAACGCACAGTGATTCCATCTCTTTGAATAATGAACAGCATCCCTACTCCACTGCTGGCACGCAATGTCACCATCACTGTAGCAGATTGCGCTCAAGAAGAGAATGGAGCGGTAGACAATAATTATAGCCATAACGCTGGAGTTATTGCCAGAACTGCACGAGTCTTGGACCACACAGATTAATGGTCTTCTTCTTCTTCTTCTTCTTCTTCTTCTTCTTCTTCTTCTTCTTCGTCTTCTTCTTCTTCTTCTTCTTCTTCTTCTTCTTCTTCTTCTTCTTTCTTCTTCTTCTTCTTCTTCTTCTTCTTCTTCTTCTTCTTCTTCTCTTCTTCTCCTCCTTCTTCTTCTTTTTCGCAATTCTTCTTTTTCGCAGTTCTTCTTCTTTGCAATTCTTTTTCTTCTTCTCCTTCTCCTTCGCAATTCTTCTTCATTTCTTCTTCGCATTCTTCTTCTTCGCAATTCTTCTTCTTCTTCTTCTTCTTCTTCTTCTTCTTCTTCGCAATTCTCTTCTTCTTCTTCTTCTTCTTCTTCTTCTTCTTCTTCTTCTTCTTCTCTTCTTCTTCTTCTTCTTCTCTCTTCTTTCTTCTTATTCTTATTCTTCCTTCTCCTTCTTCATCTTCTTCTCAACCCCAACATTCTGAAGAACTATAGACCTGTTTCCAACCTACCTTTTACCTCTAAAGTCCTTGAATAAGTAGTTCTAAAACAGCTCAACCACCACCTTCTCTCCAACAGTCTGCTTCTTGCGTTTCAGTCTGCCTATCGCGTCAACCACAGCACTGAAACTACCCTTCCCCACACCTTAAACACACTTCTACTCGCTTCTGACTCAGGGAAAATCCCTCTTCTTACTCTACTCGACTTATCTGCAGCCTTTGACACTATTGACCACTCTATTCTTCTCTCCCGTCTTCAAAAAACATTCGGTGTTACTGGTACAGCCCTTACCTGGTTTAGTTCATACCTTACTGACCGATTCTAGACAGTCACAGTAAACAAGTTTCAGTCAGTACCTGCCAGATTGGAATGTGGAGTTCCACATGGATCTGTTCTGGGCCCTGTTCTTTTCACCCTCTACACTGCTCCACTGTCACATATAATTAACCGCCATCAGATCAACCATCATTTTTATGCAGATGACTCTCAGATTCTAAGCAGCAACACTCCTGAAAATCTGCCTTCTCTCTTTACAAATATGGCCCACTGCTTTCAAGATATCCAAAATTGGATGATACAGAACAAATGACAGCTAAATGCAGATAAAACAGAAACCATGTTTGTAGGGACCAAACACAAACTCTCTTCCATCACAACAGCTTCAATACAACTTTGCAATGCATCAGTCCCTTTATCCACTGCTGTGAAGTATCTAGGGGTCATTATTGACAACACACTCTCTATGCAAAAATTCATCACCCAGAACTGCCAGTCCTGCTACTATCAATTACGGCGTATTAGTGCAATTCAAAAGTGCCTGTCCATCGATGCAACATCCAAACTTGTTGCGTCTCTCATTCTTTCACGTCTGGACTATTGAAATTCTCTGTTGGCTGGTCTGCCAGCATCATCAATCCAATCCCTTCAACGTATACAAAACTCTGCAGCTCGACTAATCCTCAGAAAGAAAAAAATCTGAGAATATTACCCCTCTCTTGCAATCTCTCCACTGGCTGCCTGTGCCACAGAGAGTAAACTATAAGATTAGTACCCTCTGTTACAAATGTCTCCACAAAACAGCACCCGCCTACCTCTGTGAATGTCTTCACTTGTACACTCCTTCTCGTTCTCTCCGCTCTGCTGCAGATACCTTGTCCTTACGAATACCTAGATTCAACCGATCCACCATCGGCCGTCGCTCTTTGTCAATTTCTGGTCCATTGATGAGGAATGATCTCCCCCTCTCTCTCCGCCAAAAGCCTTCTTATGACACTTTTAAATCCAACCTCAAGACATATTTATTTCAAACCTAAGATTTTCCTCTCCTGCTTCATCTCATAGTTTTTTTGCTTATATATTGCCCTGCCAGGGTGTGTAACCTCTGTGTGTGTGTGTGTGTGTGTGTGTGTGTGTGTGTGTGTGTGTGTGTGTGTGTGTGTGTGTGTGCGTGCGCATTTGGATTTGATGGAACTATTTCTTGTTACTGGTTGTATGACTGTGTAAGAATGAGTTGAGTGCAAGCGCTTTGATTTGTCTCTGCAAGATGTAGGGCTATATAAATTCCATTTATTATTATTATTATTATTATTATTATTATTCTCCTCCTCCTCCTTTTTCTTCTTCTTCGCAATTCTTCTTCTTCTTCGCAATTCTTCTTCTTCTTTGCAATTCTTCTCCTCCTTCTTCTTTTGCTTTTATTTCTTCATCGCACTTCGGAATTGTCTTCTTCTTCTTCTTCTTCTTCTTCTTCTTCTTCTTCTTCTTCTTCTTCTTCTTCTTCTTCTTCGCAATTATTCTTCTTAGAAATTCTGCTTCACAATTCTTCTTCTTCTTCGCAATTCTTCTTCTCCCCCTCCTCCTTCCCTTCTTTTTCTCTTTTTCTTTGTCTTCTTCTTCTTCTTCTTCTTTGCAATTCTTTGTTTTCTTCTTGTTCTTGTTCTTGTTCTTGTTCTTGTTCTTCTGCGTTTTCTGATTCTGTTAAACATTTAACTAGATCAGGATGGCGAAGTTTGCAGTCTGTCGTAGTAGTGACATTGCCTGTCCCTACAGTTTTTCCTGTCAGAGCTCTACTGGTGTGGACCTCAGAGTGTTGGAGGTAGGAGGACAGGACTGCAGGATGTGAGGGGAGGGGACTTGTGTGCCTGTGCCACAGGGGCACTGAGCAGTGTGGGATATTGTCAGGCTGTGGAGATGGGATAAGAGCTGGCAGTGTCCTGTTCGTAGTCTGAAGATGTCACCGTGAGCAACTCCATCTAACTCAAGATGCCCTCTTGTTTTTTAATCTTTTGACCTGGTGCCAGATTGTTGATAATTTTGTCTATCTGAATGAGTACCAGGTGATTATGCAGTTGTGATATCCATTCGTGGTCCACGGTTCAATACTTGAAACAAATTACCCCCCTCCCCCCAAAAACAAAAACAAAAAAAACACACAAACACACACAACAACAAAAAGCAACAAACAAACAAACAAACAAAAAGCAACAACAAAACAACACACACACACACACACACACACACACACACACACACACACACACACACACACACACACACACACACACACACAACTGACGACAGAGCTAAATTAACAAAAACATGATTTTTATTTCAGCGCCGCCCCCCCCCCCCCCCCTCCCTATTCCCGTAACCCGCGCTTCTCCATTTCATCAGAACGTATTAAAAATATATGACGCCGAGGTTCGATGAAATTGGTCTGACAAATCAGACGCTTAACGAAAACGCAATGCATTTTCACTTATAATATGACAGACAATAGATACTAAGCTTTAAATGAAGAAGAAGAATACATTCTGGTATAACCCTGATGACGAATAGCAGAACTTGGCCACATAGTGTAGGGTGCGTCGTTGAGAGAGACAGACAGTGAGAGAGATTTTCTTTTATATCGAGGATAATGAAATAAGCACTTATTTGCTTTTTTACACCCAGTCCCCGTATGTACGTGGATTAGTTAATTATGTCATCTGTTCACACAGGCACACAATGGCCTACTCTTACGAAAAGCGGAACAGGATTTAACGTGTGCGCAAGATGTTCTGCGTGCGTTCGCACACGGGGTCTCGGTTTATAGTCTCATCCGAAGGACTTTTGGGGAGAGTGGAGTCTGCACTGATGTTAACTCCAGAGGAAAATATCCCCCTTGAACGGGAATGGAACCCGGGTCGTCAGATTGCGAGCGCAATGTTCTGAGGGAGAGAGAGAGGGAGAGAGAGAGAGAGAGAGAGAGAGAGAGAGAGAGAGAGAGAGAGAGAGAGAGACAGAGAGAAAGAGACAGAGAGACAGAGAGAGACAGACAGACAGACAGAGAGACAGACAGACAGACAGACAGTCAGAGAAAGGGAGGCATTTCTAGTACGTAATTTTAAAAAAAGAGGGGTTATATACCAAAGAAGCTCCTGGCCTTTCCACCGGGAAACAAGACACATTGTTTCTTTATTTACTTATTCTTGTATTTCGAGAATAATAGAATAAGTATCCATTTGCTTTTACATCTAGTCCCCGTGTGTATGCAGTAATGTAACTTGCGTCATTCGTTCCCATCGGCCTACTCTTCCGAAAAGCGGAAGGGGTTTTAACGTAAGCGCAAGATGTTCTGCGTGCGTTCGCACACCGGACCTTGGTTTATAGCCTCACCCGAAAGACTTTGGGGAGAGTGGAGTCGGCACTGTTTAACACTATATAAGTGATCTTTTATTTTGACCAAACTGCGAAAACACCAACAGTTAATTAGAAAATATGCACCACAGAGAGTAAGTAACACGTGTCTTACAAGATGTTCAACATGGACAGTGGCTTAAGGATGGGCTGATTAATAATAATAATAATAATATGGATTTTATATAGCGCTGAATCGTGTAAACGAAACAAATCGAAGGGCTTGCACTCAATCATTTACAGGCATGCAACTTTCCTCAAATAACATAAGATATTTCAAGTTTATGCACACACACACACACAAACACAAGCGCACACACACACACCACACACACACACACACACACTTAGGTGGTGATGAAGGAGGTGAAAGATGCTGTTGAAAAAGTCCGAGGAACAGATATGAGGGGAAAGAGTCAGGTAGGAAATAAGTGCGTGTTTTTAGGCTGGATTTGAAGGTATCAAGTGAAGGCTTTTGGCGAAGTGAAAGACGAAGTTCATTCCAGGTGGATGGACCAGACAGATGGAAAGAGCGACGGCCGACTGTGGTTTGTATGAATGTGGGTGTTCGAAAGCACAATGTATCTGCAGATAAGACGCTATAGTTACTGCATGCAGTCGAGGCACATTGATACATCCTGTGACGTTTTGTTTTCAAACTGACGTGTTTTCAAATTGACGCAAGTCTGAGTCGTCCGTCACCGCTGGCAAGATGATAGAGACAGATCGAAGATGTTCAAGCAAGTCCTAGTCTTCACTGGAGAGAATATCACTTAGAGTGAACAGACGTTAAATTGGAGACAACAACAACTGGAGAGAACGTAACACGTCCAAAGTACGTTCAAATCTAAACATTACGATTTGCTGTTTCGAAAAAGAAGCACAAAAAACGTATTGGGTTTTTTGTGGGGTTTTTTGATCAACAGTAAACCACGATGAGTCTTCCACTCTGTTGTTGTTGTTGCTGCGATTTTACGTTTGTTTACTTAAAGGGATGTTAGACGATGGGAAGGGGAGGGGAGGGGGCGTTGATGTTGATGGTTTTGTGCTGTGAAATTGGTATTTGTTGCTAAAATATCGTAGGCAGTTTATAGAAAAAGGCTAAGCAATGATAACAACAAATAAATACATAAGGAATCCTAATGCGACTTATAACTATAACAAATGTCGTATAGGGCTGTTCATTACAGATTTTGTTATGAAATGCCAAATTAGTATTTTTTTTATTATCTTATCCAAGGATTTTTTCAGAAAACAGAAGGTAAGAATGGTTTTAGACTCTCACATTTTAAAAAAATATATGAATGCTAGTAATTTTCTCACCACACAAACATTCGCTTCCACTCTGTTTTTTGTGGTTGAAACAGAAAAAGTAAATAATGGTTTAAAATCCTTTTTTGAAAAAACGACCACTAAAAAAATCATGTTTTATGTCGTAGATACTGAATAAAGCACTCGTGTACTTTTTGGTCTTTTTCATGCATCCTGTTCATGTGTGCTGCATGCAGTGTTGAAAATGCCACCTGTTTCCATTAGCACAGAAGGGTCTTCTCCCCCCTCCCTCCCCCACTATGTATATGTAAGACGGTGTGTGTGTGTGTGTGTGTGTGAGTTTGCACACCGGACATTGGTTTATTCTTTTCGTCCGAAGAACTTTGGGGGCGTGTGGTCAGCACTGATGTTAACGCCATGGAGAAAATCCACTTGTACAGGTGTTTTGGTAGCGGCTTGAATTTGATATATGAAACAGCATTGACTGAATAAGAGACACCTCTCTTCACATTCATCTATCCCATAGTCTCTTGGCTCGTGGGGGCATTAATGAAGATTTTGCAACCAGCTTCCTCCACTCCCCGCACTCCTCTTCTTCCCGTAGCAAATCGTTCCACTCAAGGCTAGTCCTCTCTCTGATGTTGTCTTTCCATCATTTTCCCTGACTGCCTCTTCGTCTCCCTCCCTGTACTGTGGTTCCCTGTAGGACAGTCTTGGCCAGTCCAGATGTTCGTGTGACGTACCCACACCACTTTAGGTTGCGTCTTTTCACTGAAATCAGTGAAGAGACACCATTATTAGTGAAGAACATCGGTAGTTTAACACAGACAGGCATCTACATTGACCCCCATAGGGGTTGTCAATAAGTATTGACGTCAAATATTTTATATCTCTTTGTCTACAAGTGACTGAACTCTTAGTGCTATTCCCCATCTCGAGCGGTTTCTTCCACAAACAGTTTAGATCATTTTCTAAAGACAGCAAACAAAAAGCCAGACAGTCACACTGTGAACTCTTTTTTTAGAATAAAGACCCTTACTGACTTTGGGTTAAACCATCACCCACGCAAAATCTCACCAGTAGTAAAATTCGGAGCTCAAGCCGAGGAAAAATAACAGAGAAAAAAAACACACCGACATAAGCAACAACTTACTGGCAGGTAACTTTATACACTGTATCCATAACACACCTGTGACAAAATACTAGAACATTGTTGAAAATAAGCCAACAAAAATACATGTCCTACCCTAGAACATGCTATGTATTTTAGTCGTTAGCATTATATGAACAAAATTCTTTCCATGTCTGCTAGCATTTCACTAACGTGTTACACACGTCTTGTTGTGACTAAATTACAGGATTCGTATTAAGTTATTTGACAAAACTAACGATACAAAATATGTATAAATGTGATGTACCAAATAAAAAAAATAAAAATAAAAAAACTAGCTCAAGAATGCACTTAGGCACCAACTCAAACTGTCATTTCAGATTGTACACGCACACACACAGACACACACACACACAGACACACACACACACACACACATATATATATATATATATATATATATATATATATATATATATATATATATATATATATATATATATACAGAGAGAGACAGACAGACAGACAGACAGACAGAGAGGAATCATAACAAAATCCACAGATCCAAACTACGGGGGTCTGGGCTGCATTGTCTGTAGATTATATTGCCAGTATCAAACCCAATCAGGTTTGACCAGACTGAATCAGCCTGCAGACAAAAGAGACCAATCAAACGACATTTCCAGCCCCCCAGGCCAGTCTTGCCTATATCCGGTTCCCCGAGACAAAAGGGAGAGCACTGATGAAAAAGGAAGGACAGATCCCTACAATTCTGAACCACGATCTGTACTGTCGTCTCTCTCCGTCTGTTTATCGCTGTCATCCAGGTCAGTGAACTGTTTCCCCAGCCTACTCAATAAAAGGTTAAAAAAAAAGGTGAAGGTGTTCCATAGCCTGTGAGGTCGTAGGGGAGTGAGGCATCAGAGACCTCAACTTCTCAAAAGGGCCTGTATATTCAGGGTGGCACCAATCTCCTCCTTGATCCCCTCTCATTGTGGAATTTATTCGAATGAGCTGGTTGATTCTTTGGCAAAACAAGGTGCCTCTGAATACAGTACTGAAGTGTTTGATTCTAATCTTGCATTGTCGTCTTATTAAATTCATTCTAAGTTAATGAAATGCATACATTCAAAGATTATAGAAAAACATAATCAGCAGTTTCCTTGCCCACGGAAATTAGAAATTCTAATACATAAACTGAGATTAAATGCATGGAATACTAAATATTCAAAAAATGTAACATGTTGTTGTTCTATTCCACTTTCAGTCCACCATTTGTTGTTTGATTGCCCAATTCTTCTTGACATGTATAAAAGGAGAGGTTTAGATATTCATAAGAAATATGCCACTAGTCAAGAAGTTTTATATGACTCTCAGCAATTCATAGTGTCAGTTGCTGAAGTCATATATTTTTCACCTGTAAAACCTTTACTGTAATTACATATATATATATATATATATATATATATATATATATATATATATATATATATATAATATATATATAATATATATATATTTATATATATGTATATACATATATATTTATATATATATATGTATATATTTATATACTTATGTGTGTGTGTATGTGGGTGCGTGTAGGGGAGAGAAAGAGAGAGAGAGAGAGAGAGAGAGAGAGAGAGAGAGAGAGAGAGAGAGAGAGAGAGAGAGAGAGAGAGAGAGAGAGAGAGAGAGAGATGCGGTGTGTAATAATAGGTACTTTGGTATGAATGCGGGTGTGTCTAAATCACCATGTAGTGAATAGACATTAAACAAAACAAAACAAACAAACAAAACCAATCTCCTCTCCCTCGCTGCTTTACCTTCCCTGATTCTGAAGAAGCGGGTACCCTTTGACGGCTGGGTGAACTGGGGGACGGTACTGAAGCCAAGGTCAAGCGGTCACCCATCCAAGTGGTAACCACGCTCAGTGCTGCTTAACCTTAGCTTGGGGAAAGCGACCACGGAGCTAGCTATCCTGTCCCCAGAATACGAGGGCTACTCAATATGTCATAAAATAAAATTTTAAAAAAGTATTGTAGACATGTTGTTGTTTCTGGCATTCAAAATATAGATATCCAACTTCAGCCCTTTGCCATAACGTTCCCTATGGTTTGCCGAAAAACATACTCCGAGGACGGTTGCGCTGGGCCTGACTTGTCAGGCGCTTAACGGCAGTGAAAGGCATTTTCTCTCATAATTATGCAAAACAACATTATTTGCTGTCTGATGTTCAATGACGGTGACCGATGAAAAAGAAGAAGGGGAAGAAGACGGAGAAAAAAAAGAAGA
>CM054163.1:29915542-29920542 GCA_028751875.1 Rapana venosa
CCCCCTGAGGAAGGCGAAAGCCGAAATATTGGGGAACATTTATTATGCTGGTTGTTATGCTTTCACTTTGTGTGGTATATATATATATATATATATATATATATATATATATATATATATATATATAATATATTTATATCCCAGTCCTCGTGTGTAGGCAGTTTTGTAAATTCTGTCATCTGTTCCTACCGGCACAAAATAGCCTACTCTACGAAAAGCAGAACATGATTTAACGTGTGCACCAGAGAGAGCGACACAGACACAGACACACACACACACACACACGTAAGGCAGCAGTTTATGACAAACACTATTGTTCCCTGAAGTTGAAATGCGGCTACCTTTACGGTGGTCAAAACCTGACGCAAGCGCAAAATCTCATCATTAGTGAGCTTGGAGTTCTAGCCGAGGAACAATACCAACAACAATAACAACAATAAAACATAAACAACAGAAACAGACTGCCTCTGCTTGAAAACTAACTCGTTAAGGTTTGCAGCAGGAACATGTCTCAACTAACAAGCAGTGGTGTCGAAAAACTTTATTATGTTTTCATTGAAGAAAAAAATAGAACACAATTGTATTTGTATTTTATTTATTTATTCTATTTATACATTTTTCGAAATTTCTCAGCGAGAAATTCGGGCTGCTCTCTCCAGGGAGAGCTCGTCGCCACAAGACCTTTTTTAAAGTTTTTTTTAGTCTGCAACTGTATTTGTTTCCTTATCAGAGTGGCTTTTTTTCTAAGAATTTTGCCAGGGACAACTCTCTTGTTGCTGTCGGTTCTTTTACGTGCGCTGAATAAGTATGTGTAACACACGGGCCTCGGTTTATCGTCTCATCCCAAAGACTAGAGTCCAGACCACCACTCATGGTCTAATGGATGGGGGGGGGGGGGGGGGGGGGGGGGAGTTTCGGGCCCAAACGGGATTCGAACCACCGCACACCTCCGACCCGGACTTTTCGCTTTCTAGACAGGCGCGTTACCTCTAGACCACCGATCCATTGTAGTTGCCATGATTACATCAAATTCCAAAGACGTCACTGGCAATTTGTTCGTCACTATGACAATGGAGAAGTGATTCTGCAGAATGTAGTACTAGTTACCACTTGTTGAAGTTTTGCTTGTTCCAATCATTCTGAGATGGACAAGTTTGAGACGAGATGTGCTGAAGAGAGGTGTGAATTTGATTCCGTTTTCTTTCAACAACAAAGGTTTGGAAGGAATCGGTACTGTGATATGTTGTATCAGTTTGGTTTGCGTATTATATGTTTGGTTTTGCTTTGTTTGTTTTGTTGTTGTTGTTTGGTTGTTGTTGATTAGTTTTTGCTTTGTACTTATTTATATAGAATCCGATGTGTGTATATCTTTGTTTTAAGGTCTGCCCGCTAAAAAGTTAGTTTGATGTTGTTGGTGGATTTTTTTTTAAATTTGTGTTTGTGTTCCAATGTCCAGTAGTCGGTATTTTATTATTATTTTTTCATTTTTTTAATTATTATCTTTATTTTTATTATTATTATTATTATTATTATTATTATTATTATTATTATTATTGTTATTATTATTGTATGTCATAAGTATGCATCCTTCCTTCCTGCTGTTATTCTGTCACTTCCTTCCTTGATTAATCTGATGTGTTTCCAGACATAATCCGTTCCAATACATTGTTACTGTTCAATAATGACGTTTTGTGATTATTCTTTAGAGATGTCTGGCATTTAAAAAAAAAGACGGAGTTTTTTGGTTCCTGTTTTGTTTGCTTGATACATTCGATTTTATTATTATTATTATTATTATTATTATTATTATTATTATTATTATTATTATTATTATTATTATTATTATTATAATAATAATAATAATAATATTATTATTATTATTATTATTATTATTATTATTATTATTATCCTAATCATTATATTATTATTATTAGTAGTAGTAGTAGTATCATCATCATCGTTATTATTATTATTGTTATTATTATTATTATTATTATTATTATTATTATTATTATTATTATTATTATTATACAACAGTTGTTCAAAAAGCATGTTCAATGCAAAACATTAAGCATTTCTGTTTTAGTTCAAACCAGGAATTGTATCTATTATATTTCTTTAAAAAGTTAAAGTAAAATTTTAGTTTTTAAACGGATCATACATACAAATTAGATATCATCTTGTCTTAAAAATAATGTTGTCATGGGGTACTATTTGAATCCTTGAAGGTAAAGAACGAAATGCTTAATGATATTGTCTATAAGCAGCTAATGTTAAAAGTGAAAGAGGATAGTTTGGAACAATACAGCCCTCTCTTGGGCTTATGCAGTTGTTTTGTTGACCTTCTTTTGATATTTTTTCTGCGTTTTTTCTTCTTCGTTTCTTTTCAATGTCCGGCAGTCGGTATTGTATGTCGTGTGCATAATAATTTTGTTCTTCCTGCCATTATTTCTTTCTTCCTTTCTTGATTGAATGCTTTGCTATTGGTGTGTGTATGTGGTATGTTCTATTTCTGCACTGTTTTCGCCATTCAATGTTTGGCTTCATGTATTACATAGTTTATGTATACTTCTTTTCTTCTTTTCTTACTGTACTTTTTTCCCCTTTTTTCTTTCATTCGCTGATTTATTTGCTTGTCCAATCATTCATTTGCTCATTATTTTTTTAAAATTCATGTATTTATTAATCGATTTATTTATCCATTCATTCATTCATTCATTCGATCATTCATTCATTCATTCATTTATTTATTTATTAACTTGTTCATCCATACCATTTTCTTTGATTTGTTGCTTTACAAGATTCAGCGCTATATAAATTCCATACATTATTATCATTATGTTTATCATTTTTATTATTATTATTTTACTTACATGTCGGTTCTTCTTTTCCTCACTCTTTTCTTTATTTCTTTTTTTTTATCAATACCAACAACATAACAACAATAAAACATAAACAACAGAAACAGACTGCCTCTGCTTGAAAACTAACTCGTTAAGGTTTGCAGCAGGAACATGTCTCAACTAACAAGCAGTGGTGTCGAAAAACTTTATTATGTTTTCATTGAAGAAAAAAATAGAACACAATTGTATTTGTATTTTATTTATTTATTCTATTTATACATTTTTCGAAATTTCTCAGCGAGAAATTCGGGCTGCTCTCTCCAGGGAGAGCTCGTCGCCACAAGACCTTTTTTAAAGTTTTTTTTTAGTCTGCAACTGTATTTGTTTCCTTATCAGAGTGGCTTTTTTTCTAAGAATTTTGCCAGGGACAACTCTCTTGTTGCTGTCGGTTCTTTTACGTGCGCTGAATAAGTATGTGTAACACACGGGACCTCGGTTTATCGTCTCATCCCAAAGACTAGAGTCCAGACCACCACTCATGGTCTAATGGATGGGGGGGGGGGGGGGGGGGGGGGGGGATGTTCGGGCCCAAACGGGATTCGAACCACCGCACACCTCCGACCCGGACTTTTCGCTTTCTAGACAGGCGCGTTACCTCTAGACCACCGATCCATTGTAGTTGCCATGATTACATCAAATTCCAAAGACGTCACTGGCAATTTGTTCGTCACTATGACAATGGAGAAGTGATTCTGCAGAATGTAGTACTAGTTACCACTTGTTGAAGTTTTGCTTGTTCCAATCATTCTGAGATGGACAAGTTTGAGACGAGATGTGCTGAAGAGAGGTGTGAATTTGATTCCGTTTTCTTTCAACAACAAAGGTTTGGAAGGAATCGGTACTGTGATATGTTGTATCAGTTTGGTTTGCGTATTATATGTTTGGTTTTGCTTTGTTTGTTTTGTTGTTGTTGTTTGGTTGTTGTTGATTAGTTTTTGCTTTGTACTTATTTATATAGAATCCGATGTGTGTATATCTTTGTTTTAAGGTCTGCCCGCTAAAAAGTTAGTTTGATGTTGTTGGTGGATTTTTTTTTAAATTTGTGTTTGTGTTCCAATGTCCAGTAGTCGGTATTTTATTATTATTTTTTCATTTTTTTAATTATTATCTTTATTTTTATTATTATTATTATTATTATTATTATTATTATTATTATTATTATTGTTATTATTATTGTATGTCATAAGTATGCATCCTTCCTTCCTGCTGTTATTCTGTCACTTCCTTCCTTGATTAATCTGATGTGTTTCCAGACATAATCCGTTCCAATACATTGTTACTGTTCAATAATGACGTTTTGTGATTATTCTTTAGAGATGTCTGGCATTTAAAAAAAAAGACGGAGTTTTTTGGTTCCTGTTTTGTTTGCTTGATACATTCGATTTTATTATTATTATTATTATTATTATTATTATTATTATTATTATTATTATTATTATTATTATTATTATTATATAATAATAATAATAATATTATTATTATTATTATTATTATTATTATTATTATTATTATTATCCTAATCATTATATTATTATTATTAGTAGTAGTAGTAGTATCATCATCATCGTTATTATTATTATTGTTATTATTATTATTATATATTATTATTATTATTATTATTATTATTATTATTATTATACAACAGTTGTTCAAAAAGCATGTTCAATGCAAAACATTAAGCATTTCTGTTTTAGTTCAAACCAGGAATTGTATCTATTATATTTCTTTAAAAAGTTAAAGTAAAATTTTAGTTTTTAAACGGATCATACATACAAATTAGATATCATCTTGTCTTAAAAATAAATGTTGTCATGGGGTACTATTTGAATCCTTGAAGGTAAAGAACGAAATGCTTAATGATATTGTCTATAAGCAGCTAATGTTAAAAGTGAAAGAGGATAGTTTGGAACAATACAGCCCTCTCTTGGGCTTATGCAGTTGTTTTGTTGACCTTCTTTTGATATTTTTTCTGCGTTTTTTCTTCTTCGTTTCTTTTCAATGTCCGGCAGTCGGTATTGTATGTCGTGTGCATAATAATTTTGTTCTTCCTGCCATTATTTCTTTCTTCCTTTCTTGATTGAATGCTTTGCTATTGGT
>CM054163.1:29928042-29930542 GCA_028751875.1 Rapana venosa
TAAGGAAATAAACGAGTGAATGAATTAATTAATTAACTAATAAATAAATAAATAAGTATTAATGTGTATGATGAGTGAAACACGGCACATCCTGGGTGATCCCCAGGGTGAAAAGCTGTGAAAATTTAACGATGACAAATGCAACAGCAGCAGCAACAGCAGCAGCAATATCACCAACGAGACCAACAACAACAAATTAGCTGGGGTGGGGGTGGGGGAAGGGGGAGGGAGGTTCCTTTAATTTTTAAGCATGCGCCATAATTCCCTCCCCTTCACACAACGTGTAATTGTTTCCCATATTACTTTTTGTTTTGTATAAGTGCGTTCTTTTTCTTTACCTTGTTTTTCATTATAGTTGGAAAAAGAAGGAAAAAGACAAGAAAATTTCGATTTTGACTTTCAATTTATTTATTTATTTATTTATGTATTTAGTTATTTATGTATTGATTGATTTTTTTTATATCGAGGATAATGCAATAAGCACTTATGTGCTTTTTAACATACACTCCCCGTGTGTATGCGGTTTTGTCAATTCTGTCATCTGTTCCCACTGGCACACAATGGCCTACTCTTACGAAAAGCGGAACAGGATTTAACGTGTGCGCACGATGTTCTGCGTGCGTTCGCACGCGAGACCTCGGTTTATAGTCTCATCCGAAGGACTTTTGGGGAGAGTGGAGTCTGTACTGATGTTAACTCTAGGGGAAAATATCCCCTTGAACGGGAATCGAACACGGGTTGTCAGATTGCAGGCGAAATGTTCTAACCACAAGGGTCCCCGTTTCTTTTACTGAGTTAGTGATACACTATCTCATTGTGTCAAAAAGGAAAACAGATTGTTTTTTAAAATTTCATTTTGACTTTCAACTTTTTTTAATCGGTTATGTATTTATACATAACTATTATTTTTGTGTCTAAAATAACAAAAATACGAAATAGTTGTACTTCGGCATTCGATTTCTTATATTCACCCTAGTTGTATAATTTATTTATTGAACCAAACAGAAAAAAACAAAGAATTTTTTTTATTGAATTTATTTTTGAAATTAAATTATTGATACAATATCTTATTGTGTCAAAATATTTGTTAAATTGTGTACTTGACTTTCGACTTCTTTCATTCACTTACATATATACAACCAGCTTTTTTTTGCCAAAGGACGAAAAATAACATGTTCGCACATACACTTTTTCCTGTATTTAATTATTTACACACATATTTTGTTTTGTCAAAAATGGATAATGAAAAATGCTTGCATTTTAAATGTCTGTTTTGCAATTATTTATTTACTTATTTAGTTGTGTGAAAAGAAAAAGATGTGTGCACATTGACTTTCAGTTTTTTCTTATACACTTAACTGTATACCCATCCTATTGCTTCAAAAAATTTGTGTACATTGATTTTCAATTTCTTTTATTCGGTTATCCATACTGATATCTTATTGTGTCAAACAGGGATAACAGAAAGAAATATTTCTAGTTATACATTCAACTTCATTTGCTCATTTGGTTACATAACTAGCTTACTGTATAAAAAAGAAAGCTTAACATGCTTTTAGATTGACTTTGAATTTTTCTTCAATAAGTTATGCACTAATGTGTCCAAAAGGTAAACATAAAATGTCTGTAATTTGACTTTCAATTACTTTTTGCTCTATCAAATTACACACACAGACACACACAGACACACACAGACACAGACAGACAGACACACACACACACACACACACACACACACACACACACACACACACACACACACATATATATATATATATTATATATATATATATATATATATATATATATATATATATATATTATATATATGTGTGTGTGTGTGTGTGTGTGTGTGTGTACATATCTATATCTATATCTATATCAGCACCGAAACCACCCTAGTCCACACTTAAGATACACTTTTACTCGCTGCTGATGCAGGGAAAATATCCCTTCTTACTCTTCTCGACCTATCTGCTGCCTTTGACACTATAGATCACTCAATTCTTCTTTCTCGCCTCCAGAACATGTTTGGTATTAATGGCACTGCCCTCACCTGGTTTAGTTCATACCTCACAAACCGATACCAGAAAGTTATTGTCAGCAAAATTCAATCAAAACCTGTCAAACTGGAATGTGAAGTCCCATAGGGATCAGTTCTGGGTCCTATTCTCTTCACTCTTTACACTGCTCCACTCTCACACATAATAAACCGCCATCATATTGATCATCATTTCTATGCTGATGACACTCAGCTTCAATGTAGCAATACCCTTGAAAATCTGCCTTCCCTCCTGACAAATATGGCCCACTGTCTTCTAGACATTCAAAACTGGATGACTCAAAATAAGTTACAGCTAAATGCCGATAAAACGGGAGCTATGCTCATGGGGACCAAACATAAACTTTCCTCCATCACAACGACTTCAGTGGAATTCAGCAAAACGTCCGTTCCTCTGTCCGGCTCTGTGAAATATCTAGGTGTGGTTCTTGACAACAC
>CM054163.1:29935542-29938042 GCA_028751875.1 Rapana venosa
TTGAAACTGAAGTCAGAAACTTGAAATCGAAGTCAGAAACTTGAAACTGAAATCAGAAACTTGAAACTTTCACGAAGAAAAAGACTTACTCGTCGAACGCTCAGACAGCATTTATTGCTGCTTGTCATATCAGTCAAAAAGTTGTTCGCAACCGTTAAGTGCTCGACATGTCAGAACCAACACATCCATCTTCAGCATGGGAGAGAATTGTTTGCGTTTAAGTTTGTTGTTTTTCTCTCCAGGAAAAAAAAGGCAGAAGAATGCACAAAGAAGGTGAAAAATCTGACATAAAGGGGGTAGGGGCAGGAAATAAAGATGAACAAGGTAGTAATAAAGAGAGCGATAGAAAAGAGGGAAGTCCAAGTACATATTTTCTAGAAGATGATATATCTGTTTAAACTGACAGCCCCCTGATATCCCACGGATGAAAAAATGTTTAGGTGAAGTTTTTGAAATGAGAAAAAATTGTAAATGCTATAAAATAATTTATCTGTTGTTATTTATGACTTTTGGAGGTAATACACGCTCACAAAGGGTAACAAAACACGTTGTTGTGACATAACGCGTCAGAACAACCGCCTGCTTATAAGACTGATGGAGAGGAGATTTCAAGATGATCCGTGCCTCAGATTGATGATGGTGTTGATCAATCAATTGATTACTCAAAGTGGTGATTATATTTATCTATCAATCGATTACTCAAAGAATCAATCTTTATCTATTTCATTTTATTCTTTTATATCGGGGATGATGGAATAAGCACTTATGTATTTTTTACATCTAGTCCCCGAGTGTATGCGGTTTTTCAAATTGTCATTTGTTCCCACTGGCACACAATGGCCTACTCTTATGAAAAGCGGAACAGGATCTTAACGTGTGCGCAAGATGTTCTGCGTGCATTCGCACACGGAGCCTCGGTTTATAGTCTTATCCGAAGGACAACCATTCGTTGAAAAGCCCCCAGATTGACATTTCAATCAATTTATCAATCAAAATGCACAAAAAGTCAATCACCTACTCTAATGACATTAATGACGATAATGACAGTATTGGTGACAACGACCATGGTAGAACTGCTTTTCTTTATTTCTTAGACGACTTTTCTGGTTTGTATCTTTTCTTTAGGTCGTCTTGCTTTTTTGAATTTTCCATTATCAGTATATCCATTACAGCAGACATTGAACGAAGGATACAGGAAATGGAGATGAGCTGCTTTCGCAATCTCCTTGGTATCTCATACATAGATCACATCACTAAATTAAAAAGTAAAGGCCAGAATTTAAAACGCCATCGGGTTATATAAAGAGCTCCTGACTTCAGTGAAAAAACGCAAACTAAAGTGGTACGGGCACGTTACACGAACATCTGGACTGGCCAAGACTGTCCTATAGGGAACAGTACAAGGAGGGATACGAAGAGGCAGACAGAGAAAACGATGGTAAGACAACATCAGAGAGTAGACTGACTAGCCTTGAGTGGAACGACTTGCTACGGGAGGCAGAGAACCGCGGGGAGTGGAGGAAGCTGGTTGTATATGCTCTTCATGGGATGAATAAAGTGTTTTTGATTTGACTTGACTTTGTTGCAAAGTCTTCATCGGTTCCTCTATGGTCCACAGGACCTACAGAAAAGATGACTGAAGATATCCATCTGTTTTGGTTTGATTTTATTGGTAATGTGTTGGTCAGTTGGCTTTTGTAAAAAGCTGTTTTTATTTTTTTTTTTTAATTGGGGGGAGGGGGGGTTCCTTGGCTAGAGCTCCAAGACTTTTGCATGTGGGACCATTTTCTCTTCTCCCTTCAACCACCACTATTTAGGTAGCCACATTCTGGCTTCTTGGATGGTGTCTAAACACGACACATCTGTGCATGCTAGGTGGTTTGGGGTTTTTTGTCATCCGTTTTTACCGGCACACCATGACCTACATTTTCAAAAAGGCAGAACAGGATTTAACGTGTGTGCAAGATGTTTTGAGTGCATTCGCACACGTGGCCTCGGTTTACAGTTTTATCCAAAGGACTGTGGTATTCAGTTCGATTTTTTTCGTCAAACTGGGAAGAGAGGGCGAGGCTGGGAATTTCAGAACCTCACGGTTTACTTGTTGGCAGGCGAAAGTCTTAACCGTCCTGTCATCCTCCTTCTTATAACTATGTCCAATGTTTCTAGGTTAATGATCCGTTTAAGGGAACCGGGATAGGCTAGTGGTCAGAACATTGCGCACGCAATCTGACGACCTGGGTTCGATTCCCGTTGAAGGGGATATTTTCCCCTGGAGTTAACACCAGTGATGACTCCACTTTCCCAAAAAGTCCTTCCGATAAGACTATAAATCAAGGCCCCGTGTGCGAATGGACATAGGTACGCGTTCATAATTAGAGCACAATCCATTGTTGAATGATGTGTTCTTATCGACTAATATTTTAAAAAATATATATCCTATAAACAAATGTGTGTAATTGAGTATACAGTAGTAATGTGTCATAACCAAGGAAAGATTTAT
>CM054163.1:29943042-29953042 GCA_028751875.1 Rapana venosa
TTTTGACACTGGAGCATGCGCCTTAGCTGCCAGGTTCATTAAGTAGAGGAGTTAAAAGAATCAGTCTTGTTTGAACATTGAAAAGGTAGGTGATTGTATGGACAGTTAGTAAATTACCCCGATTAACTATATTTGGCAGTGGGGAAACAAACAATTGTGCAAATACTTTTAACTGATGACTAATTCATGTTTCAGACAATAGAAAACTGATAATAGACTCCACCCATGCCTTTTTGTCACTGTGTCTATGTCCATTCCCTCAGGCCAGAGAACACACGTTGACAAGTTCAGCCCTACTCCAGACAGGCACAGTGTAAGGGGATGATTCTTGATTCACCTCACGTTTTTCCCTGGCATTATTTGTCACAGGGAGACTCCCGTCAGCCAATCTCTGTGACTGGCCAGACACCAACAGGAATGGAAATGTCACCACACCCAACAGAGCTGAAACAGAACAGAACCATTCTTAAGCTTCTGACACTAAGAGAGAGTGGTGGGGGATTGGACTGTTTTACTTATTGCCCTCTGTCCTTACGTTAATTCACTCCTAGTTTAGAGTTTTTTTGTGTGTGAAAAGCTGAAGAAAGTATTCTTCTTCCTTTAATGACTGTTATTTCACCACACATAGTTTATTCTCAAACTCATCTTGTTACAGCAGCTACAAGTAAAAACAGTAATTAATGCTAACTATCCTAAAACGATGAACTTAAAAAAAAAATCCTGTGTTGGTAAGTTTCCTCTTTGACAATAGTGCCTCCTGGCGGCTGATGAAAAAAAAATCAAAGCATTTTGCCTTTACTGTAGTAATCAGTGTTTTTTGGGAGGAAAGCCAATTTGGTTGACCAGATAAAAAAGCATTGGTTGCAAGTTTACATTTAAAACCAAATTTAGTGGTGGTTTTGTCATAGTGTTTTGTTGTTGTTGCAATGTTTGGGTTTTTATTTGCAGTATATCGATAGAACACAGCAAAAAAGGTCAAGGCTCATCTGTCTTTTGCAAAATGATGCTGTATAATGCTATTGCATAACTTTGCATAGGCAAGGAATTTTGTTCTCATATATACATATATAACAATATATTGTGTCATACTTTGACTGATTTGCAGTTTTGCTACATTGTGCTTTATTTACTTATTTATTGGTGTCTCCTTCCAGTCTTTGTGTTTTCTTTTAATCTTTAAAAAATATTTTCATTTTTCTGTACCTCCCTTTTCTAGCTGTTGACCTATGATTCCCTGTGTTATTCCTCCTCCTTTACCTTGTATCTGTTTATGGACAGAGATGGAAGTAAGAAGCTTAGATATAGATGTATGTACTCAGGAGAAATTATATCCCCTACTTCTGAAAACCATCCTGTTGTATTTGTCTAGATAATTAACAAAAAGATGTGTGTGTGTGTGTGTGTGTGTGTGTGTGTGGGTGCGTGCGTGCGTGTGTGTGTGTGTGTGTGTGTGTGTGTGTGTGTGTGTGTGTGTGTGTGTGTGTGTGTGTGTTCTTTCTATAATTTAACATCTTTACATATGGAGTGACATTATATAAAATAGGAATATGTGTTAGTGTTTGAGAGTATGCATGTATGCGTGCATGTGTGTGTACGTGTGTGTGTGTGTGTGTGTGAGTTAGTGTGCATGTGTGTGTGCGTGTGCATGTGTATGTGTGTGTGTGTGTGTGTGTGTGTGTGTGAGTGAGAAAGGGAGTGAGAGAGGAGAGAGAGAGAGAGAGAGAGAGAGAGAGAGAGAGAGAAGAGAGAGAGAGAGAGAGAGAGAGAGAGAGAGAGAAAACGACAGAGACAGAGAGAGAGAAAGATAGAAAAAGAGAGAGACAGAGAGAGAGACAGAGATAGCTAAAATTATTAGTGTTAAGGTGAGGAGACTTTTTATATACAACAATCAGGCTTGATTAATTGACTTGAAATAGACACGATTTGAACACCCATTCATATTTTGATAAAGCGACATTGCCAATGATGCATCGTTACTCACAATAGGAACATAGTGTACTGAATAGTAATAGGCTACAGTATAAAGAAACCTACCAGGAAAACGATTTTACAGGACATGTGGCTATACCTAGAAATATTCATTTAATTTTGACACTGGGGCATGCGCCTTAGCTGCCAGGTTCATTTAGTAGAGGAGTTTAAAAAATCAGTCTTGCTTAAACGTTGAAAAAATAGTTGATTGTATGGACATTTAGGAAATTACCCTGATTAACTATATTTGACAGTGAAGAAACCGAAATTAGTCTAATAATGTTAACTGATGACTAATTCATGTTTCAGACAAAGGAAAATATAGAGCAGAGTTGACACATGCCTGTTTGTCACTGTGAACATGTCCATTCCATCAGGCCAGAGAACACACGTTGACAAGTTCAGCCCTACTCCAGACAGGCACAGTGTAAGGGGATGATTCTTGATTCACCTCACGTTTTTCCCTGGCTTTATTTGTCACAGGGAGACTCCTGCCAGCCAATCTCTGTGACTGGCCAGACACCAACAGGAATGGAAATGACATCACACCACACTAAACTGAGCAGAGCGGAGCCATTTCTAAGCTGCTGACACTAACAGAGAGTGGTGGGGGAATGAACTGTTTTTACTTAATGCTGTCTGTGCTTACGTCAATTCACTCCTTCCTTTCTTTTTGGCAAAGGGAAATAGGTTATTGTTTTTCCTTATAAAGGTAAAGGTAAAGGAGTCCCATAACCTATAAGGTCGTAGGGGAGCGAGGCGTCAGAGACCTCACTTCTCTAGGGCCAGCATATTGAGGGCGGCGCCCATCTCCTCTCCCTCGCTGCTTTACCTTCCCTGACCCTAAGGAGGGCAGGTACCCATTTACAGCTGGGTGAACTGGGGAAACTGTACTGAAGCCAAGGCGCGCAAACGGTCACCCATCCAACTGGTAACCACGGTCGAAGCTGCTTAACTTGGCTGGGGGAAAGCGAGTGCTCCAACCACTGAGCTATCCCATCCCCCGTTTTTCCTCATGACTGTCATTAAATCACACAGGGTTTACTCCTCGGTTCACCTTGTGTCAACAACAACAAGTATACAAAACAGTTAAAGATAAAGTTGTCCCTTAACCTATGTTGTCTCTAGGAAGGGAGTTATCAGAGACCTCAGCTTCTGTAGGGGCCAGCAAGTTTAGAGCTATGTCCATATTCTCTGCCTTTACCTTTCTTTTATTGGTTAGAATAAGCAGCTTGTTCAGCTAGACTTGATATCAAACTACCGCTGTTTTGCTACCACTGCAGTTCAAGTCAGGCCCCGTGTCACTTTCTTATGTTTAAAATCAAAACGAATCAATCCCGAAGTTTTAATACAGATAAATGAATGGTGGGCAAAAATGATCACGTACACTGCATTTTCACCATTGGTGAACCTTGGAGTTCTAGCCTAGAAACAGAAAAACATCTTTAAAAAATGAACAATTAAAATATTGAAGGTGGGGTGATAGCTCATTTGTTAAAGCATTTACGTCTTTATTGCTATTGCTGATGAAACAGCATGGTATTTTTTATTACATGATAAAAATTCTACAGCTTAATCTATGAGCTCTTTCATGCCATTGAGAATGCTGACAGAAATGTTGACAAGTGACACCCACTCATATACAATGGCCAGATACCAAAGGGAGCAGAGACCAAAACAATGGTGCCAAAATGAACAAGGGACATTATTTTGAAGGGCTTTGCGCACTGCAATTAAAAAATGTCTTTGGGGTTGATTAGAAATGACATAACCTCAGAAACGGCTTATATTAACCAAACTTTCCTCTTTAACCTGTCTCTTGCTCATTCCGTTCATGAATGCATACCTTTTGATTTCCTGTCAGCATTGCAAAATTGTAAAGAATAAACAAAGAGTGTACGCACATTTTATCCTAGATGTCTATGTGTTTTCTCCCGATTTTGTTCTGACAGAATTTTGTTGTACAGTGTAAAAAATAAGCTTTGAGAAATAAAACACCCACAGTGGTGCACAAAATACTTTTAGAAAAGCTGGGTTGGATTGGCTGGCTAGTTGATTGGCTAACTCATTGGTTGGCTGGCTACCTGGCTTGTTTGATGGCAGGTTACTTGGCTGGCTAGTTGTTAATTCATTTGGATGGCTGGTTAGTTGGCTGGCTGGCTGGTTGGTTTGTTTTTTTGCTTGTTTGGTGGTTAGCTGGTTAGCTGGCTGGTAGGTTGGCACATTGGCGGACTATTTGTTTGTATAGTTGTCTTGTTGGCTGGCTGGCTGACTGGTTGGTTAGTTGGCTAGTCGCTGGCCTCCTTGGTCGGTTACATAATTAGCTGATTAAATGCTCGTTCCAATTTGTTTAATTTGACACTCGCGTCAGTGAATGATTGTGTGAGTAAGGAATTGAGTAAGTAAGTGATAGTCTCACCGCCTCCCGACACAGCATTAACTGTAGAATCCACCCTGCTGCCAACAAAGTGATTCAATTTACCCAAGTCTGGCACGGGGGAGGGGTTTGGACAATGAACGCCTCGAATTCAGCCGTGGCTCAGCCAGCTCCATCTCGTAACTGTCTCCAACGTCTGGAGAAAGACAGATAGACAGACAGACAGACAGACAGACAGAACAAAACAAGAAAAGAAAGTCTGGCAGTGAATTGACATTAGCTGCAGATGGTGGCAGTCTTGATTGAAATGGAGATTCTCAGATTTTTTTTCCTCCCAATGAATTTCCTATGTTTAAGGCTGTTAATGTTAGAGGGTTAAGATTTCCCATTCCTGTGATCATTAGTGTTTGTGTGTGTGTGTGTGTGTGTGTGTGTGTGTGTGTGTGTGTGTGTGTGTGTGTATGTTGTGGTGTGTGTGTTCGTGCGTGTTTGTGTGTGTTTGTGTGTGCGTGCGTGTGTGTGTGTATATGTGTGTGTGTGCGCGCGCGTTTGTATGCGTGTAATGAAAACCTTTTTCTTACATAACCTAGGAACGTTTTCCTTTTTAATGAGGCTTTCTCTTTATAAAATAAAAAAGGAAAGAAAATGAAAACAAGAAACAAAAATTGAATTATACCATTCCAAAAGCACTTTATTCTTAAACGGGGCCTTGTCAATAAAGCCATTAAAAATCAATGAGAAATCTTTTTTACAAATGAAAAAAATCAAAGGAAAAGAAGAACAATTAGTAAGACAAAAACAAAGAATAAACACAAGATAGAGAAAAATAGAGAAAGAACAAAAAAAGGGGTGGGGGAGGAGGGTGGGTATAGCAAGGACAGACTAAAAAATGAAGTGGAAAAACCCCCCAGCAAAAACAAACAGAGACAGCCTTAGATGTTTTTTTTTGTAGCTGGTTTTCAGATCTTTCTTTTTCCTTTTCTCTCTCTCCCTTTAGTTTGGCGATGTTTTATGTTCATTCATCCATCCATCCATCCATCCATCCATCCATCCATCCATCCATCCATCCATCCATCTATCCATCCATCCATCCATCCATCCATCCATCCATCCATCCATCCATCCATCCATCCATCTATCATCCATCCATCCATCCATCCATCCATCCATCCATCCATCCATCCATCCATCCATCCATCCATCCATCCATCCATCCATGCTTCCCTCCATCCATTCATCCATCAATCCATCTATTCATTCATACATCCATCCTCACTTTCTTTGAATCTTGCATTATGTTCTGTCTTTTTTTCCTGCCATTCATTCATTCATTCAGTCAGTCAGTCATTCATTCATTTATTCATTCATTCGTTCTGTTTTTTGTTCCCTTCCATCCATCCATCCATCCATCCATCCATCCATCCATCCATCCATCCATCCATACTTTCTTTCATTCTTGCATTATTTTCTGTCTCCATCCATCCATCCATCCATCCATCCATCCATCCATCCATCCATCATTCCATCCATCCATCCAATCATCCATCCATTCATCCATCCTCTCTTTTTTTTTTTACTCTTGCATTATATTTTGTCTTTATTTCCTTCTGTCATCCATCCATCCATCCATCCATCCATCCATCCATCCATCCATCCATCCATCCAACCATCCAACCATCCATCCATCCATCCATCCATCCATCCATCAATCAACCATCCATCCTCGCTGTCTTTGAATCTTGAATTATGTTCTGTCTTTATTTCATTCATTCATTCATTCATTCATTCATTCATTCATTCATTCATTCATTCATTCATTCATTCGTTCGTTCGTTCTCTCTTCTTTTCCCTTCCATCCATCCATCCATCCATCCATCCATCCATCCATCCATCCATCCATCCATCCATCTATCCATCCATCCGTCCATCCATCCATCCTTACTTTCTTTGATTTTTGCATTATTTTCTGTATTTTTTTCCATCCTTCATCCATACATCTATCCATCCATTCTCACTTTCTTTGAATCATGCATTATGTTCTGTCTATATTTCCTTCTGCAATTCATTTATTGATTCATTGATTGATTGATTGATTGATTCATTCATTCATTCATTCATCTTATCTTCTTTTCCCTTTCTCTTAACTCTCCTTTCCTTTCTCTCTGTGACAAACCCTACCCATTATGTAATCAAACCAAGAAGCCAGGGTCTACCTTCATGCAAGAACCAGAAGGAGAACTAATCCCCATCACTGCATGCCTCCACACTTCAATCACGGGGAGATTTTCCTTAGTGCTGGCAGTTCCGGAAATTGTCCTGCTCAATATAATGGATTCCAACTTCCTGTTCCTGTTTCCCCGGCGTCGCGGATTGGCTGGCGAAACCGTTGTGAAACGGAAGTTGCCCCGAAGCATGACGGGAAATCCGATTTGAATTCACCTGGGTGACTTTATTATGTTGGTTTTTTTTTTCTTGTGATGGGTTTTGTTTGGTTTAAATCGGAGTTCATCATTCAATTAGTATGCAGCAGAACTCGTATAACATGAAAAATATTGTCAGCATATGAATGCTAAGTTAGTATCTGATATTGTGTTAAAAAAACCAAGGTCAACTATCACATGGGAGCAATGTGTCATTGGTGTTATAATGTGGATGACAAAATCGTAATGTTATCGGCTTGTGGAGACAGTTGGGATGATGTATATGATAAAATAGTATCAACTCATTGTAAAAAAAAAAAGAAAGAAAAAAAGCAGGAAAATGACGGGAATGGAAAGTAATCCCACGGGCATAAGGGTATGTGTGTGTGTGTGTGTGTGTGTGTGTGTGTGTGTGTGTGTGTGTGTGTGTGTGTGTGTGTGTGTGTGTGTGTGTGTGTGTGTGTGTGAGTGTGTGTGTGTGTGTGTGTGGTGTATATGTGTGTATGTGTGTGTGTGTGTGTTTGTGCGCGCGTGAGTGAGTGGGTGAGTGAGTGAGTGTCTGTGTATGTATGTGTGTGTGTGTGTTTGTGCGTGCGTGTGTTTGTGCGTGCGTGAGTTGGTGAGTGAGTGTGGTGTGTGTGTGTGTGCGTGCGCGCGCATGTGTGTGTGCATGTGATGTGTGTAGATGCGCACGCGTGCGCGCACGTGTGTGATTTTTTTTATTTTTAGGATAAAAGGATAAGCACTCGTGTGTATTTTTACATTCAGTCCCCGTTTGTATGCGGTTTTGTCAATTTTGTCATCCCTTCCCTCAGTCACACAATGGCCTACAATGTATATATGTATATATGTTTGTATGTATGTATGTATGTATATATGCATGTATGTATGTATGTATGTATGTATATATGTATGTATGTATGTATGTTTGTGTGTGTGCTCACGCGTGTGTGTGATGTGTATGGAGGCAAGTGCGATTGTGCGCACGTATGTTTGTATGCGTGTGTATGTGATGTGTGTGTACGTGCTTTTGTGTGCGCGCAGGTGTGTGTGTGTGTGTGTGTGTGTGTGTGAGCGCGCGTGCATGTTTGAGCACGTGACAGAAGCAGGGGGCAGTGAAATTTGCAGAGATGGACAAAGCAGACGGACAGATGGACAAAGTAAGTTAGACACACAGGACCAAAAGCATTATTCTACACAAAATCTAAAGAGTCAGAAGCTTCGGCACTTTGGTATTTCCAGGGCGACTGGGAAGATAGACTGTTTCTTCTTTTTTTTAAAAATTCAGATAGAGGAACAAAAACACATTAGGCTTTGTTCAGCAGAATCCAAGTGTAGTGTTACCTAGAACACAGCAGTGTCTTTCTTCTTGGAGAGAGAGAGAGAGAGAGAGAGAGAGAGAGAGAGAGAGAGAGAGAGAGAGACAGAGAGACAGAGACCAACACACAGGTATACAGACAGACATACAGGCAGAGGCTCATGTAGTGGAGTTAAAAGAATCAATCTTGTTTGAACATTAAGACTATAGCTGATTGTACGGTTATTTAGTAAATTAGCCTGATTAATTACATTTGACAGTGAAATAAACAAAGTTGTGCTAATAATTTTAACTGATGACTAATTTATGTGTCGGACAAAGGGAAAAAGAGAGCAGAGTAGACACAGGCTTTTTTGTCACTGTGGACATGTCCATTCCCTCAGGCCAGAGAACACAGGTTGACAAGTTCAGCTCTACTCCAGACAGACACAGTGTAAGGGGATGATTCTTGATTCACCTCACGTTTTTCCCCGGCATTATTTGTCACAGGGAGACCCCTGTCGGCCAATCTCTGTGACTGGCCAGACACCAACAGGAATGGAAATGCCATCACACCACACTGAACTGAACAGAGCGGAGCCATTTCTAAGCTGCTGACACTAAGAGAGAGTGGTGGGGGATTGATCTGTTTTACTTAATGCTGTCTGTGCTTACGTCAATTCACTCCTTCCTTTCTTTTCGGCAAAGAAAATAGATTATTGTTTTCGTCATGACTGTCATTAAGCCACACATGGTTTACTCCTCGGTTCATCTTGCATTACCAACTACAAGTATACAAAAAAGTTAAAGGTAAAGGTGTCCCATGACCTATGTTGTCCCTAGGAAGAGAGGCATCAGTGACCTCAGCTTCTCCAGGGGCCAACAAGATTAGGGTGGTGCCCATATTCTCTCCCTTACTGCTTTACCTGTCCTTTATTGGTTAGAAAGAGCAGCTTGTTCAGCTAAGACTGTTTTCAAACTACGCTATTTCGCTTCCACTACAGGTAAAGACAGACCCATTTTCTTATGTTTAAAATCAAAATGAATCAATCCCGAAGTTTAAATACAGATGAATGAATGGTGGGCAAAAATGATCACGTACACTGCATTTTCACCATTGGTGAACCTGGGAGCTGTCTACCCTAGGAACATAAAAATTATTTTTTTAAATGAAGTATAATATAATATTGGAGGGGGGAGGGTGGCCCAACGGTTAGAGTGTTTAAGTCGTGATTGCTATTGTCGATGAAACAGCATAGTATTGTTTTGTTACATGATGTGAATTCTACAGCTTGTTCTATGAAGTCTAACATGCCATCGAAAAAATGCTGACAGAAATTTTGACAAGTGACACCCACTCATATACAATGGCCAGACACCAAAGGGAACATAGACCAGAACAATGGTTCCACCATGAACAACAGACAGTTTTGTGAATTGAAGGGCTCTGCGCACCGCAAGTTAAAACCATTCTTGGGGTTGACTAGAAATGACATAACCACAGAAACGGCTTATATTAACCAAACTTTCCCCTTCAACCTGTCTCTTGTTCATTCCGTTCATGAATGCGTTCCTTCTGATTCCCTGTCAGCTTTGCAAAATCATAAAGAATAAAAAGAGTGTATGCACATTTTATCAGAGATTTCTGTGTTTTCTCCAGATTTTGTTCTTAAACACAACTGTGCTGTGTAGTGCAGTGTAAACATTAAGCTTTGATAAATAAATCACACACAGTGGTGTGCAAAACACATTCAGAAATGCTGGGTTGGCTGGCCGGCTAGTTGATTGGCTAGCTGGCTGGTTGGTTGGTTGGTTGGGTTGGTAGCAGGTCAGTTGGCTGGGTAGTTGTTATTTCCTTTGGATGGCTGGTTAGTTGGCTGGCAGGTTGGTTGGTTTGTTTATTTGCTGGTTTGGTGGTTAGCTGTTAGCTGGCTG
>CM054163.1:29965542-29968042 GCA_028751875.1 Rapana venosa
TGCGCGCCTTGGCCTCAGTACAGTCCCCCAGCTCACCCAGTAGTACATGGGCACCTGCCCTTTTAGAATCAGGGAAGGAAAATCAGCGCGGGAGAGGAGATAGGCGCTACTTTTACTATGCTTGTCCCTGGAGAAGCTGAAGTCTCTGACATCTCTCTTCCAAGTGACTGCATAGGTTATGAGAGCACCTCAACTTTACCTCTGAAACAAGTATCAAAATCCAAATAATGTATTAGCTAAAAGATGCAGGGATTGGGGTTAAACTGCTCATCCATATACTTCTGAGTATTTATTATCTTGGATTATCAACACCTTTACTTATATAAAACGAAAGTCAGCATTGATAATTGTTTTATCTTTTTTCTAGGGACGTTCACACAAGCAACGAGTGATGTCTGTAACATGAGCAAAAACGTGTTGAATGCTGTTAAACGCCTGACTAGTGATCCCCTCAGGTGTAAGAGAGAGAACTGTTATCGTTTAAGTCTTTCTGTGGAAAAAAAAAACAAGACAGAAGACTGGACCAGGGAAACAGAACACTGACAAGAAATATTGGGTTTGTTGTGTTTTTGTGTGTGTTTTGTTGTTGTTGTTTTGTTTTTGTTTGCTTTTGTTTTGTTTTTGTTGTGGGTTTTTTGGGGGTAGGGGTTAGCGGGGGTGTGGGGGGGGGGGGGGTGCAGAGGAAAAGGAACAAAACAGAAATAAGGAGACAGATAGAAATGAGGAAATTTTTAGCATAGAAATGAGGAAATTTTTAGCATAAAATTCCAAGCAAGTCGGGATATTATTTAATCTCTGACCAACTTATACAATTTCCTAAATGTATTCACAGACATATTACCCCCCCCCCCCCCCCCCCCCCCCCCGAAAAAAAAGAAAGTTATAATCAAGCAAAACACACAGACCACAACCGCAAAAAAAGCCTAAACAACAAAGTCACTGCAGAAGAACACAGTCCCAGTGTCCATCTGTCTGCCTAGGAAACCTATTCATTACACAGTGGAGTTGTCAGCCAATTCTCGCCCCTGGCAAGACAGGAACAGGAAGTCGGCCAGAGGCCATCGCACCGAGCAGGACAATTTCCGGGCTGCGGGCGCTAAGGGAAATCACCCTGTGATGAAACTGAATGTGGCTGCATGTGGTGTAGGCAATGAGTTCATCACTGATTCTTCACACTGCTGCTGCTGTTGCTGTTTTGGGTTTTACAGTTTGAAGGCATGTAGATTGTGGTAATGCACACTGTGTGCATCAAAGTTTTATTTTTAGTTGTTGTTT
Organism: Rapana venosa; assembly: GCA_028751875.1. Taxonomy (NCBI): domain Eukaryota; kingdom Metazoa; phylum Mollusca; class Gastropoda; order Neogastropoda; family Muricidae; genus Rapana; species Rapana venosa. Next base: position 29,966,818 of record CM054163.1, read on the forward strand.
AAAAACAACATTGATAAGGAAGAATGGACAAGATGTAGAAGCTGACATATTTGAATTAGTAATGTGTCTTTGTTTTGTGTTTTGTGTGCTTTTTCAGGCTTATTTTCTTTTTTATTTGATTTATTTCTTATGAGGTTGTTGTTGTTGTTGTTGTGGTTTTTGACTGTTAGTTTTGTTCCCCTTTCTTTGGTCTTTGAGGTTGTGTCTTTCTGTTTTCTTTTCTTTAAAACGAAACTAACTTTTTATATTGCTGTTATTTTTATACGATGCTCTGTGGTGCAACTATTAAAGTTGTTATGCAATAAAGAATCTTTCTTTTTCATATTAGCATGAATATGTCACAGCGACTACGGCAATAACGTTCATTTTAAAAGAAAATGATAGAAAGATAAATTGAGGTATGAGCAAATATATAATAAAAGAAAAACGAATGAACTATAGGGAGAGAGATTAGTGGAAGTAAGCAGAAATACAGATAAAGACAATGAAAAAACGAGTATTGAAACACAAAAAAATTACCAACAAAATAAGAATGACAGTAAACAAAAGAGAAATGAATGATTGTAAGCACAAAGAGAGAAAAATAAAGAAGAAAGAATGAACAAAAGACGAGAGGAAGGAGGAAGGAAAAGAGAAAGAAACAAAAGAAAAAGAAGGATGTAAGAAAAAAAACCCGCAAAAAAATCGACAGAATAAAAGAAAATACTAAGGAATAGAAAAGAAGAAAAGAAAAAAAAAAGAAAGAAACGACGGAATGAAATAAAAAAGAAAGAAGGAAATAAAGAAAAAAAGGGAAGAAAAAACAACAACAAATTAAAAAAATATATATATTAAAGAAAAATAAATAAACAAAGAAACAAGACAAAACTAAACAAAACAGAAAGAGAAAGATAGAAACACACACACACACACACACACACACACAAAGAGACAAACAAAAAGACACAATCAAAATATCAACCAACAGCACCGACTAGCAGTTACACCACTTCACACAAACACAGCATCACCTGTTCACGACAGACAACTCCAAACTCCCAACACACCCCGCAGGCCTCTTTGCCACAAGGGGGCGATGTTCAACGACTCTCGTCACCAGCGAGACGTCAATGTGAAGTCAGCAGCCAATGACACTCGGCAGAACAATTTCCGGGTGATCAAGACCAAGGGGACATCACCCAGTGATTAAACGTTGCCAGCTGTGATGTTTAGCAAGGGTAGGGTG
>CM054163.1:29975542-29983612 GCA_028751875.1 Rapana venosa
TTCTGCACTTTTTTTCACTATATCACTAAAATTTAATTTTCTACTTAGTTTCCGAACACGGGCATCTTTTTTTATACATTTTCCATTCTATCATGATTTCTTTTTTTTCTCATACTTTCCTTTAAATTCACGTTCTATTTTTTACATACTTCCCTTCATCATGACCTATTTTTAAACAATTTTCCATTTATTCACTCAATCCTTTTTTTTTTCTTTTTAGTTTCTTTAATCATTCCCATAAATCTTTTCTTAAGTTTTCTTTTGATTTTGTTTTTTGAGGGGAAGGGGAGTAGTGTTTTTTTTTATTTTCTGTTTGTTTTTGGGGTGTTTTTTTTTTCTCTCTAAAAGGGGTTTTTTTCGAATAAAAATCGCATGGTGCTTTCCCTTCGGTTTTTCTGATTGTGTCTGTGTTGCTAAAGTGTAGGGGGGTTTACGCCCTTCTGGTTTGCGAAAAAGAGAAATGTAAAAGGGACAAACCCAGTCAACCTATTTATTTTTTTTGGACCCCATTCCAAGTGACATTTTTGGTTTTTATTTCGGGCTTATTGTGGGGTTGTGTATGTGTTTGTGTTGTTGGGTGTTTGTGTGTTGTGTGTTGTGTGTGTTGGTTTTTTTTGTTTTGTTTTTTTAAACGAAATTGGTGCCTTTTTAGGGAAATATAGACGGGGTTTTTTTGCATGAAAGTGTTGTTTTTTTTTCTTCGTTTTGGTTTATCTTGCTTTGTTTTCCTTTGAAATAATGTTTAATCGAGCTGCATTGTTTGCCCTACTTTATTGCATTTCCCGTTCTGTTTATTACTTTATTCATGAAATCATTAATCATTAAAATTAGTTATTATTTTAATTTAATCAAAAATTTTATTTAGTCTTTTCTTTCGGAAAAAGGAATAAGCACTACGTGTTCTTTAAACATCTACCCCCCCGTTTTTTGCAGTTTTGGAAATCTGTCACCTTTCCCCCCCGGGACACAATTGGCCTACTCTCCAAAAAGCTGAACGGGGTTTTAAAGTTGTGCAAAATTTCACGTTTCGTTCCACACGGGGCCTCGGTTTTTAAATCTCACCCAAAGGGCTTTTGGAGGGGGTGGGGTCGGGATTGATGTTAAACCTAAAAAACAAAAATCCTCTGAAAGGGGAACGAATCGGCAGCAATCACGATCGATCACTCTAACCACCAGGGTATCCATCCTATTGTAGGAAGCATTTCGATTTAAACTTTAAAACGTAGCGATTAATTGCAAATGAAAGGGAAAAACTGGAAAAAAAAACACCCTGTTTGATCCCCCCCTCGAACAAAAGTGTGTGTTTTTGTGTGTGTGTGTGTGTGTGTTGTGTGTGGTTTTGTGTGAGTGGTGTGTGTTAGAGCGACGGCGAGGAGCGAAGAGAGAGAGAGAGAAGGGAGAGAGAGAGAGAGGAAAAGAGAGGAAGAGTGAAGAAGAAGTGTGTGTGTGTGTGAGAAAGAGAAGAGAAGAAGAAGGGGAGAAGAGAGAGAGAGAGAAGGAGAAGAAGGGGAGAAGAGGAGGTTGGGATTGGGGGTGTAAAGAGAAGATAGAGTGTTTTTTGGTGGAGAGAGAGAGAGAGAGTGTGTTTGGTGTGTGTGTGGGGGGGAAGAGAGGGGAGAGGAGAGAGAGAGGTGTTGTTGTTGTTGTTGTTGTCTTTTGATTTTTTCGTTGTTTACTCTCAGTGATATTGACGAAAAAAAATAATTTACAAGGGGGGAAAGAGTTTAGGTGGTGGGGGAGGCCCACGAAAAATGCGAGGGGGGGAAAAATAGTCAATCATGAAAAGAAACCGCCAAAAACAAAAGAACAATAAAAAATAAAAATAAATTTAAAAAAAAACAACCAAAAAAAAAACAAAAATAAAAAGTGATTTAAAGTTTAAAGAAACTATAACAAATGTCCTATAGGGCTATGCCAGAGACCTTTTCAATACAAATCCTTCAAATTATTTAATTGCTTCCAAGGGGTTTTTATAAAATTGGGGAAAAAAGCTTTGTATTCTTTTAAATTTTAAATTTATATGAGTATTAAAATTTTCCACCACATATACATTTACTGTTTCAAATGAATTTGGTTACGAATGCTTAAGTTTTATTCTAAAAACAAATATTTACTCTTCTTTCTGTTGAATATTTGGGGCAAGCCTTAGAATGGCTCACACACTTGCTTTATCAGCTTTGATGACAGATCTTTTAGAAATTCTCTTTTTGGTGATACTTTTTTTGGCCTTTTCCATGATTTTTGTTCAAAATGGTAGCCCTCTTTTAAGATAAAGGCACGGCAAGTTGCTGATTCCCTACAAGCTTTGCCCTTTTTAGCAGCTCATCACCCCATCATTTGGGAAAAAACCACTGTGTGAAGGCAAACAAAATGACATTTTGCCCCTTTAAAGGTTTTAAAAGGGTATGACTGTAATCTCAATGCAATGTTTGAAGTTTTCTTTTACCACAAGGATTTTTTAAACATACAAACCGATTTAGAATCAAAACAAAAAAGGATTTGAAATATACACAATGGCAAACAAAAAACATAATTTAGGCCATTAAGAGCTACTAATTCCGCCCCCTAAAAAAAACGAATGATTTTACCAACATTTTTGAATTAAATTTTTCATTTTTTAAAGATGGATAACAAAGCGAACCCGTTTTTCTTGATTATCCAGACGTGATCCATCTGTATAAATTTGAAGATGAAAATCTTATAAGGATGTGGGATCAACATCAAAACCTAATGCTTTTTTCTTCTTTTTTACATTATTACCTCTTATCGAAGTGAGCCCCTTTCTCCCCCCGATGGGTAAGTAATATTGCCTCCGTTTTGTCCTTCTGTGTTTTTTGACATTAGAATTTTCCACTAATCGGACACATATTTTTTAATGGGCTTAAAGAAGATATATCTTTTGCTTTTTAAAAGGAAATTTTATTCAATTTTACTTTACTTTCAAAATGAAATTTTTAAAGTCTTTTCTTTTTTCTAAGAACATATTTAGCACATGCCATTGAGGGTAATAACCCAAAGGCAATGTACCAACTTCATTTACGTTCCCAGAGCTGATGTATAGGGAACTCCAAGGCAAGCCTGAAGCTTTGCAGTTACACTCTGACTTTTTAAGTAAAGTTTTTGGAGCGCTGAAAAAGATTTCTTGTCCTAGAAATTTCGAACGAACAAGAATTAGCTAAACATTTTAGATTGAATATGTCTTGTCCCCAAACGTTTCTAATTATCTTCAGAAAGTTTATGCATTTTCTTGCCTTTGTTAAAAGTGCTCAATATGTGTTTTCCAAGTTAGTTTTAAATTTAGAATAACCCCTTTAAAAACTTTATTTTTTTTTTTTGTATTAAAATTATTTCAGACCCAAAACTTAAATTTGGTAGCTCCCCCCGGATTATTTTTAAATTTTTAAAAAGCACAACGGGTTTTTTTTTTTTCTGTGGACAAAGAAAATCCTTTTTTCAACATAATTTGTCGATGTTATCAAGGCTTTGTATACCCTTTTTATGTAATTTTAAAAAACGCCTTTTTTGGTGTATTACTTTATAGAAACGTTCATCCACATGCAATACCCCATCCCTATTGTCAATTTTAAATCCTTTGTAAATTTTTGGGAGATCAGAAGAAAAGATTTTAAAATAAATGGGGAGCTATCACAGAACCTTGCGGTGCCCTATAAGCATCAAACACTTAAAATAGATTTAACACTCTTACTTAAATTTTTTTCTGTCTGTTAAAAAACTTTTATATAAAAATAAAAGTGCCCACAAACACCCAAAATTTCTTAAGTTTCCCCAATAATTTAGCAGCCAAACTTGGTCTATGCCTTTTCTAATATCAAAAAATTTTGCAAGAACATTTTTCTTCTTGAAAAACGCATTTTTTTTTGTGTTTGATAGTTTAAACCAAATTATCTAGGGGGATTTGTTTTTAAAACCTGCTGTGGCAGGAAAATTTTTTGGCAAAATACATCGCCTTTTTTTAGAAAATTCTTTCCTTTAAGCTCCCAGTGTGAGAGGTCAAAAAAAAATTGGTCTGTAGTGGTTTTGTCAGATTTAGGCTTTCCCTGTTTATGAACTGGAATGACAAAGGAAACCCCCTTTCCCCTTTACTGGTACTTCCCTCAATCCAACAATTATGAATATTTGTGGAGTAAATAAATGAAATTTGTTGGTAAATGTTTTCAACATGTCCATTAGAAACGCATCTACCCGACGACGTTTCTTGTTTGAAAAAATAGCAATGCATTCTTCCTCGTCCAGGATATTGGGGCATTAAAGCACGAACCGTTTTTCAGAGACGGGTCTACTTCACCTTTACTTTTTTCATCTGTTCTTTAGTTCCCCTTTTGTGACAAAGTTCAAGAGCATTTATTCAGAAAAGTCTGCAAGCCTCTGCTTTTTCTATATTTGATGGACATTTTTTATTCTCCAATTTCACGGAAAAGTTGGTAAACTAACACCTTTTTTTTTTTATTTCATATTTTTTCCCCCCAAATTTTTTAAAGATCTTTTTGATTGAAATTTGTGGCCCAAAAAAAATCCAAAAATTTTTCTTAGCCGAGTACAAGGTTACAGTAATTTTTTTGCTTGTTTTTGTTTCATTATTTTTGACGTTTTTCTTTTAAATAAATTTTATCTTAACGTTTTGTTTTTTTACGCTTCCTCATAGTGGTGTCCACCGATTTTCCCGGGGTTTTTTTTTTTTTTTTTGGGGGTTATTTTTGGGGTTGGTGGGAGCCTGTTTTAATTTCTGCGGAATATAAAATTTAAGTTGTAGGGGGTTTGTGTTGTAAGTTTAAAGGTTTTAAATTTTGTTTTTTTTTAAAAATTTGGAATTTTGTCCTTCCCGGTTAATGGCGTTGTCCACAAACGTTTTTTTGAAGGCAAGTGTCCTTTTCCCGGGTGTATTTTTTTGAAAAATTTTGGAGCAAAATGTGGGAGAAATTTTTAAACGATGATCTAAAGGTGAGGGTTGTACAGCAATGTGGGAATTCTAGTAACTCTTTCCATCATTTTTAGTAAGTAACGGCAGGAATCAAATTTTTTTTACAAAACGATTTTGAGATATTTTTTTTTTTCGTCTTTAACCCAAAAAGGAGCATGGCATTAAAATCTCCCCTTTCTAAAACCACTTTTTCATTATCTCAAGGTTTTTACCATTTAGTGTTAAATCTTTGGTCCCCCTAGGAGGTATCAGATACGTATTTATTATTAAATTTTCCCCAAATTTTTTTGTGCTGCACATGAGTGTATATCTAGGGACATGGTTAGGCATGGTGAAGGGACATTGTGCAGTAATCTACCCCTTCTTCGAAGTATATAGCTGCACAGATTTTTGTAGCAATAGCAAATCACTGTGATGGACAGGTGGAGTAAATAGTACCATGCAGCTTAGGTAGTTTGTTCCTGGCTACATTCAGGGTTGTAACACAAGGACTGTATTTATTGTTGCGAAAGATGTTGGATTAGTATGTAAATTAGTGAAATAGATCTAGGCGTTCCACTGCATTAGTTTCAATACGTTGGACTTTTTAGATTTAGATCGGTTAGGCATTTCAATTACGAAATCAATTTTTTTAAATATTAAAAAAATATTGAAAAGAAACAATAAACTCTAACCTGCAAAAAAGCAAAAAACATTAAATAAATTAAAATTAACAATTATGTGTCACAAATTTGGTGCTCTTTTAATGTGAAAGATAAATACACACTTGAGTTCCAAGTAAAAACAGCTAGATCTTCTGTGGATATAAGCAAAACCTAAACAAAACCACAGCTAGGCTAGTGCTCTACAAGTTTGATGTCAAAACTACCAGTCACAGTTTCTCAGCACTTCAAAGTAATTTGTGCTGTCTTATGTCGTCTCCACATGGGAAAACTGGTTACTCTTGGTACAGAAACGTGCCATGGCGTAGGTGGACTGTAAGTGTAATCTTCAGAGACGAGGTAGAAGATATAGGTATCTGGTAACCATTTTTTGGGGTATATCCACGTCTTGGTTTTCTCTTGGGCTTTTCCCAAAATTAGCATGCACATTGCCTGCCGATGTTTTTGGCAAGAATGTGGACCTTGGGTATTTGGATGTATAGAGTCTTTAAAGTGATTGTAGTGAGACTGTTATGTTGACTCATGTGAAATGAAGGGAGACATTTTTCAAACCAACCATGTCAGAACAAGTCACGGCATTGAACACATCTGCTTTTCATCTGAAGATTAGTAGCCCTGACGGTGCAATCTTGCTGAGGACAATTTTGTGTCAGGGAATGAGGCCATTAAATTTTTTTACATGTTGAACCATTTTCTGACTGGCCCTTCCCTGTGAGGTTCTTCGGTCTGTTTTTCAGATCATTGCTACCACAGTGGTATAACAATACACTGTGGTTCCTTGGCATCAGACTTTGTTTACACTTATGGGAGATGTGGCCAATGTCAGGAGTTTTTAAATGTGTTAAACATTGATTCCATAGGACAGGCCTAGCCGACTGCTATAGACTCCTTGTAGAATAGAGTCATGATCTAGAAAATACATTTGGAATCCTCCTCCATCTTAGGAACTTGATTTTACGTCATGCAATTCTTTTTCATCATACCGGTCTTTTGCGTAAATGTACAGGCTTTGGCTAGATTTCTTCTCTGTCCCTTTCTTTACTGACCTTTTTTGTAGGCCCATGTGTTTTGTGTGTTGATGGCAGTCCACTCACCACTTCAGCGTAAGTGCTGACAGGAGAGGAGGGGAGGGAAGCTGTGAGTCCCTCTGTGGTCCTCGGGTCACCATTGCTGGGCGTTCTCCAGCCCTCTAGGGTTGTGGTCAAGCGCAGTAGGAATTGTAAAAGGCGCCCATGGCATACACAGTCTTTCTCTAAGCAGGGGATTTTCTCAGAGAGGAATAATCACCTGCTTGAGTTCTGCCATGAGAGCTGTCAGTTGGTGGTCAGGAACGTTACTTTTGTTGTCATTAGTTACGATCTCCCTGACTGAACGATTTTTATTTTGCCGTCCTTGTTTTGGTGTAGGGCCGACTTTGTGTCTTGATCAGTAGGCTCCAGGATCTTTTTCTTTGATTGGGTCTCAAAGCAGGCGATGTCTGATCGTTGACGTCGCGTTTTGGTCATGTTTGTGCGTTCAAAATCGTGTGAGCACACAGCGAAATTTCAGCAGCTGCTGACTGTAGCCTATGTTGTGACGTCTCAAATGTGTGAGAGTGTGTGTTGTTGTGTGTGTGAGAGAGTGAGAGAAGAGTGTGTGTGTGTATGAGATTTTATGAGAGAGAGGGAGAATGTGTGTGTGTGTGTGTGAGAGAGAGAGAGAGGAGAGAGAGCGAGGAGAAGGAGAGAGAGAGTGTGTGTGTGTGTGTGTGTGTGTGTAGGTAGTGTGTGTGTGTGTGTGTGTGTGTGTATGTGTGTGACGTGGAGAGAGAGAGAGTATAGTGTGTTGAGAGAGAGAGAGAGAGTGTGGTGTAGTGTGGTTATGTGTGTGTTGTGAGTGAGAGGAGTGTGTGTATGTGTGAGTGTTGTGAGTTGGCTTTTTTGTGTGTTGGTGTGTGTGTAAGAGAGAGACGAGAGAGGTGAGGAAAGAGGATAGTGTGTGTGTGTGATGAGAGAGAGAATGTGTGTGTGTGAGGAGAGAGGAGAGAGACGGGAGCGAGAGAGACGAGGGAAGAGGAGTGTGTGTGTGTTGTTGAGTGTGGTGTGTTGATGTGTGTGTGTGTGAGAGAGAGAGAGAGAAAGATGAGAGAGGAGAGGAGAGTGTGTGTGTGTGTGTGTGTGTGTGAGTTTGTGAGATGAGAGAGAGAGAGAGAGAGAGATGAGAGAGAGTATGTTTATGGAGGTTGTGTGAGAGAGAGAGAGAGAGAGTGTGTGGTGTGTGGTGTGGAGTGAGTGAGAGGGTGTGTATTGTGTGTGTGTGTGTGTGTGGAGTATTTGTGTGTATGTAAAGAGGAGAAGAGAGGGATAGAGAGAGAGGGAGGAAAGAGAGATTGTGCGTGTGTGTGAGAGAGAGAGAATTGTGGGTGTTGTGTGTGAGAGAGAGTTGATGAGAGAGAGAGGCGAGATTTGAGAGAGAGAGAGTGTGTGTGTT
>CM054163.1:29984112-29991612 GCA_028751875.1 Rapana venosa
GGCTGGTCAATATTTTGTAGTGTGGAATGACCACTGACTGATTGTTCTCGGGGACAGCAGTTCAGAAATGGAGCTAAGTGTTCACGGTACTGGCTTCAGTACTGGCTTCAGGTATCTGGCTAACTGAACTGACTGGCATGCGTCTTTCTCTACTGAAAGTGGTACTGAGACGTGACATAAACCGAGACTGAAACATGTCCTTACCTGAAGAAAAGGTCCGTATTTGCTTTGGTTTTGCTGGGGACAGATTCGAGTAATTGTCGTTTGCTTTCAAGCCTCAATACGCACAACCTACGGATTACAACAATAAAGCCTGCAATATTCTGGATCAATTATTGAGTAGAACGTTTTTTTGTTTGTTTGGTTGGTTCGTTGATTGCTTTGCTTTCTTGTGGTCTTTTTTAAGTTATCAAATTAGTACCTAAGAAAGAAACCCCGAAAAGATGATAATGTTATATTCTTCCTTTATAAAATCTCTCTCTCTCTCTCTCTCTCTCTCTCTCTCTCTCTCTCTCTCTCTCTCTCTCTCTCTCTCTCTCTCTCTCTCTCTCTCTCTCTCTCTCTCTCTCTCTCTCCCCTCTCCCTCTCTCTCTCTCTCTCTCTCTCTCTCTCTCTCTCTCTCTCTCTCTCTCTCTCTCTCTCTCTCTCTCTCTCTCTCTCTTCCTGTAGAATTGGTGGTGGATGATTGATGACACACTCCCTGAATCGGATAAACCTGCTGGAATTAAAATCCAATCAAATTAGATATAATTGAATAATTATAGATATTTCCTTGGTTATAACGGTTTCTACTGTGTACTAAATTGCACATATTTGTTTATTATGATATACTTGAAGAGTTAAAAAATAGAATATTAGTCAATGAGAACACATCATTCAAAATTGGAACATGCTCTAATTATGAACGCGCATCTATGTCGACGTGCAAGCGCGCGCGCGCGTGTGTGTATGTGTGTGTGTGTGTGTGTGTGTGTGTGTGTGTGTGTGTGTGTGTGTGTTGTGTGATAGCTAGCCAGCTATATAGCTGTTTAACTTCTGATTATCTGTATTTCTGATTTTACTGATTTCTTTGTTTCCCTAGTATTTTCCTATCATTTCATGATATTTTTTAAAGTCGTTGTTTCGAGCATAGTTTATATTGAACACTTGCCAATCGATCAATCAATCAATCAATCAATCAATCAATCAACCAACCAATCAATCAATCAATCAATCAACTAATTGCTCCGCCTTTAGATTAATCAACCAATCAGGCAATCAATTAATGAGTAAATAAGTTAATGATCAATTAATTGGTTGGTTGATTAATCAATTGACCAATCGATTAATTAATCATTTAATTAATTAACCAATTAATCAATTAATAGATTAAATAAATAAATCATCGACTAATCCATTGCTAATAAATTAACCAATTAATCAAATAATTTGTGTATTTCTTACTTATATACTTACTTACTTACTGACTGACTTTTTTACTTACTTACTTACTTAGTTACTTACTTATTTACTTAATTCCTTCGGATGAGACCATAAACCAAGGCCCCGTGTGCGAACGCATGCAGAACATCTTGCGCACACGTTAAATCATGTTCCGCTTTTCGAAAGAGTAAGCCGTTGTGTGCCGGTGAGAACAGATGACAAAATTTACAAAACCGCATACACATGGGGACTAGACGTAAAAAAACACGTGAGTGCTTATTCCATTATCCTCGATATAAAAAAGTAATCTGAGTGCTTTGATTTGCTGCTTTACAAGATTCAGCACTATATAAAGTCCATACATTATTATTATTGTTATTATTATTATTATTATTATTATTATTATTATCATCATTATTAATTATCTGATATACCCCTTCATTCATTCATTCATTCATTCATTCATTCCTTCATTCATATGTCATTTTTTTAAACTATAACTCATAATCTAACAGTTGCCCTAATCTCTCAGAAACACAAGTACGCTCTCTATTTATGTTTTCTTCTCCACTTTTTTTCTCATTTTAATTATACATTATCCCATTTCTTAGTTTTGCTTCATGCGACTGTATATCATTGTCTCCTTCTTTGTCTGTCGTTTCTTTTTTTATTCCATTTTTTATGGGGATAGGTATTTTGCTTCATTTCTTTTTATGTGTCCATACATATTTTATCTCTAGTTGCTACTCTATAATTCCCTAGGTGTTTATTTTTTCTCGTTCACCTAGTATCTCTCTGTCAAGGAAGGGGGGGGGAAGAAGGAGCTCAGATACGTGTGTGTGTGTGTATGTGTGTGTATGTGTGTGTGTGTATGCGTGTGTGCGTGTGTGCGTGCGTGTGTGTGCATGTGTGTGTGTGTACTCCAGGGATATTCTAATCCCCCACTTCTGAATACTAAAGGGTACTATCTGTCTAGATTTTAACCAAGAAACGTGTGTGTGTGTATGTGTGTGTGTGTGTGTGTGTGTGTGTGTTGTGTGTGTGTGTGTGTGTGTGTGTGTGTGTGTGTGTGTGTGTGTGTGTGTGTACTCCAGAGATATTCTAATCCCCTACTTCTGAATACTTCAGGGTGCTGTTTGGATTGTATCAAAAAAGTGTGTGTTTGTGTATGTGTGTGTGTTTGTGTGTGTGTATTTGTGTATGTGTGTTTGTGTGTGGTGTGTGTGTGTGTGTGTGTGTGTGTGTGTGTGTGTGTGTGTACTCCAGGGAAATTTTAATCCCCACTTCTGAGTACTACAGGGTGCTATCTGTCTGGATTCTAACAAAACCGTGTGTGTGTATGTGAGTGTGTGTGTGTTTTTGTGTGTGTGTGTGTGTGTGTGTGTGTGTGTGTGTGTGTGTGTGTGTGTGTGTGTGTGTGTGTATTTGTGTGTGTGTGTGTGTGTTAGAGAGCGAGATAGAGAGAGAGAGAGAGTCATTGTTGTTGAGGCCATGAGACTGATGCTTTGTTATACGAGGATTATACTAGATTAATGAAATGAAATAAGAACGGTGCATTCCTCATTGAACTGACATTACACGCAATACAACATTAGTCTTAAGAGCAACGTAATGAACCACACTGCGATTTCATACAATATACGGACATCTAGAAAAAAAGGTGTGTTTTTATCGTACAAATGGATGTGCAAAATATTGTTCACCAAGTTTTGACTCTTGACTTCTTTGCCTAGCTGTCAAGTTCCTTCAGTGGTGAAGTTTTAAGAATCAATCTTGTTTGGAAACTAAGACAGTAGCAGATGGTAAGGTCATTTAGTAAATTAGCCTGATTAGTTTCATGCAACAGTAGAAAAACAAAATTGTGCTAAAAATTTTTAACAGATGACTAATTCATGTTTCAGACAATAGGAAACTGATAGCAGAGTTCACTCATGCCTTTTTGTCACTGTGGACATGTCCATTCCCTCAGGCCAGAGAACACACGTTGACAAGTTCAGCCCTACTCCAGACAGGCACAGTGTAAGGGGATGATTCTTGATTCACCTCACGTTTTCCCCTGGCATTATTTGTCACAGGGAGACCCCTGTCAGCCAATCTCTGTGACTGGCCAGACACCAACAGGAATGGAAATGCCATCACACCCAACAGAGCTGAAACAGAACAGAACCTTTTTCTAAGCTGCTGACACTAAGAGAGAGTGGTGGGGGATTGAACTGTTTTAATTATTGTCCTACGTCAATTCACTCCTAGTTTTTGTTTTGTTTTGGAATTTTTTGTGAAAAGGAGAGGAAAGTATTGTTTTTCCTCTAATGACTGATATTTCACTATGAATAGTTTATTCTCAAGCTCATCTTGTGTCAGCAGCTACAAGTAAAAACAGTAATCAATGTGGACCGTCTTAAAATGATGAAGTTACAAAAGACAATCTGCTGCGTTTGTAAGTTCTTTCTTTGACAATTGTGCCTCCTGGTGGCTGTTGAAAAAAAAATCAATGCGTTTTGCCTTTACTGTAGTGATCAACATTTTCACTAAGTAAACAAATTCGGTTGGCAAGATGATAAAGCACCATTTGCAAGGTTACAGTTAAAATCGAATTGAGTGGTGGATTTGTCATAGATTTTTATTGTTGCATTGCTGGGGTTGTTTTGTACAGTATATCTAAAGAACACAGCAACAAATGTCAAGGTTTATCTGTCTTTTGCAAAATTCTGTTGCATAATGATTTTGCATAACTTTAAATAGAATAGGAATTTTGTTCTCATATACAAATGTAGCAATAGATCGTATCATACTTTGACTCATTTGCAGTTTTGCTACATGCAATTATCATTGTGCTTTATTTACTTATTTATCTATCTCCTTCCAGTCTTTGTGCTTGTTTTTCTTTATTATTTTATTTCATTTTTGTTTCTTTATGTCCCTTTTCTAGTTTCTGCTGCTATGTGTTTCCCTTGGTTTTTTCCTCCTCCTATACCTTGTAAGCCATCCTAGCAAGATCATGCTGCGGGTAGTCCTCAACAGACTGAAAAACTAAGCGGAAAAACTCCTGGCAGAAGAACAAGCCGGCTTTAGACCAAAACGCAGCACATTGGAACAAATTTTCAATCTGAGAATTCTGATAGAGAAGCATCTCCAACACCAAAAAGACTTGTATCACAATTTCATAGACTTCAAAAAGGCCTTTGACAGGGTATGGCATGACGGCCTCTGGCAAGTACTCAGGAACTTCAACATTGACAACTGCCTCATTGAAGTCATCAAGGCACTTTACGAGAACGCAATAAGTGCAGTTTTCATGAACAATCACATGGGCGAGTTCTTCAAGACCACGGTTGGGGTCTGTCAGGGCTGCATCCTCTCACCTGTAATTGTCAACCTCTTCCTCGAAAACATAATGACAGAGACACTGCAAAACCACCACACTTCCATCTCCATTGGTGGAAGACCCCTTTGCAACTTCAGATTTGCAGATTACATTGACCTCATGGGCGGCAGCAAACAAGAACTGCAAAACCTCACAGATAGTCTATCAGATTGAGCGAGCGCATACGCCATGGAGGTCAGTACAGAGAAATCAAAGATCATGGTCAACAGCGCTAGTAATGAGAGCACAGAAATAAAGATGAATGGAGAAATACTGGAAGAGGTGAGCCAATTCAAATACTTAGGCTCCATCCTAACAACAGATGGCACATCAAACAATGAAGTGAAAGCTCGCATTGCACCATCAACATCTGCTCTAGCCAGACTCGAGAGCATCATCAGAAGCAGCAAAAAAGCTTCTGCACCAAATATCACCTCTACAAATCCCTCGTGATATCTATCCTCCTATATGGCTGTGAATCATGGACCCTGTCAGCAGAGCTAGAGAGGAGAATCCAAGCTTTCGAGAACAAGTGCCACAGAAGACTCCTCAAAATATCATACAAAAAACACAAGACCAACAACTATGTGAAAGAAGAAATCAAAAAGCGTGTGGGCCCCCAAGAACCTCTGCTCTCCACCATAAAGAGGAGAAAACTGATGTGGTTTGGTCACACCACAAGACACAACATCTTAGCAAAAACCATCTTGCATGGAACGGTTGAAGGCAAGAGAAGAAGAGGCCGCCAAAAGAAATATGGGTTGACAACATCAAAGACTGGACCGCCCAACCCCTGCAACACCTTCTACTAGCCACACAGGATCGTGAAGCATGGCAAAAGATCTCTGTTGCGTCTTCTCTCATGCCCCCCCCTACGTCCTTTGGGACATGGGACTGAGTGAGTGAGTGATACCTTGTATCTGCTTGTGGACAAAGAAGAAAGTTAGGAGCCCAGATGCATGCACTCCAGGGAAACTCAAATCCCTTACTTATGAAAACCATCCTTCCTTTTTTTCCTGGATATTAACAAACAAGATGAGTGTGTGTGTGTGTGTGTATGTTTGTTCTTTCTATAATTCAACACCTTTAAACATGGAAAGGTATTAGACAAAATAGGAATATGAGTAAATGTGTGAGAGTGTGCGTGCGTGTGTGTGTGTGTGCATGTATGTGTGTTTTTGTGTGTGTGTGTGTGTGTGTGTGTGTGTGTGTGTGTGTGTGTGTGTGTGTGTGTGTGTGTGTGTGCGCGCATGTCTGTGTGTGTGCGTGTGTGTCTATGCACGAGTGTGCGAGTGTACGTGCATGTGTGTGTCCACATATTAATATATGTGTGCAGTGCATGCGCACACGTATGTGTGTATATTATGTGTGTGTATGTCTTGTTATAAGAACAGTGTGCACTACAAGCAGGGATCTATACATAGTTATGATATTAAAAATTTTCTAACATTTTAAAAACAGTCAAACAACATCCAGCATAACTTTAAATTAATAGGATAATTACAGAAATGCTCTAGGAAAACAAAAAAACTGGGCTGTGTCTGGGCGTGTGTGTAGTTATGTGTATGGGTGTGAATGTGTGAGTGTGTGTGTGTGTGTGTGTGTGTGTGTGTGTGTGTGTGTGTGTGTGTACGTGTGTGTATGTGAGAGAGAGAGAGAGAGAGAGGGGAGAGAGAGAGAGAGAGAGAGAGAGAGAGAGAGAGAGAGAGAGAGAGAGAGAGAGAGAAGGAGAGAGAGAGAGAGAGACAGCTCAAGTCAGTGGTGTTGACGTGAGGAGATTTTTTCTGTACAAGGATCAGGCTTCATTAATTGACTTGGAATCAACATCATTTGAACACCCATTCATATTTTGATAAAGTGACAATGCCAAAGATGCATCATTATTCTTAGAAGGAACAAAGTGTATTGAATAGTAATGGGCTACAGTATAAGAAAACCTACCAAAAATCGAATTTACAGGACATGTAGCTATATCTAGAAATGTTCATTAAGTTTTAACACTGAAGCATTAACCTTAGCTGCTAAGTTCATTTAGTAGAGAAGTTTAAAGAATCAGTCTTGTTTGAACATTGAAAAAGTAGCTGATTGTATGGACATTTAGTAAATTACTCCAATAATCTATATTTCGCAGTGAAGAAACCAAAAAGTGTGCTAATACTTTAAACCAATAACTAATGCATGTTTCAGAGAATCGAACACTGATAGCAGGTTCGGCACATGCCATTTCACTGTGGACATGTCCATTCCCTCAGGCCAGAGAACACACGTTGACAAGTTCAGCCCTACTCCAGACAGGCACAGTGTAAGGGGATGATTCTTGATTCACCTCACGTTGTCCCCTGGCATTATTTGTCACAGGGAGACCCCTGCCAGCCAATCTCTGTGACTGGCCAGACACAAACAGGAATGGAAATGCCATCACACCACACTGAACTGAACAGAAGAGAACCTTTTTCTAAGCTGCTGGCAGTAAGAGAGAGCGGTGAGGGATTGATTTGCTTTACTTAATGCTGTCTGTGCTTACGTCAATTCACTCCTTCCTTTCTTTTTGTCAAAGGGAAATAGATTATTGTTTTCCTCATGACTGTCATTAAGCCACACATGGTTTACTCATCGGTTCATCTTGTATTACCAACTACAAGTATATAAACAAGTTAAAGTTGTCCCATGACCTATGTTGTCCCTAGGAAGAGAGGCATCAGAGACCTCAGCTT
>CM054163.1:30001612-30009112 GCA_028751875.1 Rapana venosa
CGATGCCATTTGTCAGTGACTATTTAGAAGATACTTTTCAGCTTGAAAAGCACACTTAAACGAAAAAAACCAGCAGTATTTATCTTTACTTTCCATGTCCGAGTGCCAATTTTGTTTAAATGAACAAATGAGTCTGTCTTTTAATTCAGAAATAAGCCCATGCTCACTACCTACTTCCTGAGACAACCGCACGATTCCAAAACCATGTCATGAGAGAGGGAGAGAGAGAGAGAGAGAGAGAGAGAGAGAGAGAGAATGACAATGACAAAGTCTTTTACTTCGAAGATGATGAATAAACACTCGTGTGCTTTTTTACATCCAGTCCCCGCCCGTAGGGATACATCTTAATAATAACCCAATACTTATACTCACACAGTAGAAACAAAGGGAAATAAACCCCTTTCAAAACAAAACACCCAAACAACAAAGAAACAAACAACAAAAAAGAAAACCCTTAAAAACACCCCCAAAGCCCCCAACCAAAGAAAACAAACAAAATGATAAGAAAAAACAAACCAACAAAAAAAAAAGAAGAAAGAGAAAAACAAACAACAAGAAGAATAACAACAAAACCAAGAAAAAATAACAAAACCTAACTTAATATGTCATAAAAATAAACATCTTATACATTGTCAAAGAGAGGAGGGGAGGGAGAGGAGAGAGAGAGAGAGAGAGAGAGAGAGAGGGGGGGGAGAGAGGAAGAGGGGAGAGGGGGGGGGAGGGAGGGAGAGGAGAGGGGAGAGAGAGAGAGAGAGCGAATGCGAATGGATCACTATCATACAAGTAATATTCACATAAACAATCAATTCACAAAACATTAGCAAAACACGATAATTTTTCAAGAATTAATAAGGGTGTCCCGCAGTCTAAATGCTTTATATAGAAAAAGAGCTAACTGTTTTGTAGTAACTTCATTTCCAGACGTAAAGAGAGAGAGAGAGAGAAAGAGAGAGAGAGAGACAGAGACAGAGAGAGCTAGCCAACAAGTTTTGAAGGTCTTGCAAAAGTCAAGGCTGTTTGGACTTTAACTGTAATTACATTGAAAGGTCTCTAGGTGAAATAACATTAACGGTTTGTAGTCACAAAGAAAGGCACAATGTTATGCCACACAGTTCTCTTTTACTTGAGATAGACAGACAGACAGACAGAGGCAGACAGACAGCCAGCCAGAAAGTGAGAGAGTTTATGAACTATAGAAAAAGTGTTGTAGCAATGAAACTGTAACCTATCAAACATAACAAGGAATCAAATATCGCGCAAAACGATGAGGAAACCTAGCAATCAAACTTGTAAAAATCAAACACAACTTTTCTGAGATAACAGACAGAGGGGCAAATGTCCATGCCTTGGAAAGACAGTCTGTTGAATGATAGGACACTGTTTTAACGCCAACGCGATTTCACATAGCAATATATTGTTGCTGAAAACCTGACCCAAAGAATTTTCATGAATGTAAGAAAGGTGTCATTTTAAAATTTGACATTCGAAAGGAATTCGAGAATTTGAGATGGTTTTGTCACATAAGTATGCAATATACGTTTCTAGAACATTTTATGCGCGTGCGTGTGCGTGCGTGTGCGTTCTTGCGCGCGCGCGCGTGTAAGTGTAAACAAAAATCTATTGGTTTGTTTTTCTCTTGTTCTTGAAAATGTTAATTAATTAAAATTATGCACAACATGCTATTTATTGCACCCCTGTCTATGTCTTTCTCCACATCTGTCTCCGTTTCTTGTCCGCCTGTCTGTCTGTCTGCCTTTCTCTCTGTCTGTCTCTCTCTCTCCTCTCTCTCTCTCTCTCTCTCTCTCTATCTCTCTCTCTCTCTCTCTCTCTCTCTCTCTCCCTCTCTCTCTCTCACACACACACAAACACACACACATACTGATGTGTATGTATGTGTGTGTGTGTGTGTGTGTGTCTGTATGTCTGTCTGTCTGTCGGTCATCTTTTCACCGCAGTTTTCTGTAGCACGATACCCTTGCTCAATCTCACTCCCGGTTTTCTCTGACCGCGTCAGTTTTTATCTTAATCCTTTCTGCCTGTACTGAACACCCTGAACACGAAAATGCCATTGTCCACTAAGACCACGTCTCTCCACCACCACACAGCTACAGGAACGTGTATCGATTCTATCAACAGAGAGAGAATGAAATATAGACACTGTGTGTGAGACCAGGCTTGAGTTTTGGATGTATTATTTATACAAAGAGAACATATTAGAGTATTGTTTAGGTGTTTCCCTTGTTTTGCTTTCGGTTTTGTTTTGTTTTGGATGTGCTGGAATGTGAACTATTCAACGAATGCTGCAAGCAGATCTGTTGAATTGTTACCCAACCCCCAGCCACCCCCTCACCCCTCAAAATCTCAGAGAAACAAATCCCAAACAAACAAACAGACACCTAAAAAAAAAAGCTAAAAAAACAAAGGATCAAACACAATTAACATGGAATTGAACTTAACGAAAATCGGAACCAGACAAACAAACAAACAAACAAATATACACAAACCGCACAAAAACAAAAACGAGAATCGGCAGAATAGTTAGAACATCATTACCAAAAAAGTTTCTTTTATGTCTCGCAAATAAATATTGTGTATTGGGGACAGATAGCTCAGTGTTCAGAGGAATCGCTATACCCAAACTAAGATAAAACAGCGTTAAGCGTGGTTATCAAGTGAATGGGTGGCCGTTTGCGCGCCTTGGCCTCAGTACAGTCCCCAAGCTCACCCAGTAGAACATGAGCACCTGCCCTTTTAGGATCAGGGAAGGGAAAGCAGCAAGAGAGAGGGGATAGGTGCTGCCTGTATATATGCTGGCTCCTGGAGAAGCTTAGGTCTCTGACATCTGTCTTCCAAGTGACTGTACGTATAGGTTATGAGAGCACCTCAACTTTACCTCTGAAACAAGTATCAAATTCCAAATAATGTATTAGCTAACAGATGCAGAGATTGGGGTTAAACTGCTCATCCATATACTTCTGAGTATTTATTATCTTGAATCACCAGCACCTTTACTTATATAAAACGAAAGTCAGCATTGATAATCGTTATATTTTCTTTTTTCTAGGGACACTCACACAGCAACCAGTGGTGTCTGCAACATTAGTGAACATGTGTTGAACGCCGTTAAACGCCTGACTAGTGATCCTCTTAGGTGTGTGAGAGAACTGTTTTCGTTTAGGTCTTTCTGGAACAAAGCAAAAAGACAGAAGATTTGACCAGGGAACCAGAACATTGATAAGAAATAGTATTTTTGTGGTTTGTTTTGGGGTTTTGGTGTTCTTGTTGTTGTTTTGTAGTTTGTTTGCTTTTGTTTTGTTGGGTTTTTTTTTTTTTGGGGGGGGGGTAGGAGGTGGGGGTGGGGGGTAAGAGGGGGGTGGGGGGGTGGCAGAGGAAAAGGAACAAAACAGAAATAAGGAGACAGAAAGAATTAGGTCGGAATATTATTTATTCTGTGACAACTTATACAATGTCCTAAATATATTCACAGACATATTACCACCACCAACAAAAAAACAAAACTCAAGAAGAAAGCCATAAACAAGCAAACCACACAGACCACAACCGCAAAAAAAGCCTAAACACCAAAGTCACTGCAGAAGAACACAGTCCCAGTGTCCATCTGTCTGCCTAGGAGTCCTATTCATTACACAGTGGAGTTGTCAGCCAATTCTCGCCCCTGGCAAGACAGGAACAGGAAGTCGGCCAGAGGCCATCGCACCGAGCAGGACAATTTCCGGGCTGCGGGCGCTAAGGGAAATCACCCTGTGATGAAACTGTATGTGGCTGCATGTGGTGTAGGCAATGAGTTCATCACTGATTCTTCACACTGCTGCTGCTGTTGCTGTTTTGGGTTTAACAGTTTGAAGGCATGTAGATTGTGGTAATGCACACTGTGTGCATCAAAGTTTTATTTTTTGTTGTTTAAAAAAAACATTGATAAGGAAGAAAGGACAAGATGTGGAGGCTGACATATTAGAGTTAATAATGTTTCTTTATTTTGTGTTTTGTGTGCATTTTTGCAGCCTTTTTTCTTTTACATTTGATTGATTTCTTATGAGGTTGTTGTTGTGGTTGTGGTTGTTGACTGTTGATCTTTGTTCCCCTTTCTGTAATAGTTGAGGTTGTATCTTTTTTTTCTTTTCTTTAAAAAATCATACTTTTCATGATGCTGTTATTTTATATGATGCTCTGTGGTAAAAGTATTAGAGTTGTTATGCAATAACAAATCTTTTTCCAGGTTACTAGGGAATATCAGCATGAATACGCAACAGAGACTACGCAATAACGTTTATTTTAAAAGAAAATGATAGAAGGATAAATTGAGGTATGAGCAAATATATAATACAAGAAAAACGAATGAACTATAGGAAGAGAGACTAGTGGAAGTAAGCAGAAATACAGATAAAGACAATGAAAAAACTAGTATTGAAACACAAAAACTACCAGCAAAGACAGAATGACAAGAAACAAAAGAGAAATGAATGATTGTAAGCACAAAGAGAGAAAAATAAAGAAGAAAGATATGAACAAAAGACGAGAGGAAGGAGGAAGGAAAAAAGAAAGAAACAAAAGAAAAAGAAGGATGTAAGAAAAAAAAAACGCAAAAAAAATGACCAGAATAAAAGAAATACTAAGGAATAGAAAAGAAGAAAAGAAAAAAAAGAAAGAAACGAAGGAATGAAATAAAAAAGAAAGAAGGAAATAAAGAAAAAAGGGAAGAAAAAACAACAAAAAATTTAAAATATATACATATAAAAGAAAAATAAATAAACAAAGAAACAAGACAAAAACTAAACAAAACCGAAAAGAGAAAGATAGAAACACACACACACACACACACACAAAGAGACAAACAAAAAGACACAATAAAAATATCAACCAACAGCACCGACTAGCAGTTACACCACTTCACACAAACACACCATCACATGTTCAAGACAGACAACTCCAAACTCCCAACACACCCCACAGGCCTCTTTGCCACAAGGGGGCGATGTTCAACAACTCTCGTCACCAGCGAGACGTCAACGTGAAGGCAGCAGCCAATGACACTCAGCAGAACAATTTCGGGCTGGTCAGGTCCAAGGGGACATCACCCAGTGATTAAACGTTACCAGCTGTGATGTTTAGCAAGGGTAGGGTGCATTGCCCACATGAATCTCTGACCTAAGCCATCAGTTCTTTGTAAACCTGTTTGTTGTGCGTTGTTTGTTTTATTTGTTGTATGGATTTCTGACCTTAGGCATACGTTCTTTGTAAACCTGTTTGCCGTTGTTTGTTTGCTTATTTATTTATTGCTTTGTGGATTTCTGACTTTAGCCATAAGTTCTTTGTAAACCTGTTTGCAGTTGTTTGTGTGTTTATTGATTTTATTGTTGTATAGATTTCTGACCTTAGCCATTAGCTTTCTTGTAACCGCTTTGTTGTTGCTTGTTTGTTTATTTTATATTTTATTATTGTGTGGATTTCTGACCTAAGGCATTCGTTCTTTGTAACTGTTTGCCGTTGTTTGTTTGTTTATTTAATTAATTGTTGTGTGGATTTCTGAACTTAGCCACACGTTCTTTGTAACCTGTTTGTCGTTGTTTGTTTGTTAATTTATTTATTGTTATGTGGATTTCTTACTTATGAATAAGTTCTCTGTAACCTGTTTGTGTGTTGTTTATTTGTTGTATGGATTTCTGACCTTAGCCAAACTTTTTTGTAACCTGTTTGCCGTTGTTTGTTTATTTTTTTTTATTGTTGTGTGGATTTCTGACCTTAGGAATGAGTTTTTTGTAACCTGTTTATGCGTTGTTTATTTGCTGTATGGATTTCTGACCTTAGCCATACGCTCTTTGTAATCTGTTGCCGTTGTTTGCTTGTTTATTTATTTATTGCTTTGTGGATTTCTGACTTTAGCCATAAGTTCTTTGTAACCTGTTAGCAGTTGTTTGTGTGTTTATTTATTTTATTGTTGTATAGATTTCTGACCTTAGCCATTAGCTTTCTTGTAACCGCTTTGTTGTTGCTTGTTTGTTTATTTTATATTTTATTATTGTATGTATTTCTGACCTTAGGCCAAGTTCTTTGTAACCTGTTTGTCGTTGTTTTTTTTTTTTTTAATTTAGTTTATTGTTGTATGAATATCTGACCTTAGCCATAAATTCTTTGTAACCTGTTTGCCGTTGTTCTTTGTTTTTTTTAATTTAGTTTATTGTTGTATGGATATCTGACCTTAGCCATACATTCTTTGTAACCTGTTTGCCGTTGTTCTTTGTTTTTTAAAATTTAGTTTATTGTTGTATGGATATCTGACCTTAGCCATAAATTCTTTGTAACCTGTTTGCCGTTGTTCTTTGTTTTTTATAATTTAGTTTATTGTTGTATGGATATCTGACCTTAGCCATAAATTCTTTGTAACCTGTTTGTCGTTGTTTTTTTGTTTATTTATTTATTTATTTGTTGCTCTGTTGATTTCTGACCTTAGCCAAACGTTTTGTGTAACTGGTTAGCCGTTCTTTGTTTTTTTTTTAAAAAATCTATTGTTGTGTGGATTTCTGACCTTAGCCATACGTTCTTTGTATCCTGTTTGCTAATGTTTTTTTGTTTATTTTATTGTTGTGTGGATTTTGACCTTAGGCATGAGGTTTTTGTAACTTGTTTGCTGTTGTTTGTTTATTTGTTTATTGTTGTGTTGATTTCTGAACTTAGGGATGAGTTCCTTGTAACCTGTTTGTCTGTTGTTTGATTGCTCACCTTTTTGGTTGTTTTTTGGGGGGGTTAGCCCTCTTGTCGGCTGCGTGTTTGTTTATTCACTGTTGTAAGGATATCTGAGATAAGGCATACTCTCTTTGTAACCTGTTTGTGCATTGTTTGTTTAGTGTTGCGTGTTCGCTTGTTTATTTACTGGTGTATCGATCTCTGACATAACGCACAAGTTCCTTGTAACCAGTTTGTGTGTTGCGTGTCTGTTGGTCTATTTTGTTGTTGTTTGCGTTCTTGTTGCGTGTGGATTGGCTGGGCGGCTGGTCGGCTGGCTGTTTGGCTATTTTTGGGGTGGCGATAGTTAGATATTGATGAAATGGGATACTAAGGATGTGTTTTGTTAGTTACATCTAAATCTGTATTGGAAGGAGTATCATCTATTCTGAAACATTTTAGTGTTACACGACATGTGTTTCAACATCTAGGCAACGTTTTTTTTAAAAATAATTCTGAGATTGAATCAGTTTATTCAGATAAACAATCCCAATCTACACAGCAAAAATGAATATGCATGCCACGATTTTTTATAAAGCTAACTGGTTTCCTCTTTTTGCTCTCTTGTTTATTTCTTTCCTTTTCTGCCCAACCTTCTTTGACATTCTGGCCCTGCCAATCCTACACTGCTCGTTTCAATCTCTCTCCGCCCCAGCCATACCCTGATTCGTCCTGTCACATCCTCAGGGTCAGAGGTCTACAGGGTGCTCATCAATATCAGGCTGTAATGGAACCACCACCCAGAAGGACCCTGGTTCT
>CM054163.1:30014112-30024112 GCA_028751875.1 Rapana venosa
AGTTGAGGACTGTGTTCTCTTACTAGAGGGACTGCTGGTGTTTGTGCTTTTCATTGCTGAGTCTGGGTTTTGTTTCACATTTGGTTTTGGTTTAGGTTTTGGCATCTGATAACTAATTATGTGAAGAATTAAGTGGGAGGACTTGTTTGTGTTTTGTAGGTCTAATTTGCTTGTTTTTGTTTCTATTGTTGTTGCTCTGCTCTTTTCAGGTTTAGCTGTGTGTAATTTTCGGCGCTTGTATTTTCAGAAGAAAAGATTTCATGAATAGTAATCTTAGTTTTTAACTATAGTGAGGAAAGAAACAGTGAGAAAAAAGGTAACCATGTCCCAAAACTGTCCATTAATGATGTAAGCTGAATACAAAGGTTGACATTACTGTATTGTTATAATGTTGTATTGAGATTATGTTTATCCATGGAACTTTTAGCGAAAAAGCCCTGCACTCATACAAAAAGAAAAATTATTATTATTATTTTTTTATTAATTTTTTTTCCTCTGTCTTTTCTTTCCATTTCTAAGTTACAAGTCCGATGTCCACCGATGGAGAAATGTTTATATATGTAAGAATTTTGCCCTTTATTGGGGTAGCCGCATATATGAGGTAAAAGAGGTAAAGGAGTCCCATAACCTATGTGATCGTAGGTGAGCGAGGCATCAGAAACCTCAGCTTCTCTAGGGGCAAGGATATTGAGGGCGGCACCCATCTCCTCTCCCTCGCTGCTTTGCCTTCCCTGACCCTAAAGAGGGTAGGTACCCATTTACAGGTGGGTGAACTGGGGGAACTATACTGAAGCCAAGGCGCACAATCGGTCACCCATCCAAGTGGTAACCACGCTCGACGCTGCTTAACTTGGCTGGGAAAAAAAGCGAGTGCTCCGACCACTGAGCTATCCCGTCCCCGCATATACACTTCGTGAATAATATCTAAACACGACACAAGTCGTTATTCTTTTTTTGTTCTTGGTTTATTTTTAATGAATATGGTCATTTTAGCTGCATCTTTGACAGATTCTTGAAATGATTTTTTTTTAAAAAGACAGACAGAAAACTCAGGAATAAACAGAGAAGCAATTCAACAAAGAAAGAAGTAAACTGTGAGAATGGCTTGGTACAAGTAAGGAAAATATCCCTAATTTTTGTTGTGTGTTTTTTTTTCTTTCTAAATTGTTTCCATTATTTCACTGACATTCATTTTTCTACATACTTTCCATTATATCACTGACATCTATTTTTCTACATACTTTCCATTATATTACTGACATCTATTTTTCCACAAAGTTTCTATTATATCGCTGGCATCTATTTTTATACATAGTTTCAAGAATATCACTGACATCTATGTTTATACATAATTCCGTTCCCATTATACCAGAGACATCTATTTGTCTACAAAGCTACCAGTATATCACTGGCATCTATTTTTCTACACCTTTTCTATTATATCACTGAATTCTTATTTGTTTGGATACTTTCCATTATAACATTGACATCTATTTTTCTACATGCGTTCCATTATATCACTGACATATATTTTTCTACAGTTTCCACTATATCCCTGGCAACTATTTTTTCTGCATAATTTCCACTATATCACTGACATCTATTTTTCTACATACTTTACATTATACCCCTGACATCTTTTTTCTACATCGTTTCCATTACATCACTGACATCTATTTTTCAACATAATTTCCATTATGTCACTCACATCCAATTTTTCTGTATAGTTTACTTTAAATCATTGTCATCAATCTTTTCTTAAGCTTTCGTTTGATTTTGTTTTTTTTTACACGAGAGGGGAGTAGTGTTTTCTTTTGTTTTCTGTTTGTTTTCTGGTGGTCTTTTTTCTCTCTAAAAAGGTTTATTTCGAATATAATCGCATTGGTGGCATTCTCTCAGGATTTCTGATGTGTCTGTGTATGTCTCAAGTGTAGGAGATTACGTCTGTCTGGTTGCGCTAAAGAGAAATGTAAAAAGGACAAATCCAGTCAGACCTATGTTATTATTTTCTTTGATCCTATTCCAAGTGATCTGTTAGGCTTTGTTCAGGCTTATGTGTGTGTGTTGTGTGTGTGTGTGGTTTTGTGTGTGTGTGTGTGTGTGTGTGTGTGTGTGTGTTGGGTTTTTTTTTGTTTGTTTTTTTTTAAACAAAATGTGGTGCCTTTTTTAGGGAATATAGACGGGGTATTAAGAGGGGTTTGTTTGCATGAAGAGTGTGTGTTTTTGTTTCTTCGTTGTTGTGTTTATCTTGCTTTTGTTTTCCTTTGAAATTAATGTTTAATCGATGCTGCATTGTTTGCCCTACTTTATTGCAGTTTCCGTTCTGTTATATTAATTTATTCATGTATTCATTAATCATTAAATTTAGTTATTTTTTAAGATTAATGCAATAATTTATTTATTCTTTTCTTTCCAGGAAAATGGAATAAGCACTCATGTGTTCGTTAACATCTACTCCCCGTGTGTTTGCAGTTTTGTAAAATCTGTCATCGTTTCCCACCGGCACACAATTGGCCTACTCTTCCAAAAAGCTGAACGGGTTATAACGTGTGTGCAAGATGTTCAGCGTGCGTTCACATACGGGACCTCGGTTTATAGTCTCACCCAAAGGACTTTTGGAGGAGGTGGAGTCGGCACTGATGTTAAACTCTAGAGAAACAAAAATCCTCTTGAACGGGAATCGAACTCGGGTCGGCAGATCACGATCGCATCATTCTAACCACCAGGCTATCCCATCCTATTGTAGGAAGCATTTCGATTAAGCTTAACACGTAGCGATTAATTGTCAAATGTATAAGTGGAAAAGACTGCAGGAAAAAAAAACACCCTGTTGATCCCAACTCGAAACAAATGTGTGTGTGTGTGTGTGTGTGTGTGTGTGTGTGTGTGTGTGTGTGTGTGTGTGTGTTTTTAAGTGTGTGTGTGTGTGTGTGTGAGTGTGTGTGTGTTAGAGCGAGCGAGCGGGGCGAGGGAAAGGGGAGAGAGAGAGGAGAAGAGAGAGAGAGGGAGAGGAGAGAGAGAGAGTGTGTGTGTGTGTGTGGAGAGAGAGAGAGAGAGAGAGATGAGAGAGAGAGAGAGGGGAGAGGGAGAGAGAGAGGGAGAGAGGGGAGAGTGTGTATGTGTGTGTGAAGAATGAGAGGAGATAGAGTTGTGTGTGTGTGAGAGGAGAGAGAGAAAAGTGTGTGTGTTTTGTGTGAGGGGGAGAGAGAGTGTGAGGAGAGAGAGAGAGTGTGTTGTTGTTGGGTTGTTGTTGTCTTCGATTTTACGTCTGTTCACTCTCGTGATTTAGACGAGAAAAAAAAAATTATATATACAAGGGGGTGTATGAGAATTGAGGTGGTGGTGGAGGCCCCACTGAAAAAAAGCGAGGGGGGAAAAGTTAAATTAATCATGAAAAGAAACCGCACAAAGCAAAAGATACAATAAAAAATAAAAATAAATTTAAAAAAAAAACAACCAAACAAACAAACATAAAAAGTGATTAAAGTTAATGAAACTATAACAAATGTCCTATAGGACTATGCCAGAGACCTTTTGCAATATCAAATGCCAAAAATTTAAATTATTGAAATGCTTCCAAGGGAGTTTTAGAAAATTGGGGTAAAAAAAGCTTTTGTTTCTTACATTCAAATATTATATGAGTATTAGAAAATTATTCTCACCACATATACATTTAACTGTGTCTACTGAATTTGGTTACGAATGAAAATTTAAGTTTTATTCTATAAACAAACTATTCACTCTTCTTGCTGTTGAGAAAATTTTTAGCAAGCCTTAGAATGGCTCACGACACTTGCTTTATCAGCTTTGTGACAGATCTGTTTAAAATTTGGGCGGGGAAAAAAAGCGGTGCCCCGACCACTAAAGCTTTTCCCGTCCCCGAATTTTTCCCACTTCGTGAATAAAAAATTTTAAACACACACAAGTCGTTATTCTTTTTTTGTTTTGGTTTTTTTTTTTAAATAAATTTGGTCATTTTAGCTGCATTTTTTGGACGATTTTTGAAATGTTTTTTTAAAAAAAAGGGGCGGGACAGAAAAAATCAGGAAAAAACAGGAAGCAATTCAAAAAAGAAAAAAAGTAAACTGTGAGAATGGTTTGGGGACAAAGAAAGGGAAAATTTCCCCTAATTTTTTTTTGTGTTTTTTTTTTTTCTTTCTAAATTTTTTCCCTTATTTCACTGCTTTTCCATTTTTTTTACTTTATTTCCCATTATACCCATGACATCTATTTTTTTTAATATTTTCCCTTTTAATTTTGACATCTTTTTTTCCCACAAAGTTTTTATTATATCGTGGCATCTTTTTTTTTAAAACTATTTTCAAAATATCCTGACCTATGTTTTACTAATTCCTTTCCCAAATTATCCCCGGGAGACATTATTTGTCTACAAAGCTCCCCGTTATAAATGGAATCTATTTTTTACACCTTTTCTTTTATTTTCAGGGAATTTTCTTATTTTTTTGGATACTTTCCATTATAACTTAAACATCTTTTTTTTCTACATGCTTTCCCCATTATATCACTGACATATATTTTTCTCAGTTTCCACTATATCCCTGGAAAAACTATTTTTTCTGCAAAATTTCCTCTTTATCACTAAACTTTAATTTTTTTACTATTTTAAAATTTTAACCCCCTTTACTTTTTTTTTTTCCTTTCGTTTTTTAAATTTCATTGAATCATTTTTAAAACTTTAATTTCCATTAGGGTCCTCACACCCAATTTTTCTGTTAGTTTTTTTTTAAAATCATTGTCTCAATCTTTTCTTAAGCTTTCTTTTTTGTTTTTTTTTTTTTTTTCACAAAGGAGGGGAGTTTTGTTTTCTTTTGTTTTTTTTTTGTTTTTTGGTGGGTCTTTTTTCTTTTAAAAAAGGGTTTATTTCAAAAATAATGGGCCTTTGGTGGCATTCTTCAGGATTTCTGTTGTGTCTGTGTATGTCTCAAGGGTAGGGTTTTACGTTTTGTCTGGTTGCGTTTAAAGAAAAATGTAAAAAAAAGGACCCCTTTTTTACCCAAATTCCAAGGATTTTGGGGGTTTTTACTTTTGGGGTTTGTGTGTTGTGGGTTTGTTGGTTATGTGTGTGTGTGTGTGTGTTGGGTTTTTTTGTTGTTTTTTTTTTGTGGGTTTTTTTTTTGAGGGTTTTTTTTTCAAAAGGTGGTGTTTTTTTATTCGGGGTTTTTAATTTTTGGGGTTTTTTTTTTCAAAATTTTTGAAGATTGTGTTTTTTTGTTTTTTCTTTTGTTTGTTATTTTTTTTTGTTTCTTTTAATTTAATTTAAAAATTTTAGTTTTTTGTTTCCCCTAATTTATTCTTTTCCCTTGGGGGAAAATTTAATGATTCATGTTTTTAAAATTTTAAAATTTGTTATTTTTTAAAATTTTTGCCCAAAAAATTCCTATTTTAAAAATTGCTTTCGGGGAAAATGGTTAAGATTTCAGGTTTTCGTTAACATCCTTTACTCCCCGGTTTTGGGGGGTTTTTTTAAATCTGGTAAAAAAACCCTTTAAGGGGGGCTCACCAAAATTTCCATTCTTCAAAAGGGCTAACCGGGGTTTTTAATTAAACGTTTTTGCTTAAGAAATGTTAAGGGGGCTTCAAAAAAAAACCCCGGTTTTTTTCCCACCCAACAAATTTTGGTGGGGTGGGTTGGTTGGGGGTTTTGGGGTTTTTGGGGTAAATGGGGTTTTTGGAGTGTTGTTTTTAAACCACCGGCTATAATTATTGGGGAAGACGTTTAATTTTAAAAGTAGGAAAATTGGGGGTAAAATGTTTTAAGTGGAAAAGAGAAGGAAAAAAAATTGGGGTTGAAAAAGGAAAAATGGGGGTTGTGTGTGTGTGGGGGTGGTGTGTGTTTGTCGGTTGTTTTGGTGGTGAAGTGGGGGGTGTGTGTGGGGGTGTGGGGGGTGTGGGGTTAGAGGAGGAGGAGGAGGGGGGGGGGAGGGGGTGGGGGGGGGGGGGGTGGGGGGAGTTTGGTGGGGGGTGGGAGGGGTGTGTGGGTTGGGGTTTTTGGGGAGGGGGGGATGGGGGTTTTTAGGGGGGAGGGGGGGGGGGGGAGGGGGGTGTGTTATTTTGTAAATGTTTGGTTTTTTTTGGTTTTTTTTGATTTTTTTTGTTTTTTGGGGAGGGGGGTGTTTTTCTTGTTTTTTGGGGGGGGGTTTTTTTTTTTTTTTGGGGAAAATTTTTGTTGTTGTTGTTTTTGTTGTCTTCAAATTTTACGTTGTTCATTCGTGATATTAGACGAAAAAAAAAAAATTTTATATATAAAAGGGGGGTGTATGAGAATTGAGGTGGGGGGTGGGGGCCCTACTAAAAAAATGCGGGGGGGAAAAAAGAAAGTTTAATAAGAAAAAAAAACCGCCCCAAAGAAAAAGATAAAAATTAAAAAATAAAAAAAAATTTTTTAAAAAAAAAAACAACCAAACAAACAAACAAAAAAAAAGTGATTAATTTTAATAAAAACTATAAAAAATGTCCTATAGGACTATGCCGGGAGCCCTTTTTGCAATATAAAATTTCCCAAAAATTAAAATTAAAATATGCTTCCAAGGGAGTTTTCAAAAAATTTGGGGGAAAAAAAGCTTTTGTTTTCTTAAAATTTCAAATAGTATTTTGAGTATTTAATTATTCTCCCCCACATAAAATTTTAAATGTGTCTACTGTTTTTGGTTACAAAATGAAAATTAAGTTTTTTTCTATAAAAAAAAAATATTCACTCTTCTTGCTGTTGAAAATTTTGAGCAAGCCTTAGAAGGGGCTCACGCATTTGCTTTATCAGCTTTGTGCAGATCTGTTTAAAAAAATTCTCTTTTAGGTGTTTCGTTTCTGTGCCCTTTTTTCCCCATGTTTGTTTGTTCTAATAAGTGGTAGCCCTTTTGTAATGATAAAGGAAAGTGCAATGTTGCTGATTTCCGTACTTCCCTTTGCACTCTTTTAGCACCCTCTTCAGCCCACTCTTTTGGAAAGAACCCAACTGTGTGAAGGCACCCAACAAAAAAGTAAACATTTGTCCCCTTTTAAAGGGTTTTAAAAGGTGTTATGACTTGATTAATCTCTAAGAAAGGGTTTGAATTTTTTTTGTACCAAAAGGGTTTTTAAAAGGGCTACAATACCGATTTAAAATAACCCCAAATAAGGATTTGAAATATACACAATGGCAAATCAAAAACAATTTTTTGGGGCCTTTAAAGACTGTAAAAATTCCGCCGAAAAAAATCGAATGTTTGTTTCCCAACTTAGAAATTATTTTTCAATTTTTTAAAGGAGGGGTATAAAAAAAGGTGAACCTTTTTCTTGTTTATCCAGCGTGATCCATCTTAAAAAATTTGAAAATTGATGAAAAAAAAAAAAAAAAACCTTATAATGGGGGGGGGGATCAAAACATCAAAAAAACCAAAATGTTAAAGATTTTCATTCTTTTTTACATTATTTACCTCTATATCGAAGTGAGCTCTTTTCTTCCCCCCGATGGGTAAGGAAATTTTTGCCTCTCGTTTGCCCTTTCTGTGTTGATTGACATTAAAATTTTTCCCATAGATGGGAAACCCCTTTTTGTTTTAAGGGGGCCTTTAAAGGAAAGAAAATTTTTTTTTGTTTTTTTTAGGAAACTGTAGTTCAGTTTTTAAATTCTATTCTCGAAATGTTTTTTTTCCGTCGTTTGTTTTAAAAAAATATTTAGCACATGCCAGTTGCGGAAATCATCAAAGGAAATTTTTCCAACTTCTTTGTACGTTCCCAGAGCTTTTTGCATGTTACGGAAACTCCAAGTCCCAACCCTGAAAAGTTTTGCATTTCTACACTTTTGGAGTTTTTTAAAGTAAAGATTTTGGGCGCTGAAAAATATTTCTTGTCCTTTATGATAATTTCAAACGAAAAAGGGGTGTAGTAAAATTTTAGATTGAAAATTTTTTCCCCCAGAATGTTTATAATTTCTTAAGTAAGTTTATTTTTTCTTGCCTTTGTTAAAAAAGTGAAAAATTAGGTGTGTTTTTGGGTTAGTTTTGGGTTTTTGAAAAAAAATAAGAACTTTTTTGTATTTTTGTATTCAATTATTTCAGGGCCCAATCTTAAATCTTTTGGGGTTCCCCCGGGTTTCTGCTATTATTAAAAAAAAACCCCAAAAGTGAGTTTTTTTTTGGGACAAAGTAAAACCATTTTCAACCATTTTATTTGTCCCATGGTTTTCAACTGGCTTTGATATACCTTTTTATGTAATTTAAAAGGGTCTTTTTGGTGTATTTCGTTTTATAGTAACTTCATCCACATGCATTTTATCATTTCCGCTTTTTTATAAGATGATTAAACCCTTTTATAAAATTTATTGGGAGGGTCATGAAGAAGAATTTTTAAAAAAAATAGGGCTATTTACAGAACCTTGCGGTTTGTTCCCCTTTGAAGCGAAACTAACACTTGAAAATTTTAAATTTTTGGGTATCTTACTTGAATTTTTCTGTCTGTTTAAAAAAATTTTTTAAAAAAAATACAAGTGCCCCCAAACACCCACATTCTTAAGTTTACCCAATTTAACCCTTGCCCTGCCAAACTTGGTCATATGCCTTTCTTTAAAATCAAAAAAAAAGTTGCAAGAAAATTCTTTCTTCTTTTTCAAACTGCATTTTTATTTTTGTGTTGATAGTTTAACCAAAAAAATTTTTATGGCGGATCTTTTTTTTTGGGAAAACCCGTTTATTGGCAGGAATTAATTTTTTTTTTAGGCAGAAAAACATCGCCTTTTTGAATTAAATTTTTCCATTAGCTTGCCGTGTGAGGGTCAAAAACAAAATTTGGTTTTGGGAGCTGGTTTTTTTTCCCGATTTTTGGGTTTCCTGTTTTTTGAACTGGAAAAAACAATTTGGGTCCTTCCACTTTACTGGTTTTTCTTCCCCCAATCCAAAAAATTATTTAATAGTTTGTGGGATTTGATAAATGAAATTTTTTGGTAAAAGTTTTAACATGTCATTAGAAAAAAAGCTCTGACCCGACCCGGCGTTTTTTTTGTTAGAAAAAGATTGCAATGCATCTCTTACCTCGTCCGTTATAAGGAGCATTAATGCACGAAAAGTTGGGAGGGACTGGGTTTAGTACGTTCACCTTTACTTTTTCTTGTTCTGTAGTTCCTGCGTTTAAGGGGGACAAGCTTCAAGACGCATTGATTCAGAAAAAAGTCTGCAAATGCCCCCTTTCTTTTTTTTAAAATTTGATGGAAAATTTTTTATTTCCAATTGCACTGGACAAGTTGGGTAAAATAACACCTTTTTTTATTTTTATGTTTTTTATCCCAAAAATTTTTTTAAAATCTTTAGATTTTTAAATTTTTTGTGGGGACAAAAAGAAGTCCAAAAAATTTTCTCTTAGCCCGAGTACAAGGTTTTCAGTTAAATTTTTTGTTTTTTTTTTTACATTATTTTCTGGGCGTTTTAAACTTTTTTTAAAAAAATTTTATACTTTTAAACGTTTTTTTTTTAATGCTTCCCCTATGCTGGTGTCCCCCAGATATTTCCCGGGTGTTTATTTGTTTTTAGGGGTTTTTTAAATTTTTTGGGTTTGACAATTGTGGCAGCTGAATAAATTTTTCTAAATAAAATTGGGGAAAATAAATGGTTATGTTGTTTAGTGTCAAAAAACCCGTCTGTGTTGTAAGGGTTTAAAAGGGTGCTTTCAAACTTTTTCCAGTCTGCTTTTTTGTAATTAAATTTTTGGGAAATTTTTTTCTTCCCGGGTATCCCCATGAAACTGTTAGTTTCCCCTAAGCGTTGTAATGGCCAAAGGGGGGGGGAAAAAGGGGTCGCTGCCAGGGTGTATTGTGCGGGTTTTCCCCTTTACATTTGGAGTAATGTGGAGATATAAACCGGGTAGATCTAAGGGGTGATGGGTCTGTGACTAGAAAGTCGGGAAATTTTTGTAAATCTGCCTCATTTTGTAAGTACAGGAGGAATCAACTTTGTTTTCTTAAAAAAGCGTTTTTGAGATAAATTTTTTTTTCAGTCTTTATCCAAAAAGG
>CM054163.1:30036556-30044056 GCA_028751875.1 Rapana venosa
GGGAAGAAAACAAAAAAAACCAAAAAAAAAAAAAAAAAAAAAAAAACAAAAAAAAAAAACAAAAAATTAAAAAACCAATATTAAAATTTAGGTACAAAAAAAAAAAAATAAACAAAGACTAAAAAAAAGACCACCGGGAAGCAAACAAAAAAAACAAACAAAGACAGGAGCAGAAAACAAATTTGAACTCAGTGATGACCTATGTGTCTTTCTGTCTGTCTGTCTTTTCTGTTGTCATCCTAGATGTCATCTTCTCTTTCCTTGTTTTTTTTGTGTGTGTTCATCTTTCTCTACCTTCTGTCCCCTACGCTACCGTAAATCTTTGGTATCGCATTGTTTATATCGTTGTTGTTGTTGTTGTTGTTGTTGTTGTTGTTCCTCTGTTTCTTGTAGCAGTTTCTTCTTACTTCTCGTGCTAGCTTTCTTTTCAACAATCTGATTTTGATTACAACTTCGATTATGATTGGGACTGCGATTGTTAGTATCGGTATCGGTATCGTTATTATCATCATCATCATCATCATCATCATCATCATCATCATCATCATCATCATCATCATCATCATCATCATCATCGTCTTTGTCGTCGTCGTCGTCGTCTTCAGCAGCAGCAGTAGCAGCAACATTACTCTAGTTTCTTCTTCTTCTTCTTCTTCTTCTTTCTGTCTTCTTCTTCTTCTTATTCTTCTTCTTTTCTTCTTGCCATTATCATATTATGATTCCAAGGATATGAATGGCATGTATATCATTTATGAAGGAATGACAGTATAATTAGTTATTATGAACATTGACGTCTCTGTCTCTGTCTCTGTTCGTCGTCTCTTGTGACGGGGTGTGGGGTGTGGTGTGTGTTGTGGTGGGGGGTGGTGGGGGGGTGGGGTCGGGGAAACCAAAGAGCGAGTGGAGAGAGCGCGGGGGAGAGAAGAAGGAGAGAGAGAGCGCAGGAGAGCAGAAGTAACAGAAGGAGACCCGAGAATAGAGAGAACGAGCAAGAATAGTAGGAAAAAAACGGAGATGAAGAAAAAACGAGTAGCGAAGTGTGGAGCACGAGTAGTAGAGTAATAGCAGAGGAGAGAGAAAACAGCTAAGGCAAACACAGAACGAGAGGTCTCTCCCCCCCAACCTCTCCTAGCTCTCTCAACCCTCTCCTTCTATCCCTCTCCCTCTCCTCACTCGTCCCTACTTCCTCATCTCTTCACTCTCTCTCTCTCCCTCTCCCTCTCTCCTCTTCCCTCTTCTCCCTCTCTCTCTCCCCTCTCTCTCTCTCTCCCCCTTCTCTCGTCTCTCTCTCTTCTTCTCTCTCCCTCTCTCTCTCTCCCTTCTCCTCTCTCTATCCCTCTCTCTCCTCTCTCTCCCTCTCTCTCTCTCTCCCTCTCTCTCCCTTTTCTCTCTCTCTCCCCCTCTTCTCTCTCCCTCTCTCTCTCTCCCTCTCTCTCTCTCTCTCTTCTCATCTCTCCCCTTCTCTCTCTCTCCTCTCTCCCTCTCTCTCGCTCTCTCTCTCCCCCTCTCTCTCTCTCTGTCCCTCTCTCTCTCTCTCTATCTCTCTCTCTCTCTCTCTCTCTCTCTCCTCTCTCTCTCTCTCTCTCTCTCTCTCTCTCCCTCTCTCAAAACCAGGTGATCGCCCTGCTGCAACAATACTGCATCACCTCATGGAAGGTCGGGTGGGGGAAGGCGAGCAAACGACTGTTGTGTTGCGACTGAAGGCTGGCTCAAGTGATGGGAACATGGCGGGTCAACAAACCCCTGTGTACTATCCGCAAAAAGCCGCCCAGTCAGCCCAAACAGGGACCGACGAGGACAGAGGAGAGGAGACAGGCAGGAGAGGAGGGGCAGAGGAGAGGAGACAGACAGAGGAGAGGAGACAGGCAGAGGAGAGGAGGCGGGCAGAGGAGAAGAGGCGGGCAGAGGAGAGGAGGCGGGCAGAGGAGAGGAGACAGGCAGAGGAGAGGAGGCGGGCAGAGGAGAGGAGACAGACAGAGGAGAGGAGACAGGCAGAGGAGAGGAGGCGGGCAGAGGAGAAGAGGCGGGCAGAGGAGAAGAGGCGGGCAGAGGAGAAGAGACAGGCAGAGGAGAGGCAAGAAGACAAGGCAAGTGCATTGTTGGCATCGGAACATTTTCCCAGTTTGTTTATGCCAACGCCCCCCATCATCCAGTCTGTCTCACAGGCCAACACCCCCTCCTCTCCAAACCACACGCCTTCACAATTGCTGCTTCCCTCAAGTGATTATCGCCGTGCGTCAGGTGCTGTCACGGTGTTGGCAGCGGACACAGTGGCTGAGCAACAAGATGGAATTGACCTGGTTGAGGTGCCTGTACCTGACATTATGATGGAGGAGGAGGACTGTGACGAATATCTAGATCAGATTTGGGATGCCGGCTACAGTGGAAATACTATAAATAACTATTTTGGTGGGTTGAGAAACAGATCCCTGCAGAGAAATCTCAGGGACGTTTCTAGAAACAAGGACTTTCTTCATGTGTATACCTCTGATGAAATACCTGACACTATCATTTGTGAAAGTGAAGATATGGTTTTTTTAAGTTTATCTGGACAGATGACACGTACAACCCTGCAGATTACTTTTTGTTTGCAAAAAACACCACCAGACAATTGACTCAGGAGGAAAAAGACATTTATTCCAAGCTGCAGCTGTGGACACCTGCCGATCGTGACAGAATCAAAGACAGAATTAGTGCTGAACTGGATGTTTTACATGTTATGATGAATGCGATCAGATTTTTTCTGGGTTAGAAGTGACGGTGGTTGCCTGTAGATGTGTGTGTGTGTGTGTGTGTGTGTGCATGCACATCCTCTTGTGCGTGCGTGCGCGCGTGTGTGTATGTGTGTGTGCGTGCGTGTGTGTGTGCGTGCGTGTATATGTGTGCGTGCGTGTGTTTGTGCGTGCGCGTGTGTGTGTGCGTGCGTGTATATGTGTGCGTGCGTGTGTTTGTGCGTGCGCGTGTGTGTGTTCGTGCGTGTGCGTGTGCGTGCGTTTGTTTTGCGCGCGTGTGTGCGTGTGTGCATGCATTTGTGTGTGCATATGTGTGTGTGTGTGTGTGTGTGTGTGTGTGATGAGAGAGAGAGAGAGAGAGAGAGAGAGGAGAGAGAGAGAGAGAGAGAGAGAGAGAGGAGAGAGAGAGAGAGAGAGCAAAACAGGACGGTTAGGCATATCGTGAGTTAGGTTTTTCACGTGTTGGAAAGAGCACGAGTTACCGGATCAGACGGAATGTAGGGACAGGAAGCCCTGTCACAGACTCGGTGTTTATAATAATGTTTGTGGTTGCTGTTACCCTCCCCCCTTTCCCCTTTTGCACTGAGCGAAAGTGTTAGGCACCAATTCATCTGAATCGGAATGTAAAACACTTCACCATGTCGTGGAACCCAAGCCATATCGACCATTTGGGCTGTAGAAATAATACATCTGTATTTCTGAAATTATGTGTTTTGTGCCCAGACCCCTTCCCACTGTCCCCTTGTAAATGGGCTTTAACAGCTTATTACAATAGAATATTGTCATTGTCATTGTCACTGCCCCCCCCCCTCTCTCTCTCTCTCTCTCTCTCTCTCTCTCTCTCTATATATATATATATATATATATATATACATACATATATATATAATCTCATCTCCACCTGCAACCCCCTTCAGGGTCGTATGGGCAAAGAATTACAAAACAATAACAAATAAGAGAAAAAATTGGAAAAACAAAGAAGAAATGCAAAAAAGAAGAGTTGCAAGACGAAAAATTGCGAAAAAAAATCCTAAAACAAATTACGAAGAGGAATCAAATAGACGAATCGAGAAGAAGAAGAAGGAGAAGAAGAAGAAGAAGAAGAAAAAGAAGAAGAAGAAGAAGAAAAAAAGAAGAAGAAGAAGAAGAAGGAGAAGAAGAAGAAGAAGAAGAAGAAGAAGAAGAAGAAGAAGAAGAAGAACAACAACAACAACAACAGCAACAACAAAATTAAGAACACTAAGACAAGAGAGAGAGAGAGAGAGAGAGAGAGAGAGAGAGAGAGAGAGAGAGAGACAGACAGACAGACAGACAGACAGACAGACAAGACAGACAGCTATCCAGCTGTCCTGCCAGCCAGCCAGCCAGAAAGCCAGCCAGACAAGTGAGACAGACAGCCAGACAGCCAGACAGACAAGCGAGACAGCCAGCCAGACAGACAAGTGAGACAAACAGCCAGCCAGGTAGACAGACAGAGACAGACAGACAGCCAGCCAGACAAGTGAGACAGCCAGCCAGACAGCCAGACAGACAAGTGAGACAGACAGCCAGACAGACAGAGACAGACTGAGACAGACAGACAGACAGACAGACAAACAGACAGCCAGCCAGCCAGCCAGCCACATAGACAAACAGAGAATCGAAGTGACAGATAGGTGGACACAAACAAGAGATACATGAGCATGAGTAAAACAAGCATCTCTCTAAATTACAAACAAACAAACGAAAACAAAACAAAAATCTGAAAGACCACCGCTTCCATCGAATCGTATAGACAACAAGACACGCGCGGTGTCGAGTGTCACATCAGCAAAAACATATTTTTATCTTGTTTTCAATCTCCCAGCTCGTGAATGCATCCTCATTCCAGCTTATCTTCCAGGCATTTTCTGTTAGCAGGAAACAGGGAGAGACAATATAAGTAGTCGTTGTGACGGTTGATATGACAGTTGAGATCTGGAATCCTCATCCCCCCACCCCTTTCTAACTCTCCTAGCTTTTAACGTCTGCTATCCCACTCCATCACACATCACTGCAGGACTGAGATACATACACGCCCACCAGTCCTGTTCCTCTCTGTTTGGCTCTTCTCTGTTGTTGTTGTTGGTGGTGGTGTTGGTGGTGGTGTTGGTGTTGGTGTTGGTGTTGTTGTTGTTGTTGTTCTTCTTCTTCTTCTTCTTCTTCTCTTCTTCTTCTTCTTCTTCTTCTTCTTCTTCTTCTTCTTCTTCTTCTTCTTCTTCTTCTTCTTCTTCTTCTTCTTCTTCTTCTCCTGTTCTTGCTCTTGTTCTTGTTCTTGTTGTTGTTGTTGTTGTTGTTGTTGTTGTTCTTCTTCTTCTTCTTCTTCTTCTTCTTCTTCTTCTTCTTCTTCTTCTTCTTCTTCCTGTTCTTGGTCTTGTTCTTGTTCTTGTTCTTGTTCTTGTTCTTCTTCTTCTTCTTCTTCTTCTTCTTCTTCTTCTTCTTCTTCTTCTTCTTCTTCTTCTTCT
Organism: Rapana venosa; assembly: GCA_028751875.1. NCBI lineage: Eukaryota > Metazoa > Mollusca > Gastropoda > Neogastropoda > Muricidae > Rapana > Rapana venosa. Next base: position 30,041,772 of record CM054163.1, read on the forward strand.
TCTTCTTCTTCTTCTTCCTGTTCTTGCTCTTGTTCTTGTTCTTGTTCTTGTTGTTCTTGTTGTTGTTGTTGTTGTTGTTCTTCTTCTTCTTCTTCTTCTTCTTCTTCTTCTTCTTCTTCTTCTTCTTCTTCTTCTTCTTCTTCTTCTTCTTCTTCTTCTTCTTCTTCTTCTCTATAGCCTTATCCTTCGGATGAGACTATAAACCGAGGCCCCGTGTGCAAACGCATGCAGAACATCTTGCGCACACACTAAATCCTGTACCACACTTTGTAAGAGTAGGCCATTGTGTGCTGGTGGGAACAGATGACAAAATGTACAAAACCGCATGCTCGGAGACTAAATGTAAAAAAGCGCATAAGTCCTTATTCCATTATCCTCGATGTAAAAGAATAAAATAAAATAAAATGAAATAGGTAGAGGGATAGAAAAATATATGGATAGATAGAGGGATAGATCGATATATGTGATGTTTACATTTTTATGTTTTCATGGTAAATATGCAATCGTGTGATAGTCTAACAATTTTTTTTATGACCGACATGTGAAGAAAGACACTCCCGTTTATTTTTGTTGTTTTTTCAATATCGAGTATTGTATTTATTCAGACTGGTACCATTCATTTTATTGGGCTTTTAGTGGGTTTGGGGGATATTTTGCTTTTACTTTGCACAGTTTTGTTTATTCTTTTGTTTTAGGGACACAGAGAGCGTTAGACTGAGAGAGATAGAAAGAAAGAAAGAAAGAAAGAGAGATAGAGAGAGAGAGAGAGAGAGGAGAGAGAGAGAGAGAGAGAGAGAGAGAGCCAACCAGCCAGCCAGCCAGACAGGCACAGACAGACAGACAGAAAGGCAGAGAGAGAGAGAGAGAGAGAGGAGAGAGAGAGAGAGAGAGAGAGAGAGAGAGAGAGAGAGGAGAGAGAGAGAGAGAGAGAGAGAGAGAGAGACGCAGACGCAGACGCAGACGCAGATGATTTATTCAAATAGGCCTCAGCCCCTTATGAAGGGGAATGTGAACAATATTATACATAACATAAATACAGTGAAAAGTCGTTTGATCACGAAGTTGTACGTTACTTCACGAAGTGAGTATTTCTCTAACTTTGAAAGCCTTGTACAAATATAAAGAAAAGTTCTGTATAACTTCAGGATTTGTACAGGACATCAATAAATTCAATTTAAACAAGCATGGTTTCCTATAATATTTTTGTTGAATAAATTTCAATCTAAGGTCATGCAATTGTTGGCAACATAGAACAAAGTGTACTTCATCTTCTTGTGACACATTGCATAAAGGACATAACAAATCATGATCATTATATGTTCTGTATCTTAAACGATGTACATTCAGATCAGATATACCGAGTCTAAATTTTGCTGTGATATATTTCAGTTGTCGATTCATGTCAAGTTGTAAATAGCATTTTAAGTCATGACCATTACAGTATGTTCTATAAAACTCAAACCTTTGGCTAGTATCAATGTGATGGTTCCAGTTTTGCCACCGGCAGTCAATTAATCGTTGACGAAATACTTTAATGAACACACAAGCTTCAAAGTAGATTCTTCAAAGTAGACACAAGCTTCTCAGATTCAAAGTAGTGTTATACCTGAAAATCTGCCTTCTCTCTTGACAAAGATGGCCTACTGCTTTCAAGATATCCAAAACTGGATGATACAAAACAAGTTACAGTTAAACGCAGATAAAACCGAAGCCATGCTTGTAGGGACCAAACACAAACTCTCTTCCATTACAACAACTTCAATAGAACTCGGCAATACATCAGTCCCTCTGTCCACTTCCGTGAAGTATCTAGGTGTCGTTATCGACAACACACTCTCTATGAAAAAATTAATCACCCAGACCTGTCAGTCGTGCTACTATCAATTACGGCGTATTAGTGCAATTCGAAAGTACCTGTCCACTGATGCAACAACCAAACTTGTCACTTCTCTCATTCTCTCACGTCTGGACTATTGCAATTCTCTTTTAGCTGGTCTGCCAGCAACATCTATCCACTCCCTTCAACGTATACAAAACTCCGCAGCTCGACTAGTTCTCAGAAAGAAAAAATCTGAGCACATTACCCCTCTCTTGCGATCTCTCCACTGGCTGCCTGTGCCACAGAGAGTAGATTATAAAATCAGTACCCTCTGTTACAAATGTCTCCACAAAACTGTACCCTCCTACCTATGTGAATGTCTTAACCTGTACACTCCTTCACGTTCCCTCCGATCTACTGCAGATACCTTGTGCCTACGAATACCTAGATTCAACCAATCCACTGT
>CM054163.1:30051556-30056556 GCA_028751875.1 Rapana venosa
CGCACCCGGAAAAAAAATTGTATAACATGTATGATAAGACAAATATCAATTAAGTTAATACTCTATTCTATTAGAAACTGAACACTATTATTGGTTTTGTGTGGCATCGAATGTCTGGGTTTTTTATATAGAAAACACCAAAGTCAAACAAACGCAAGAAAAAAACCCACCATGACACAAGATGCATAATCTTGACTTCTGAGTGTTAGAAAGGAACAGAGTTACATGTTTGTTAGGGGAAAGATTGTAACACTCAATACAGACGCAGGAAAGAAAGAAAAACATGCTAAACAAAGAGAAAGGAAAGATGTACAATGCAAGTAACAAAAGACAGAAAAAAAGTTTCAAGTAACATGTAAATGGTATACACACACACACACATGCGCGGGTGCGCGCACGCTCACACACACACACACACACACACACACACACACACACACACACACACACACACTCACACACACACACACACACACACACACACACACACACACACACACACACACACACACACACACACACACACACACACACACACACACACACACACACACACACACACACACACACAACAGAGAGAGAGACAATGAAAAACATCCACAATTGTTTAAGTCCATCCAAGTTAAGAAGAAAACAAAACTTAAAAAGGTAAAATCGAACCACAATAGCAAATCAAGACTAGATAATAAAACCCAACATTTCAAGACATTAAAGAAAAAAAGAAGAAACAAATAATACAACGAATTAAAACGATACGAACAATTTAAAAACCTATTTGAATTGTCAAAGAAAAGTTAAAAAAAACAACTATTTGAATTTTCAAAGAAAAATGAAAAAGCATAACTATTTGAATTTTTTAAGAACAATTAAAAAAAAACCTATTTGAATTTTCAAAGTGAAATGAAAAAGAAAACCTATTTGAATTTTCGAAGAAAAATTAAAAAGAAAACCTATTTGAATTTTCAAAGAGGATTTGTATTCCCTGAAGATGAGGAAAAATGTAAATGTGTTATAGGCTACTTTTGCTTGTTCCTCTTTATGCATACAAACGATGTTTTAAGTCAGTTATTGTATTGTCCTTTTTAAGAAAAACTGGAGGCGATGGGGGGAGGGGGGGGGGGGGAGGGGGGGGGGCTGAGAACAGAATAGGTTAAACATCAGTTTTGTTGTTGTTGTTGGTTGTGGTGGTGGTGGTGGTGTTTTTCAGCAGGCCTAATTTTACTGTTTGAAGAATGATGCATAGGACACGTAAAAAGTGAAGAATGATGCACAGGACATGTAAAAAGCAAAATAAAAAGGCTTTCACTAAAGCATTCTTTTTTCTTTTTTCTTTTTTTTGGGGGGGGGGGGGGATAAGAGGGGTGTTTGGGATGTTTGTTATTGTAGTTTGTTAGTTGGTTGTTCACTTGCTCGTCTCTTTATAATTTTGTTGTTACTTGTCTTGCTTGTTGGTAGGTTAGTTAGTATGCCAGTCAGCTGGCTATTTAGCTAGCTTATTGGTTGTCTGGTTGACTGATTGGTTGGCTGATTGATATACATCTATCTATCTATCTATCTATCTATCTATCTATCTATCTATCTATCTATCTATCTATCTATCTATCTATCTATCTATCATTCTATCTATCTATCTATCTATCTATCTATCTATCTATATCTATCTTTCTACCTATCTATGTATCTATGTATCTCTATCTATCTTAATAGCTTTATATATCTATTTATCTCTCTTTCTCTATCTATCGATATATCTATCTATCTATCTATGTATCTATCCATCCATCTATCTATCTATCTATCTATCTATCTATCTATCTATCTATCTATCTATCTATCTATCTATATCTACCTATCTATGTATCTATGTATCTCTCTCTACCCCCCTCTCTCTCTGTGTCTCTCTCTGTCTCTGTCTCTGTCTCTCTCTCTCTCTCTCTCTCTATATATATATATATATATATATATTCCCTGATTCCAACACGTTTGTATCAATCAAGAATCCTCCCTAACGCCTTCTTGTCATTCTACCCCAATTCCTTCCCTCCACCACACGGGATACATCAGCAGTTCTGTAACACATGCCGCGGATACAGCAGAAGACACACAGAGGGGCATGAGTGGAAGAAGTTACGAGTGCGTGAACAAGAAGACAAATCAGAAACCATAGTGACTGAGTTCTTCTGTCATCGGTTATGGACAAAGCCTTGCAGGCAGCAGACAGTGGGGCCCCAGTTGGCCAGAACAAAAAAGAACATGTCCATGATAATAAAAAAATAGTAATAACACATGGGATCTACACGGCGCTACACTTTGCAAAAATAAAATCAAAGCGCTTTCATCCATCCTAGTCTTTCACATGCAGCCAGTTACAATTAATAGACTTACAAATTCAAATGTAAACACACACAGGCGCACGGTAAATAGTGTTTTTTAAAAAAATCAAATCAAATGTAAAGACACACACGCGCGTGCGCGCCCACACACACACACACACACACACACACACACACACACACACACACACACACACACACACACACACACACACACAAAGGTTGTACACTCGGGCAGGGTGATTGGGGGAGGGAGTTGGTTGTTGAGGGAAGGGACAGAAATGAGATGAAACAAGAGGGGAGAACCTTAGGTTTGAAATAAATGCGTCTTTAGGCTGGATTTAACAGCATCATAAGTAGACTTTTGACGAAGGGAGAGAGGGGGGTCAATCCAGATCACTGGACCAGAAACAGAGAAAGAGCGACGACGAACAGTGGACTGGTTGAATCTAGTATTCTTAAGCACAAAGGTATCTGCAGCAGAGCAAAGGGAACGAGAAGGAGTGTACAAGTGAAGACATTCACAGAGGTAGGAAGGTGCTGTTTTGTGGAGACATTTGTAACAGAGGGTAATGATCTTATAGTTATCTTATATCGTATGTCCATGATTCTTCAGCGACAAGAGCACACTGACTACAGACAGGCTGGACTTGGTGGATTCTTATACATGCCAATGGATGATGAAGTCGGTATACGTTTTGTTATTGATGGGTGTATGCGATATTTGATGGTTATAGTTTTGACAAAAGTATTGCTGTTTTGCAACGCTGTTATAGTGTACTATGTAATGGAGTAGAGTTACCTCCTATTGTCTAGTTGCTACTGTTTTTGGAAGTCAGTCCTTTGATATGTTTTGTTATGTGGTAAATTTTGAGTGGATATATTTCTGTCTTAAAATTTAGTATACGGTGGTATTCTTGGAATTATTGCTCTTTTTAACAAGATTGTAGTATGCCTTGAGACTGAGTGGATTTATTACTCAGTATTTTGTCCGTACATTTATGCAACTGTATACCTTGATGTTTCTTGAGACGTGGTAAATTGTGAGTGGTTACGTGTTAATGTGTCTCCAAATTAGACGTGTATGTTATACACAACTTGTCGAAGCTTAATCAATGTTTACTTATAAAGTAGTCATATGTAGTTTATAAATAATATGCGCCAACAATTCATTAGCATTGCTTACGTTCTTGCTCTCCTATGGTGGAAGTAATTATCAGCAATGAGGAGCTACACAATGCATGGAAGACCAATATTTTATTTTGTTACAGATAAATATTTTAGGCGTTGTTTCTAAAGGATATATATATATATATATATATATATATATATATTATATATATATATATATATATATATATATATATATATATTATATATATATATATATTATATAATTATTTTTTTGTAGCATCGGAATTCCTTGAACTCACTTCAAATGATAATGGCCAGAAAATTTCCAAATAATTACCCTTTCTTCAGAGTGGCAGCTACTTTCACGTCACTGTACCAAAGTACTTTCAATGTTCACTTTGCCTTCCTCCCCATGTCTCCATCACTAGCCGCCACCAGCACTTCACACACTTAGCCCACGCCACTATGTCTAGGAAGAAAAACCAACATGTTGCAAACATCCAGACAAGCGGAGAAAAAGTGGCTGCGATTGTGAATGTCTGTGGTCATACAGGGTGAGTTAAGAGACTTTTAGACACAACTCCTCTGTCACTGCTCAATAACACACACTTTAGCCGTAACAGACAGTAAAGCACTGGCTGGAAGCAGCGCAGGGCCCCTCTGGCTGGTGGCCCCACGGCGGCTTAATATTGATGGGCTCCCTGTAGACTTCCGACCCTGGGGATGAGGCATAGCGATTCTAGGTAAAGCTGTGGCGGGGAGATTGGATTGAGCGGCGTGGGAACAGCAGGACTGGGACGTCACAGAAAAATGAACCAGCGCGTCCCCCCCAGCAAAAACAAAAACAAAAACAAACAACAACAAACAAAACACAAACAAACCAAAGGAAACAACAAACAGATAAGCCACTGGCTGGATGGTACTAGTATTTTTGTCATCATTACTCAAAAAACAAAACACAACAAAACATCAACAGAAAAACAAAAAGAAAAAATCCGACGGACAAAACAAAAACATCACGGTGTTTTCAGATTCTCTGGTAAAGCCATTCTCTCAGTCAACACAGGTGTGAATGAACCGATAAATAAAAGAAACACCTTTTGAATGTTTGACCACAACAGGAAAAAAAAAACACAAGCTTGAGCGTGTTTACAACTTGTAGCGTCTTAGATACGAAGATCATGGGGTTTTTCCCCCGGCAAGAAACATGGCTGGGCTATCAAACTGTCTGACGACAACAGCAACACAACAAGCACATAACAAAACAAGCTAACACGAAAACATGGATTATGGATTATTTTGCTGTCACTTTATATCTTCAAATGTTTAATAACACTTCCTTTAACTTCACGGAAGTGATATCTTGCAATGTTTTGATTAACACCCAATTTTCTCTTTTCATGACGTAAAACGTTACATTATATGAAAGAACACAGTGATATATATATATATATATATATATATATATATATATATATATATATATATATATATATATATATATTTCCCCCATAGAGCATGGTGTTAACATTG
>CM054163.1:30066556-30068030 GCA_028751875.1 Rapana venosa
CGGGAAACAGATGGCCAATATAGTGTTTCCCATGCCAGTATTGTAGAGGAGGATCCAAAGTATGTGTATGCCAAAAGGCACGCTGCTGTCACTCTCATTTGCAGGTTTTGACCAATATCCTTGCATTGACGGCTGGACTATTGTTTGGTGTTTTTGGAAAAAAAAGAATGTCATGACAGTATTGCACAACGTAAGACAGTATTTTAAGATAGTTTTTTTTTTATAACTTTACAATATAAAAAGCATTTCAAGATTGTAATCTAAAATGTAAGAAAGTATTTCAAAACTGTAAGACAATATTCCAAAATACCATTTGACAATGAACGAAAATATTTCGAGATAGTTCTCTACTTTACAATAGATGGCAGCATTCCAAGATAATATCTTACATTCTAAGATCGTATTTCACAATTGTATTGTACAAAATGAGAAAGTATTCCACGATAATACTCTACGTTGAAAATTCTTTCACGAGCGTTCTCTTCACTACAATGTAGGATCATCTTCCAATTTGATGACCTACTTTTCACTGTAAGAAAGCACTTTTGAATGCAGGCTTTTCTAAGAAGATTTATCAATGTTTTCTTATGTCAAGATTAGGTGTCTTTAGGACATACATAGGAGAGTGAAGTGATGTGAGGACAGTGAAACTTGATCATGTAGCAGCAATGACAGCTGAATCACTGTCTTGGGCTGTTTGTCATATATAAACTAGGTTTTGTGTGAGGAAATGTCAAGAGCCATGTGAAGTAGATGTGTGCCATGAACAGAAATCTGGCCTATAGTTCTCAAGGCGCTGCTACTTGCAACAACTCATAATAAATGCTGCGCTGGAATGGATTACGCCTTTCAACACTGTGTATTCCAACTAAGCTGGTTTTGTATTTTTATGGTTACGTTTGTGTCTTCTGCTTTTGTTGCTTTGTTTGTTTTGGGTTGTTTTTAAGTGGTTTATATATATTTAAATGAGATAAAAATGTGTCTTTAATGTCATAAGCACCAAATATACTCATTTCATTGGACAATACTTTTAATATGTAGGTACTTATTTTTCTTATGGCAACTGCTTTCTCATTAACCTGCCTGCCACTAATCGACTCTCAGTTTGCTTTCTTACTCATTCTTCATCCTTAACCACTAAGAACACTTCCAAATCTCTGCCTGTCACCCCCGGTGTCTCTGCCCGTTCTCTCTATATCTAGCAAACAGGCTTGTAAGTATTAATGCCCAGACAGACAGGGATCTGAATATGGGTGGTAGGTGTGATAGTGAGTGTCTGTGGACAGAATGATAAACTGGGGAATCTTGTTGACTGAGCCCTCCTGTCTTTGTCTATTGACACACATAGGTAGGTAGTGGTGGTGGTATCAGACAGGGTGGGAACCGGGTGGACAGGAGTGGTGTGGTCAGTAATCAGGCTGATTTGGCAACAGGGGGCTCAAAGTCTTCAGACTGTTGACACTGACACGTGGAT
>CM054163.1:30068530-30071030 GCA_028751875.1 Rapana venosa
TGCTGTTTGCTGTTCAATTGACAGTCCCTTTATTAATCTGTCAATGCACTTTCCTTTTGCATGCAGTGCTTTGATGACGTTCAAACACAAGCCTTCCGGTCATTGGTATAAACTATGTGCCATGGAGAGAACGAATCTCTTTCAACACTTTCTTTATCTGTTGATATGCTTCGTGCGTAAATACTGCTATTAATATTTCTGGTTTGTTTTCCTCTAGATACGTGTTTAGTAATTAGCTTCATTACTTACATATTTACTTACTTACTCGCTTTCTTAACTCATTGGAGTCGCAGTGAAATGAATCCCGCCATTTTGTGTTGACGCATGATTTTGGCTATATTTGAAAAATTCAGCAGACTTACCCAACATAATAATGACATACTCATTGTATATCATTGAAAAGTTTATAATGTCTTCTTTTGAGATTGATTCACAATTCTTTAATAGATGACTGTATTTATTTTTTTTACAAATTTCCAAAATGTCACTGAATGCTGAAAAATAAAAAGTTTTGAAAATTAGGGTTGGTATCTTAAATGGCTTGAACTATTCATCAACTAGTCCCCTTGAACCAATGTGATGATTTTTCACCAAAGTAAACTTCCCTGTAGCTGGCTGAATCCATGTGATTTCACTTTTTGTACAACAGACTTTTTTTTAAAAGAATCATAACACTGGGGTGCCTGAAATCCCAAAAATATCACTTGTTGACATGTCAAAGAAAATTGGCCAACAGATAAAAACTAGGCAAGCTTATGGTCAAGGAAAGCAACTGTGTTTAGAAAAATGATTGCCCTACAGGCCAGAGTAATTTACCCTGAGTTAACCATTACTTTGTGTTTTTAAAAAAAATCGTAAGTCTGCCGAATCTTAAGCTTCGGCACGTCACAGTAAAGGAAAAGAGTGCCGAAGCTTAAGATTCGGCACAACCTCAATGAGTTAATCGCTTGCTTACTTGCTTGCTTACTCGCTTGCTTACTTACTCACTTGCTTGCTCCCTCACTCACTCACTCACCCCCCCCCCCCACCCACTTACTTACTTACTTACCTCTCTACCTAACCACCCACTCACTCACTCATTCAATGACTGACTGAATTACTTACTTATTCATTTACTCACTCACTTACTAACCCACTTATTCACTCCCTCACTCACTCACTTACTTACTTACTCACTTGCTTGCTCGCTTGCTAACTCGCTTACTTTTTTACGTACTTACCTGTTTTGTTAATAACTTACTTACTTTAATAGTTACTTTGTTACTAACTCACTGTATTGCTTCTTTACTTACTTACCTACATTTTTACTTACGTTTTTACTTACTTCATATCTCAGTCACTAAGTAATCTAGGTGCTTAGGGAAAAAGAATAGCTGCTGGTTGGTGAACGACATTGTGAACAGAAAGCTAATGTCCTTCCCTGTGTTTTATTAGGTATACATTTTTGTTGTTGTTGTTGTTGTATTAGTAGTACTGCAATTTGTCCTTATTTTTTCTTCTCGGGTTTCAAAATTCGATATTTTTGTTTCAGTCCTTGCTTCCTTCTTTCTTTGTTTTTCATTCTGTATGTCTGTTCTTGTCTTTTTCCCTCTGATTTCTTTCTTTCTTACCGTATTTCATCATGATTTTGCTGTAGACTATATAATTCAATAACATGGTCTATGCAACAAGGTCTTGCTAGTGCATGCACCTATGCACATTGCTTCCGCCAAAATACTATGAGATGCCGACTTGCAACCCTATAACGCTGGAATCTAATTTCCCAGACCTTGAGAGAGGAGCTGAAGTCTTGGAGTGGAAGACAGAAGCCTGACAAGGACCGGGTGGAAGGGAATCAGAAACCCTGCCAAGAGGGTGCCATTGATTAGCTCGTCAGCAGAAAAACAAAAAAGACCAGCGGGTAAGATTCTAGAGTTTTCTGCATTATTCACTTATGTCAGAGGGTTTTCTTGAGTTTAAAAAAAGTGACTAGGTACTGTTACTGTGGAGAGATCTTTGTTGATAAAGTATTCAGTGTTTAGGGTATTTCTTTGTTGTTTGTTTGTTGTTGTGTTTGATTTTCTTCTACTCCTTCTTCTTCTTCTTCACTTCTTCACTTCTTCTTGGGGGACGGGATAGCTCAGTGGTCGGAGCACTCGCTTTCCCCCAGCCAAGTTAAGCAGCGTCGAGCGTGGTTACCACTTGGATGGGTGACCGTTTTCGCGCCTTGGCTTCAGTACAGTTCCCCCAGTTCACCCAGCTGTAAATGGGTACCTGCCCTCTTTAGGGTCAGGGAAGGTAAAGCAGCGAGGGAGAGGAGATGGGCGCCGCCCTCAATACGCTGGCCCTAGAGAAGTGAGGTCTCTGACGCCTCGCTCCCCTACGACCTTAATATAGGTTATGGGACACCTTTACCTTTTACCTTCTTCTTCTTCTTCACTTGTTCTTGTTCTTGTTCTTGTTCTTCTTCCTCTTCTTCTTCTTCTTCTTCTTCTTCTTCTTCTTCTTCTTCTTCTTCTTC
>CM054163.1:30076030-30088530 GCA_028751875.1 Rapana venosa
TCTACCCTTCATCCCCCTAACCTACCTCCCTCCACCAACCTATCCCCTCAGTCTCTCTAACCTACCCCTCTCCTGCCCATATATTTTCACCTCCTCCCTCCCCAAAACCTACCCTCCTCCTCCCTGATCCATCCCCTCCCTCCCCTGACCTAGTGGTTAGAACATTGCACTCACAATCTGATGACCTGGGTTTGCATCCTGTTCAAGGGTTTTTTCCCCTGGAATTAACATCAGTGCAGACTCCACTCTCCCCAAAAGTCCTTCGGATGAGACTATAAACTGGGACCCCCTGCACGAACGCACACAGAACATCTTGTGCACATGTTGAATCCTGTTTCACTCTTTTAAAGAGTAGGCCGATGTGTACTGGTGGGAACAGATGACAACATTTATAAAAACCGAATACACACGGGGATGTAAAAAACCACATGATTACTTCGGTATAAAATAATCAATACTTTTTTTTTTAAACTTACCTCCTCTCTCTATTCTACCTCTTCTTCCACTTTAAATTACACCTACCTCCATCCCCTATTCTATGCTCTCCTCCCCCCCTAACTTAAACACCTATAAGATAAAAAGAAAATCAAAGCTGCATCACGCACACATAGCTGTTTGCAATTCTAAACAAACAAACATTAACAACTTCCTCACCCCATCCAACCACCCCTAGTTTCCCTCCATACTCCAGTGTACACCTCCCCTCTATATCCACCTAGTCTAACCGTCCTAGTCTCCTCCCTGCCCCTTCTATTCCCCCCTCTCCTCCTAGCTGCCCCTATCCCCTCCTAGCTGCCCCTGTCCCCTTCTAACCCCCCCAGCTGCCCTATCCCCTTCTATTCCCCCAACCCCTTCTATTCTCCTCCCTAGCTACCCCTATCCCCCCCTAGCTTTCCCCCCTATCCCCTTCTATTCTCTCCCCTAGCTGCCCCTATCCCCTTCTAATCTTCCCCCCCCCATCTGCCCCTATCCCCTTCTATTCCCCCCCCCCCACCTAGCTGCCCCTTTCCCCTTCTATCCCCCCCAGTTTCCCCCCCTAGCTGCCTCTATCCCCTTCTAGCCCCCCCCCCCCCCCTAGCTGCCCCTATCCCCCCCCCCTTCTATTGTCTCCCCTAGCTGCCACTATCCCCCCCCCCCTTCCAACTACCCTTCTTCCAGAAACCCACTTCTCTTCCTCTCTGTTCTCCTCTTCCTCTCTCTCCCCCAGCTACCCCTCCCTTAAAAAATTGAAAAAGGCACACACATTGGAAGATAGACAACACATCCCCTCCAAACTTTGGAGAATTAGATTTTAGGGGTGATCCCCTTGGAGACCACAAAATCCTAACTCACAATTCAAGTTGTGGTATCCCAAATTTTAGGGTATATTATCAAAGTAACAACTCCAAAATTCGAAGGTGTCTTTTTATATCATTTAACAAATTTAAAAAAGTCATGTCTACAATAATTTAACTTCACCCATCACTTGTTTGAGACAAATAAACAGCAGTGTGTACAATGTCATAAAAAATTGTTGCTTCATTTCCATCAGATGGGAGCTTTAATCTGGACTATGAAGCAACTTCAAACAGAAAAAAAGGGATGTAATTGTTTAAGATTCCTGTGAAGGAGAAGTAATAATGACTTGAAATAGCACACACATCGTGTTTATCAATCTAAACATAAGTAAACAAGGTTCATATGCAGTAAAATCATTCCCAGCTTGAGGACAGTGGTCACTTGCAAAGTTTCTGTAGAAATTGCCACCCTTAAAGTAGAACAGTTACACAGGCAGATTCAAACTAAATAAACAAAAATACAATGAAGCAAACAATTTGGTCACACTGTCTTTGTGGTAGCCTGCTAATTTCATTCCATGCTTGTTTGTTAACATTTGTGCTTATTATAGGGGTTGGGGGGATTTGTTTCGTAAAATGTTGCAAACGTGACAGCGTAAGTAAAATACTCTGGACACAATGAACTTTTTTTGAGACACTGAAAATAAACGTCTTCAAGATAAAGACACAGTCAAAGAGGATGATGGTACTAGTTAACACGGTTAGCATGTCAGTCTTTATCAGGAACACAATTTTATGTTTTTGTTTTTATTTTGGCAATTTTTGGGGGAGTGTTTTTTTTCATGTTTCATCTCATTCCTATGTGTCATGAATGGGGGTCTCCTACAACGCAGTTACCATCTTTGTTTGACCGTTATGGTTGGCTGGGGCGTTGATACCAGGAACGACAGAAGAGCTGGTTTTAACCTGGTTTTAATCGTAAATAATTGCGTGGCTTTTTTCCTGCTAGAGCTCCCAGGTTGACCAATTGAGAGATGTTATGTATGCGGCGATTTACCTACCATTTAGGTTGCAGGAATATACAGACTTAGGGGATGAATTTAATATGACATTTTTGTTAGTAGTACGATAGTTTTTTCTTCTTTCTTAGTTTCCGTCTCTCGTTTGTTGTCTCCTTGCTTGCTTCTTTCTGCCCTTTGTATATTCTTCCTTTCTGTCCTTGTCTTCCCCTTTTTTCATTCTTTTCTTTAGTTTTCTTTTTGCCATGAGTTCTTCCTTTCTTACCGTCTTTCGCCATACTTTTGCTGTAGACTATATAATTCAATAACATGTTCTATGCAACAAGGTCTTGCTAGTGCATGCACCTATGCACGCTGCTTCCGCCAAAATACTATGAGATGCCGACTTGCAAGCCTATGACACCGGAATCTAATTTCCCAGACCTTGAGAGAGGAGCTGAAGTCTTGGAGTGGAAGACAGAAGCCTGACAAGGACCGGGTGGAAGGGAATCAGAAACCCTGCCAAGAGGGTGCCATTGATTAGCTCGTCAGCAGAAAAACAAAAAAAGACCAGCGGGAAAGATTCCAGAGTTTTCTGCATTATTCACTTATGTCAGGGGGGTTTCTTGAGTAAAAACAAAAACAAAACAAAACCGATGACTAGGTACTGTTACTGTGGATAGATCTTTGTTGATAAAGTATTCAGTGTTTGGGGTAGGTTTTTTTTGTTTGGTTGATTGGTTGGTTGCTTGGTTGGTTAGTTGGTTGCTTGGTTGGTAGGTGGGTAGGTGGGTGGGTGGGTGGGTGGGTGGGTGGTTGGTTGGTTGGTTGGTTGGTTGGTTGGTTGGTTGGTTGGTTGGTTGGTTGGTTGGTTGGTTGGTTGGTTGGTGTTGATGCTGTTGTTGTGTTTGTCGTTGTCATCGTCGTCGTCGTTGTTTTGTATAATGTTGTTGCTGCTGCTGCTGCTCTTTTAAGAATATTATTCAGCAGAAGCCGCATCTGGTTTGTCCTATATTTATAGCACCCCATACCCTCCACACAACACACACACACACACACAACACACACACACACACACACACACACACACACACACACACACACACACACACCACACATACACACACACTTTTTTTTAGCACTAACCGCGTTACAAACAGTCCTATGAATTTGCAACCAGAATGGCAAGCCATTGAAAGAACATCAACCATTTAAATGCTGATGGTTAGTATATTACAAATTTAAGTTAGCTGAGCTTCTGGTGGAAAAATGTGAACGGTGATTTACAACTTAATAATGTATGCGCAGCCAGATAGCATCCCCCCAAACACACACACACACACACACACACACACACACACACACACACACACACACACACACACACACACACACTTATTGACAAGGGAATACTAATAAGAAGAAAGAGCCCATGATTTTCCCTAAAATATCAACATACAGATTGACTGAGCAGCTAAAAATTCATAACCGTGCCAGTTGCTAAAAGGTAAATACACATTCACCAACTATTTCTGAAAGATGCAGTACACTATCATTGATTGCAAGGTCTCTTAAAACTCTGGTTGGCTTGTTTAAACGTGTATATGTAAAAACAATGAAACATGGCAGTATTTTATGTTTCCATGATCTCCTTACTTTGAATTTTGACTGCTATCCAAACGAACTGTAATACTTAAAACAACTGTTAAACACTTAACTCATCCCCTAAGTCAAAAAACGGCTACCTTCATGATAAGCAAAAACGATCGTATACGCAACATCTTAACATTGGTGAACATCGGAACATAAGCCGAGGAATGAAAAAACAGCCGACTTAATTCAAACCAAGCAGCCCGGTTTCTTAAACAAACACAACACTAACCTACAAACCAGAACCACTGTCCTTGCTGATCAGCCCAAGATCATACATCATTTCTACATCTCCCTGTCCTCTGCTGACTGACTTATTGGAAGACACTGTCAGGTCCAGGCAAGTCTGAAGATGAGTGTGTCCTTGATGGTGAGGGAACATAACCAATACACCACTTCTGCCCAACTGGTGCCTCTTTGTCTGTCAGCACCAGGGCTTGTCAGGAAACCATGACAGTAGTCATTAGTCACTAAAGGTTTCCAGTGTGTGCGTGACTCTTTCTATAAAATAGTGTAAGTTGAGCATGGCAGGAGACATTTGTCATTAAGGGATTGAAAGCGTGTGTCTGTCCATAGGATTTGTCACTACACAATGGCAGTAGACATCAGTTACTAAAGGTTTTCAGTGTGTCTCTTCTACAGAATATTGTGTCAGTAGACCATGGCAGCAGGCATTAGTCACTAAGATATTCAAAAGTGTGTATCTGTCCATGGGATTTTTGACAGTGGGGCATGGCAGCAGGCATTAGTCACTAAGATATTCAAAAGTGTGTATCTGTCCATGGGATTTTGTCAGTAGACCATGGCAGCAGGCATTAGTCACTAAGATATTCAAAAGTGTGTATCTGTCCATGGGATTTTGTCAGTAGACCATGGCAGCAGGCATTAGTCACTAAGGGATTCAAAAGTGTGTATCTGTCCATGGGATTTTGTCAGTAGACCATGGGAGCAGGCATTAGTCACTAAGGGATTCAAAAGTGTGTATCTGTCCACAGAATATTGTCAGTAGAGCATAACAGCAGACATTAGTCATTAAGGTTTTCTGTGTCTCTGTCCACAGAATATTGTCAGTAGAGCATGACAGCAGACATTAGTCACTAAGGTTTTCTGTGTGTCTGTCCACAGAATATTGTCAGTAGAGCATAACAGCAGACATTAGTCACTAAGGTTTTCTGTGTGTCTGTCCACAGAATATTGTCAGTAGAGCATGACAGCAGACATTAGTCACTAAAGGGTTTCCAGTGTGTGTCTCTGTCTATAGATTATTTTCAGTAGAGCATGGCGATAGACATTAATCGCTCAAGGTTTCCAATGTGTGTCTCTGTCTATAGAATATTGTCAGGAGACCATGACATCAGTCACTAAGGTTTTCCAGTGTGTCTCTCTCCACCCATGGAGTCATACAACCTCACACTCTTCTTTCTCCCTTCTTCTTCCTGTGGTGTGACGCTACGCTTTCATTCTTTGTCTGGAACAGCAATGTAGACAGAGGAAATAGCCACGAAACAGAACACGATAGATTGTCTACAAAAAGAAAAAGAACACAGGTGTTGCAGTTTTGAAGAATTTCAATGCACGCGATCTGACTGATGTCCTGGGTTCGAGTCAAGGTTTGAGTCACCACTGAGACCCCGGTTCATGGGGATATTTTCCTCTGGAGTTAACATCAGTGCCGACTCCACTTCCCCGAAAGCCCTTCGGATGAGACTATAAACTGAAGTCGTGTGTGCGTACGCACGCAGAGCATCTTGCATACACATTAAAACTTGGTCCAGGCATCTTTCAGAAGAGTTGGTCATTGTGACGGTAGGAAAATGTAAGAAAATGTATATAAAAAAGAAAAGCAAGATACACATAAGGACTGCATGTACACACACATGCGAGAGAGAGAGACAGAGAGAGAGAGAGAGAGAGAGAGAGAGAGAGAGAGAGAGAGAGAGAGAGAGAGAGAGAGAGAGAGAGAGATAGAGAGAGAGAGAGAGAAAGAAAGAGAGAGAGAGAGAAGAGAGAGAGAGAAGAGAGAGAGAGAGAGAGAGAGAGAGAGAGAGAGAGAGCGCATGCGCACACATGCACACACATATGAATGTTTATCCAATATCCTCGAAATGATGAATAGACAACTCAGACCAATACAAACTAAAAACTCAGTAATATGCGTGTGTGTGTGTGTGTGTGTGTGTGTGTGGTGTGTGTGTGTGTGTGTGTGTGTGTGTGTGTGTGTGTGTGTGTGTGTGTGTGTGTGTGTGTGTGTGTGTGTGTGTGCATTTGGACTTGTTAGAACTATTACTTGCTATTGTGGCATGACTGTGTAAGAATGAGTTGAGTGCAAGCGCTTTGATTTGTCCGGTGCAGGATACAGCGCTATATAAATTCTATTTCTTCTTCTTCTTCTTCTTCTCCTTCTTCTCTTCTTTCTTTCTCCTTCTTCTTCTTCTTCTTCTTCTTCTTCTTCTTCTTCTTCTTCTTCTTCTTCTTCTCTTCTTCTTCTTCTCCTCTTCTTCTTCTCCTTCTTCTTCTTCCTTCTTCTTCTTCTTCTTCTTCTTCTTCTTCTTCTTCTTCTCTTCTTTTTCTTCTTTCTTCTTCTTCTTCTTCTTCTTCTTCTTCTTCTTCTTCTTCTTCTTCTTCTTGTTCTTTTTCTTGTTCTTCTTGTTCTTCTTGTTCTTGTTGTTTGTTGTTGTTGTTCTTCTTGTTCTTCTTCTTCTTTTTCTTCTTCTTCTTCTTCTCTTCTTCTTCTTCTTCTTCTTCTTCTTCTTCTTCTTCTTCTTCTTCTTCTTCTTCTTGTTGTTGTTGTTGTTGTTGTTCTTCTTCTTCTTCTTCTTGTTATTATTGTTATTATTATTATTACTATTAATAATATTATTATTATTATTATTATTATTATTATTGTTACCATTATTATTATTATTATTATTATCATTATTATTACTTTGAGTAACGCAATCAGTATATATATATATATATCATGATGTTCTGGCATACGCCCTTGCATTCGTGTGTCACATCTGCCTTATCCAGCACATTGTCAGTGTCAGACAGTCTGAAGACTTTGAGCCCCCTGTTGCCAAATCAGCCTGATTACCAACCACACCCCTCCAGTCCACCCGGTTCCCACCCTGTCTGATACCACCCCCACTACCTACCTATGTGGGTCAATAGACAAAGACAGGAGGGCTCAGTCAACAAGATTCCCCTGTTTATCATTCTGTCCACAGACACTCACGATCACACCCACCACCCATATTCAGATCCCTGTCTGTCTGGACACTAATACTTACAAGCCTGTTTGCTAGATATAGAGAGAACGAGCAGAGACACAGGAGGTGACAGGCAGAGATTTGGAAGTGTTCTCAGCGGTTAAGGAAGAAGGATGAGGAAGAAAGCAAACTGAACGTCAATTAGTGGCAGGCAGGTTAATGAGAAAGCAGCTGCCATACGAAAAATAAGAAAGAAAAACACGTACATGCATTTTAAAGCGAACAAGCAGAGAAACAGGAGGTGACAGGCAGAGGTTTGGAAGTGTTCTCAGTGGTTTAGGATGAAGAATGAGGAAGAAAGCAAAGTAAGAGTCAATTAGTGGCAGGCAGGTTAATGAGAAAGCAGTTGCCATACGAAAAATAAGAAAGAAAAACAAGTACTTGCATTTTAAAGCTATTTCCAATTAAATGAGTCCATTTGGAGCTTGTGACATTAAACACACATTTTATCTTATTTAAATATATATAAACCACTTAAAAACAAAAAAACAACCAAAAACAAACAAAGCAACAAAAGAAGAAGACACAAACGTAGCAATAAAGATACTATATTAGCTTAGTTTGAATACACAGCGTTGAAAGGCGTCATCCATTCCAACGCAACACGTATTCTGAGTTGTTGCAAGTAGCAACCCCTTGAGAACTATAGGTCAGATTTCTGTTCATGGCACACATCTACTTCACATGGCTCTTAAAATTTCTTCACACAAAACCTAGTTTATATGTGACAAACAGCCTAAGACAGTGATTCAGCTGTCATTGTTGCTACAGGATTAAATTCCACTGTCCTCACATCACTTCACTCCCCTATGTATGTCCTAAAGACACCTAATCTTGACATAAGAAAACATTTATGAATCTTCTTAGAAAAGGCAGCATTCAAAAGTGCTTTCTTACAGTGAAAAGTAGGTCATCAATTTGGAAGATGATCTTACATTGTAGTGAAGAGAACTCTCGTGAAAAAATTTCGTACATTTCAACGTAGAGTATTATCGTGGAATACTTTATCATTTTGTACAATATAATTGTGAAATACGATCTTAGAATGTAAGATATTATCTTGGAATGCTGCCATCCATTGTAAAGCAGAGAACTATCTCGAAATACTTTCTTTCATTGTCAAATGGTATTTTTGAATATTGTCTTACAGTTTTGAAATACTTTCTTAAATTTTAGATTACAATTTTGAAATGCTTTCTTATATTGTAAAGTTTTTAAAAAAAACTATCTCAAAATACTGCCTTACGTTGTGCAATACTACCATGACATTCTTTTTTTCCACAAAAAAACAACAATAGTCCAGCCGTTAATGCAATGAGATAGGGTCAAAACCTGCAAATGAGAGTGACAGTGTGCCTTTTGGCATACACATACTTTGGATCCTCCTCTACAATACTGGGCATGGGAAACATTATATTGGCCATCTGTTTCACACTTAATTTATTACTTAAAGATATACGGCTTACTTATCCTAGACCATGACAAATGTAAATCTTTCTCTAAACTACCCATGCTCTTCCCTCCAATACTCTATCCCCTCTTCCTTCCACCTAAACTACCCCAATACCTACCCTTCATCCGCTTAATCTACCTCCCTCCACCAACCTATCCCCTCATTCTCTCTAACCTACCCCTCTCCTGCTCATATCTTTTCACCTCCTCCCTCCCCAGAACCTACCCTCCTCCTCTCTGATCCATCCCCTCCCTCCCCTGACCTAGTGGTTAGAACATTGCACTCACAATCTGATGACCTGGGTTTGCATCCTGTTGAAGGGTTTTTTCCCCTGGAATTAACATCAGTGCAGACTCCACTCTCCCCAAAAGTCCTTCGAATGAGACTATAAACTGGGACCCCCTGCACGAACGCACACAGAACATCTTGTGCACATGCTGAATCCTGTTTCACTCTTTTAAAGAGTAGGCCGATGTGTACTGGTGGGAACAGATGACAACATTTATAAAACCGAATACACACAGGGATGTAAAATACCACATGATTACTTCGGTATAAAATAATCAATACTTTTTTTTTTTAAACTTACCTCCTCTCTCTATTCTACCTCTTCTTCCACTTTAAATTACACCTACCTCCATCCCCTATTCTATGCTCTCCTCCCCCCTAACTTAAACACCTATAAGATAAAAAGAAAATGAAAGCTGCATCACTCACACATGGTTTGCAATTCTGAACACACAATCATTCACAGTTTCCTTACCCCACCCAATCCCTATTTTCCCATCTACCTTTTCCACTCCAGTGTACACCTCCCCTCTATACCCACCCAGTCTAACCATCCTAGTCTCCTCCCTGCCCCTTCTATTCCCCCCTCTCCTCCAAGTTGCCCCTATCCCCTTCTACACCCCTAGCTTCCCCTATCCCCTCCTAGCTGCCCCTATCCCTTTCTATCCCCCCTAGCTGCCCTTATCCCCTTCTACAACCCCCCCCCCCTGCCCCTATCCACTTCTACCCCCCCCCCCCCACTGCCCCTATCCCCTTCTCCCCAGCTGCCCTATCCCCTTCTATTCCCCCCCAACCCCTTCTATTCTCCTCCCTAGCTACCCCTATCCCCTTCTCCCCCCCTATCCCCTTCTATTCTCTCCCCTAGCTGCCCCTATCCCCTTCTATCCCCCCCCCCACCTAGCTGCCCCTATCCCCTTCTCCCCCCCCCCATCTATTGTCTTTCCTAGCTGCCACTATCCCCCCCCCCCCTTCCAACTACCCTTCTTCCAGAAACCCACTTCTCTTCCTCTCTGTTCTCCTCTTCCTCTCTCTACCCCAGCTACCCCTCCCTTAAAAAATTGAAAAAAAAAGAAAATGGCACAAACAATGGAAGATAGACAACACATCCCCTCCGAACTTTGGAGGATTAGAAGTTAGGGGGGTGATCTCCGTGGAGACCACAAAATCCTAACTCACAATTTAAGTTGTGGTATCCCAACTTTTATGATATATTATCAATGTAACAACTCCAAAATTCGAAGGTGTTTTTTATATCATTTTACAAATTAAAAACAAGTCATGTCTACAATAATTTAACTTCATCTTTCACTTGTTTCAGACAAGTAAACAGCATTGTGTACAATGTCATAAAAAATTGTTGCTTCATTTCCATCAGATGGGAGCTTTAATCTGGACCATGAAGCAACTTCAAACAGAAAAAAGGGATGTAATTGTTTAAGATTCCTGTGAAGGAGAATAATACTGACTTGAAATAGCACACACGTCGTGTTTGTCAATCTAAACACAAGTAAACAAGGTTCATATGCAGTAAAATTATTCCCAGCTTGAGGACAGTGGTCACTTGCAAAGTTTCTGTAGAAACTGTCACCCTTAAAGCAGAACAGTTACACATGCAGATTCAAACTAAATAAATAAAAATACAATGAAACAAACAATTTGGTCACACTGCCTTTGTGGTGACCTGCTAATTTTATTCCATACTTGTTTGTTAACATTTATGCTTATTATAGGGGTTGGGGGATTTGTTTCGTAAAATGTTGCAAAAGTGACAGCGTAAATAATATACTCTGGACACAATTACCTTTTTTGAGACACTGAAAATGAACGTCTTCAAGATAAAGACACACTCAAAGAGGATGATGATATCAGTTAGCACGGTTAGCATGTCAGTCTTTATCAGGAACACATTTTATGTTTTTATTTTTATTTTTGGGATTTGTTTTTGGGGTGTTTTTTCAGGTTTCATCTCATATCTGCGTGTCAATAATAGGGGTCTCCTACAACGCAGTTGTCATCTTTGTTTGACCCTTATGATTGACCGGGGCGTTGATACCAGGAACGACCAAAGAGCTGGTTTTAACCTTGTTTTAATTGTAAATAATTGCGTTGATTTTTTGTGCTAGAGCTCCCATGTTCAACAATGGAGAGATGTTCTGTGTGCAGCCATTTACCCACCGTTAAGGTTGTAGGAATATTCAGACTTAGGGGATGGATTTAATATGACCATTTAATAATAATAATAATAATAAATGGAACTTATATAGCGCTATATCTTGCAAAGACAAATCAAAGCGCATGCATTCAACCTAATCCCACACAGCCATGCAATCAATGATAAATAATCAATAGTTTAAACAAACAGATATTTACAAGCATAGTGCGCTGCAGACAAAATCTATATTTATAAGGTGATTTGTCTGATTCGACTTCTGTGATCAGCGGGGCTTAAAAATTTGCTATTTACTCCTTGGGGATGCGGGAAGGGGGACGGGTCTGTCAGTATAAATAGCATCTCCACCTTCTGGAATTTCTGAGCTAGGATCTCCCTCATTTCTATCCCCCTCTTTGTTCCCGCCTTGTACCTTTTCTTTTTGTCACCTCATTCTTGTATTATTTTCTGCTTTCTTGGTCCATTATCCTGACTTTTTTCCATAAGGACTAACACAATAACAAATCTCTCCCATGCCAAAGTCGGATGCACCAGGCCTGATTTGTCACATTTTCGCTCATGTGACAAACAGCAGTAGTTGCTGTCTGAGCGTTCGATGACGAAGAACAAGAAAACCTTGAGAATCGATTGAAAAAAGAGGATTTTGAGCAGGGAACTGGTGCCATATGACCTAGACAATAAAATGAAAGGTGAAGGGCTGCTTAGATTCAAACAATCCATACATTTTTTTATTATTAAACGGGGAAAAATCATTTAACTCATTTATATATCTCGATACGTAGATCTGTGTTTCTCTCTCTCTCTCTCTCTCTCTCTCGTCCTCTCTCTCCCTCTCTCTCTCCTCTCTCTCCTCTCCTCTCTCTCATCTCTCTCTCTCTCTCTTTCTCTCTCTCTCTCTGTCTGTCTGTCCTGTCTGTCTGTCTCTCTCTCTCTCTCGCTCTCCCCCGTATCTGCATAAACATAACGTGTCTAAATAGCAATCATACACTCGTGTGCTCTAATAAGTTCCTATGTGAATGGCCGTGCGTTTGCATGTATGTGTTGAAAGTGTGTGTTGTGTATGTGTGTGTGTGTGTGTGTGTGTGTGTGTGTGTGTGTGTGTGGTGTGTGTGTGTGTGTGTGTGTGTGTGTGTGTGGTGTGTGTTTGTGTGTGTGTGTGTTCGTGCGTGATGGATTCGTGCGTGCGTGCGTGCGTGCGTGCGTGTGTGTGTGTGTGTGTGTTTATCTTTCTCCTTTTCTGGTCCATTGATCTGGAATGCCCTTCTTCTCTGTATTCACTGAATGCCTACTAATGACACTTTTAAATCCAACCTCCAGACATACTAATTTCAAATCTAAGATTTCCCGTTCTGTTTCATCTCATACCTGTCCCTGCTTTCATCAACCAGCCAAAGTGTATAACCTTCATGT
>CM054163.1:30093530-30105762 GCA_028751875.1 Rapana venosa
CTCTCTCTCTCTCTCTCTCTCTCTCTCGGCTCAAGTTTTGAAGTGCAGTGGCAGTATCAATAAAAGAGGACACTATGGATTTAGGAAGCTATCAATGTAACATGTCAGTCTCTCTGTCTCTCTCTGTCTCTCTGACTCCCTCTGTCTCTCTCTGTCTCTCTGCCTCTATCTTTCTCTGTCTGTCTGTCTGTCTCTCTCTCTCTCTGTTTGTCTGTCTCTCCTCTCTCTCTCTCTCTCTCTCTCTCTCCTCCTCTCCTCTCTCCTCTCTCGGCTCAAGTTTGAAGTGCAGTGGCAGTATCAATAAAAGAGGACACTATGGATTTAGGAAGCTATCAATGTAACATGTCAGTCTCTCTGTCTCTCTCTGTCTCTCTGACTCCCTCTGTCTCTCTCTGTCTCTCTGCCTCTATCTTTCTCTGTCTGTCTGTCTGTCTCTCTCTCTCTCTGTTTGTCTGTCCTGCCTCTCTCTCTCTCTCTCCCTCCACATCTCCCTCTCACTCCACTCTCCATCTCTCGCTCTCCTCCGGGTCAAGTTTAAATACAGTGGAGGTTTTTTTGTTATTGTTATTAAGACAGCTATGTTTAACGAAGCTATGCACACCTGTCAACATGTAATGTCTAGCTTTCTCGCTTGCTCTGACTCTCTCTGTCTCTCTCTCTCTTAGTCTCTCTCTGTCGCATCTCTGTCTCTGTACTTGTCTCTGTCTCTCTGTCTCTGTCTCTCTCTCTTTCTCTCTCTCTCTGTCTGCTCTCTCTTCTGTCTCTCTCTCTCGTCTCTCTCTCTGTCTCTCTCTCTCTCTCATCCCTCTGCGGCTCAAGTTTTGAAGTGCAGTGGCAGTAAATGAAGAGCGATGTGGATTTAGGAAGTTGCACTCTTGTAAAATGTAAGTCTCTCTGTCTCTCTCTCTCTCTACTCCTCTGTCTCTCTCTGTGTCGTCTGCCTCGTGTGCTTTCTCTTCTCTCTCTCTCTCTCTCTCTCTCTCTCTCCTCTCTCTCTCTCTCTCTCCTCTCTCTCTCTCTCTCTCTCTCTCTCTCTCTGCGGCTCAAGTTTTAAAAGTGCAGTGGAGTATCAATATAAGAGGACAATATGGATTTAGGAAGCTATCACATGTAACATGTCAGTCCCTCCCTCTGTCTGTCCTGTCTGTCTCTCTCTCTCTCTTGTCTGTCTGTCCTGTCTTCTGTCTGTCTTCTCTCTCTCCTCTCTCCTCTCTCCTCTCTCTCTCTCCTCGGTCAAGTTTTAAAGTGCAGTGGAGGTTTTTTTTGTTTTTTTTTTAAAGACGCTGGATTTACGAAGCTATCAACCTGTAACATGTAAGTCTCGCTTTCTCGCTATGTCTCTGACTCTCTCTGTCTCTCTCTCTCTTTGTCTCTCTCTGTCTCTCTCTGTCTCTGTGACTTTGTCTCTGTCTCTCTGTCTCTGTCTCTCTCTCTTTCTCTCTCTCTCTGTCTCTCTCTCTCTCTGTCTCTCTCTCTCTCTCTCTCTCTCTGTCTCTCTCTCTCTGTCTCTATCCCTCTGCGGCTCAAGTTTTGAAGTGCAGTGGCAGTAATGATGGCGATGTGGATTTAGGAAGTTGGCACTTTGTAAGAATGTAAGTCTCTCTCCTCCTCTCTCTCCTCCTTCTCTCTCTCTGTCTCTCTCTGTGTGTCTGTCTGCCTGTGTGTGTGTCCTCTCTCTCTCTCTCTCTCTCTCTCTCTCTCCTCTCTCTCCTCCTCTCTCTCTCTCTCTCTCACTCTCTCTCTCTCTCTCTCTCTCTGCGGCTCAAGTTTAAAAGTGCAGTGGTAGTATCTATAATGGAGGACAATATGGATTTAGGAAGCTATCAACATGTAACATGTCATCTCCCTCTGTCTGTCTGTCTGTCTCTCTCTCTCTCTATGTCTGTCTGTCTGTCTGTCTGTCTGTCTCTCTCTCTCTCTCTCCTCTCCTCTCTCTCTCTCTCGGGTCAAGTTTTAAAGTGCAGTGGAGGTTTTTTTTGTGTTTTTTTTTAAAGACGCGGATTTACGAAGCTATCAACCTGTAACATGTAAGTCTCGCTTTCTCGCTATGTCTCTGACTCTCTCTGTCTCTCTCTCTCTTTGTCTCTCTCTGTCTCTCTCTGTCTCTGTGACTTTGTCTCTGTCTCTCTGTCTCTGTCTCTCTCTCTTTCTCTCTCTCTCTGTCTCTCTCTCTCTCTGTCTCTCTCTCTCTGTCTCTCTCTCTGTCTCTCTCTCTCTGTCTCTATCCCTCTGCGGCTCAAGTTTTGAAGTGCAGTGGCAGTAATGATGGCGATGTGGATTTAGGAAGTTGGCACTTTGTAAGAATGTAAGTCTCTCTCCCCTCTCTCTCTCTCTCTCTCCTCTCTCTCTCTCTCTGTCTCTCTCTGTGTGTCTGTCTGCCTGTGTGTGTGTCTCTCTCTCTCTCTCTCTCTCTCTCTCTCTCTCTCTCTCTCTCTCTCCCTCTCCTCTCTCTCTCTCTCTCTCCTCCCCTCTCTCTCTCTCTGCGGCTCAAGTTTAAAAGTGCAGTGGTAGTATCTATAATGGAGGACAATATGGATTTAGGAAGCTATCAACATGTAACATGTCAGTCTCCCTCTGTCTGTCTGTCTGTCTCTCTCTCTCTCTATGTCTGTCTGTCTGTCTGTCTGTCTCTCTCCTCTCTCTCTCTCTCTCTCTCTCTCTCTCTCTCTCTCTCTCTCTCTTTCTCTCTCTCCCGCTCCAATTTCAAAGTGTAGGCAGTATCCATAAAGGACAATATGGATTTAGGAAGCTATCAACCTGTAACATGTCAGTCTTTCTCTCTGTCTGTCTGTCTGTCTCTCTCTCTCTCTGTGTCTCTCTGTCTCTCCCTCTCTCTCTCTCCTCTCTCTCTCTCTCTCCTCTCTCTCTCTCTCTCTCTCTCTCTCCTCTCTCTCTCTCTCTCTCTTTCTCTGTGCTGTTCAACTTTTAGAGTGCAGTGGTTGTGTCTATAATGGAGGACAATGCAGATTTACGGGAGTTGGCAACCTGTAGCATGTAACTGAGTTATGAAGATGTTTACTGCTCTAAGACGTGGGGTGGGGAAGGGGGGGGATGGGAGTCAAAGAAAAGGGATTTACCCTGTTTCTCTCTCTCTCTCTCTCTCTCTCTCTACTCTCTCTCTCTCTCTCTCTCTCTCTCTCTCTCTCCTCTCCCTTCTCTCTTTCTCTCTATCTCTCCTCCCCCTCCCCCCTCTTTCTCTCCCCCCCCTCTTTCTTACCCCTCCCTCTCTCTCTCTCTCTCCCCCTCCCCCCTCTCTCTCTCCGCTCTCCCCCTCCCTCTCTCTCTACCTTTTTCTCCCCCCCCCCCTCTCTCTCTCTCCCCTCTCCCCGCTCTCTCTCTCCCCTCTCCCCCTCCCCTCCCTCTCTCTCTCTCCCTCTCTCCCCCTCCCCCTCTCTCTCTCTCCCCCCTCACCCTCCCTCTCTCTCTCCCCTCTCACCCTCACCCCCCCTCTCTCTCTCCCCTCTCCCCCTCCCCTCCCTCTCTCTCTCTTCCCCCTCTCTCTCTCCTCCCTCTCTCCCCCTCCCCCTCTCTCTCTCTCCCCCTCCCCCCCCTCTCTCTCTACCTCTCTCTCCTCCCCCCCCCCCCCCCTCTCCCCCTCTCCCCTCACCCTCCTCTCCTCCTCTCTCTCTCCTCTTTCCCCTCTCTCTCTCTCTTTTCTCTCTCTCTCTGTGACCACATTTCCCTGACCTTTACAGCTCCTCCACATTAATATTGCAAGCCTTAAAAGCGTGAGAATTCTTGGAAAGCATCAGCACTTTCACAGCGTGTTTCAAAGAAGCGTTTAAAGCACTGTTAGCAAAGCCTTCCCCCAAAAAACCTCTTGTTGCAAAGCGCATAGGTTTTGGTCCCCGTTTTCAAAGCTGAGATAACACAAGTATGGACCAATATTCCACGGTATAAAGAGCTTAGTTTGTTTTGTTTTGATCTGTTTGTTTTTTTACTTCTAAATCTTGAAAGATGTTATAATATTATGGTCAAGAGCACTCTGACTCTGCAGCATGTCTTGTGTATACATAATTTCCTGTTATTCTAATTCCGATGGTTCATCGAAGTTAAATGTAAAGGTTAAAAACAGGTAAAGGTGTCACATAACCTATGTGGTCATAGGGGAGCGAGGCATTAGAGACCTCAACTTCTCAAGGGGCTAGCATGTTGGGGTCGGCGCCCATCTTCTCTCCTTCGCTGCTGCTTTACCTTCCCTGACCCTAAAGGGGGCAGGTACCCATTTACAACTGGGTGAACCGGGGGACTATACTGAAACCAAAACACGAAAACGGTCACCCATCCAAGTGGTAACCACGCTCGATGCTGCTTAACCTTAGCTTGGGGAAAGCGAGTGCTCTGACCACTGAACTCTGAACTGTGAACTCTGAAATGGTTTAATGTACATCGACCTTTGGCCACAATATACATTGAGGGGCAAAAAATTAAAGCTGAAAAGTGGAAAATGAAAAAAAAAAACATTCACATAAGTTTGGTAAGACTTTGGCATAATACCCTGGAGTGCACTCATAACTGTATACTCTTGTATAAGCATATGCGAGCGTCATGACTCATATAAAGACTGTCGTAAGCCAAAAATCAAAACAAAACAAAGCTTTAAAAAAACCACCATCAGTTCACCTTAACTGCTTCCCAGGATACCACAAAAAGATAATAGACTTGTGAACAAAGTTATTTATGGATTTATACCTGATATATTGAAACCTTCTCACATACAAAATACAAACATCAAGCACATCATAAATCATAACATTTGAAATCATTAATGCTCATTAATTTTTGTTGTTTTTTGCATTTTCATAATAGTTACTATACTCACAAGTTATCGCATTCTCAAAACTTTCACCACTCCAGAAACATGTATCCATCAAATACAACCATGTCAGCCCTAGGCTACTGCAATGTTAACACCATGCTCTATGGGGGAAATATATATATATATATATATATATATATATATATATATATATATATATATATATATATATATATATATATATATATATATATATATATATATATTCACTGTGTTCTTTCATATAATGTAACGTTTTACGTCATGAAAAGAGAAAATTGGGTTTTAATCAAAACATTGCAAGATATCACTTCCGTGAAGTTAAAGGAAGTGTTATTAAACATTTGAAGATATAAAGTGACAGCAAAATAATCCATAATCCATGTTTTCGTGTTAGCTTGTTTTGTTATGTGCTTGTTGTGTTGCTGTTGTCGTCAGACAGTTTGATAACCCAGCAATGTTTCTTGCCGGGGGAAAAACCCCATGATCTTCGTATCTAAGACGCTACAAGTTGTAAACACGCTCAAGCTTGTGTTTTTTTATTTCCTGTTGTGGTCAAACATTCAAAAGGTGTTTCTTTTATTTATCGGTTCATTCACACCTGTGTTGACTGAGAGAATGGCTTTACCAGAGAATCTGAAAACACCGTGATGTTTTTGTTTTGTCCGTCGGATTTTTTCTTTTTGTTTTTCTGTTGATGTTTTTTTTTTGTTTTTTGTTTTTTGCTGCCTCATCTTCTGACGACCCCCGTCCCACCGTTCCCACACCGGTCATTCCAATCTCCCCGCCACAGCCACACCCAGATTATGTCTCATCCTCAGAGTCAGAGGTCGACAGGGAGCCCATCACTATCAGGCCGCCGTGGGGCTACCAGCCAGAGGGACCCTGCACTGCTGCTGGGTCACTTTGGTGGTGTTCAGTGGTGCCTGTTCTGAGCTAACATACGCAGGACACCACCTACTAAGCCCCCTACTAACGACAGTATTAGCTCAGTCGCGGAGCCAGACTGAGTGAGTTGCCCACCCCAGGTGGCAACCACCACAACGTCCCTCCAACGACCATCCCCCGCGAACCTCCAACCCCAAAGGCTTTGACACAAACTCACCATAGGCACAGAAGTGTATGGGCAAACAGAATCTGAGGTCACCATGAGACCAGAGAAACCGGGACCACCGAATCAGAGGCAATTTGTTTTTTAATGCATGATGATCAATGACAATGAGGATGACGTAATTATGCTGCTGTGGAAGTGCATATGCTTTGAGACTACTTGACAGGGTTGTACTCTACGCTTACTATCATAATATATCCCGGCGTCAACCGGGCCCGAGAGATACAGACACCTGCAGTGTTGGTCAGGTAATTTGAGCAACACTCTCAAACTCGCATCCGTTAAGTGGATGAAGCTCGACTCTGTGGTCCCAGTCTTCCCACTGAGCCCACAGCACACTCACTCTGGGTAGGAGCCGGCCGGAGTCCGAAAAATCCCTATGACTCTTATGGGAATCGAACCCGCGACCTTCCAGTCCGTAACCCAAGGCGCTAACCACTGCGCCATGGCGGCTGGTTTCTGTTGATGTTTTGTTGTGTTTTGTTTTTTGAGTAATGGTGACAAAAATACTAGTACTATCCAGCCAGTGGCTTATCTGGTTGTTGTTTCCTTTGGTTTGTTTGTGTTTTGTTTGTTGTTGTTTGTTTTGGTTTTTGTTTTTGCTGGTAGGGGGGGGGGGGGGGGGGGGGGGGGGGGGTTGGGGGGACGCGCTGGTTCATTTTTCTGTGACGTCCCAGTCCTGCTGTTCCCACTCCGCTCATTCCAATCTCCCCGCCACAGCCACACCTAGAATCGCTATGCCTCATCCCCAGGGTCGGAAGCCCACAGAGAGCCCATCAATATCAAGCCGCCGTGAGGCCACCAGCCAGAGAGGCCCTGCGCTGCTTCCATCCAGTGCTTTACTGTCTGTTACGGCTAAAGTGTGTTATATAAAGCAATGACAGAGGAGTTGTGTCTACAAGGCTCTTAACTCACCCTGTATGACCTGCAGACATTCACAATCGCAGCCACATTCTCTCCGCTTGTCTGGATGTTTGCAACATGTTGGTGGGTGGGTTTTTCCTAGACAGAGTGGCGTGGGCAAGAGGTGTGTGGGCTGAGTGTGTGAAGTGCTGCTGGCGGTTAGTTATGGAGACATGGGGAAGGAGGTAAAGCGAACCTGGAAAGTGCTTTGGTACAGTGACGTGAAAGTAGCTGACATACTGAAGAAAGGGCAATTATTTGGACATTTTCTGCCCATTATCATTTGAAGTGAATTCAATGAATTCCGATGTTACAAAAAAATAGTATATTATATATATATATAATATATATATATATATATATATATATATATATATATATATATATATATATATATATATATATATATATATATATATATAATATATATAAATATATATAAAGAGCAAACTATATATTGATACTTTATTAGACACAACACTTAAAATCTTTGTCTGTATCAAAATAGAACATTGGTCTGCCATGCTTTGTGTAGCTCCTCATTGCTGATAATTACTTCCACCATAGGGGAGCAAGAATGTAAGCAATGGCAATGAATTTTTGGCAAATATTATTTATAAAATAAATATGACTACTTTATAAGTAAACATTGATTAGGCTTCGACAAGTTTTCTATAATACACGTCTAATTTGGAGACAGTAACACTCTTAATTTACCACGTCTCAAGAAATATCAAGGTAGAAGGTTCCATAACTGTAGGGCCCAAAATATTGAGCAATAAATCCACTCAGTCACAAGGCACACTACAATCTTGTTGAAAAGAACAATGACTTCAAGAATACAACCGTATACTGAGTTTGGAGGCAGAAATAGATCCACTCAAAATCTACCACGAGACAAAACATATCAAAGGATTGACTTCCAAAAACTAGTAGCAACTAGACAATGGGAGATAACTCTTCGACATAACAAAGCATACTATAACAGCGTTGCAAAACAGCAATACTTTTGTCAAAACTATAACCATCAAATATCGCATACACCCATCAATAACAAAACGTATACCGCCTTCATAAACCATTGGCTTGTATAATAATCCACCAAGTCCAGCCTGTCTGTAGTCAGTGTGCTCTTGTTGCTGAAGAATCATGGACATATGATATAAGATAACTATAAGATCAGTACTCTCTGTTACAAATGTCTCCACAAAACAGCACCTTCCTACCTCTGTGAATATCTTCACTTGCACACTCCTCGTTTCCTCCGCTCTGCTGCAGATACCTTGTGCTTAAGAATACCTAGAGCCAACCAGTCCACTGTTGGCCGTCGCTCTTTCTGTTTCTGTTCCAGTGATCTGGATTGACCTCCCTCTCTCTCTCTTTGTCAAAAGCCTACTTATGATGCTGTTAAATCCAGCCTAAAGACGCATTTATTTCAAACCTAAGATTCTCCCCTCTTGTTTCATCTGCCCTCAACAACCAACTCCCTCCCCCATCACCCTGCCCGAGTGTACAACCTTTGTGTGTGTGTGTGTGTGTGTGTGTGTGTGTGCGTGCGTGTGTGTGTGTGTGTTTTGTGTGTGTGTGTGTGTGTGTGTGTGTGTGGTGTGTGTGTGTGTGTGTGGGCGCGCCCATACATACATACAGACAGACAGACAGGCAGACAGACAGACATAGAGACAGACAGATATATATAGAAAGAGAGAGAGAGCGCGCGAGAGCGAGAGAGAGAGAGTGAGGGGGGGAGGAGAGAGATGAATCTCAAATCTGAACTCTGAACGTGTTTAATGCGTACATTGGCCTTAGGCCACAGTACATGGAGTTTGGGGGAAGGAGGGGAATCAACATACTG
This sequence comes from Rapana venosa, assembly GCA_028751875.1. Classification (NCBI taxonomy): domain Eukaryota; kingdom Metazoa; phylum Mollusca; class Gastropoda; order Neogastropoda; family Muricidae; genus Rapana; species Rapana venosa. The sequence goes on from CM054163.1 coordinate 30,102,195, forward strand.
GTATGTAAAGTACCATAGTACATGGAAGAAAAGAAAACATAAAAACAAAACCATCTAAAGAAACAAACCAACAACTGATTCTTGTGAATCATGACCGCAGTGATCGAGAGAGAGAGAGAGAGAGAGAGAGAGAGAGAGAGAGAGAGAGAGAGAGAGAGAGAGAGAGAGAGAGAGAGAGAGAGAGAGAGAGAGAGAGAGAGAGAGTGAGAGAAAGATCTATCTTTCTACATGTATCTCTTATTATATACACTCTCTCTCTCTCTCTCTCTCTCTCTCTCTCTCTCTCTCCTCTCTCTCTCCTCTTCTCTCTATATATATATATATATATATATATATTTTATATACATATATATATATATATATATATATATATATATATATATATATATATATATATATATATGTGTGTGTGTGTGTGTGTGTGTGTGTGTGTGTGTGTGTGTGTGTGTGTGCGTGCATTGGTGTGCGTTGCGCGCATGGCAATGGGTACGTTTCAATACACTACGATGCGAGATTAGGGACTAGATCAGAAATTCATCAAATACTAGTCGTCTGAACACTCCAATGTGTGGCTTAGTGCAGCATGCATGCATCCATCCAACCATCAATAAATACACACACACACACACAAACACGCACACACACACACACACACACACACACACACACACACACACACACACATAGAAACATACGTACATCCATCCATCCATCTATCCATCCATACATACGTACATCCACACATCCATACATCCATACATACATACATACATACATACACACACACACACTCACACACAAACTCTCTCACACTCACACACACACACACACACACACACACACACACACACACACACACACACACACACACACACACACACACACACACACACATCAGAAAGGCTCTATGCCTAAGTTCCTGTAGCTTCCAGTGGCTTAGAGAGAATGGCTGCAGCGGCAGACTGTCTGAAGACACGGCCGTGGTGGCTGAAGCTGTATGGTTAATTCATTACCCTGACCTCATCGCTGTCTCCGTTTCTATCTCTCTCTCTCTCTGTCTGTCTGTCTGTTTCTCTCTGTTTCTCCTTGTCTCTCCTTGTCTCTCTCCCCCCCTCTATCTGTCTTTCTCTCTCTCTATGTCTCTCTCTGTGTCTCTCTCCGTCTGTCTGTCTGTCTGTGTCTCTGTCTGTGTCTGTGTCTCTGTCTCTCTCTCTTTCTCTCTTTCTCTCTCTCCTTTCCTCTCTCTCTGTCTCATATCTCTCTGGTTCTCTCGTCTCTGTCTCTATCTCTGTCTCTCTCTCTCTCTCTCTCTCTCTCTCTCTCTATCTCCCCTCTCTGTCTCCATATCTCTGTGGTTCTCTCTGGTTCTATCTGTCTCTCTATGTCTCTCTCTGTCTCTATCTGTCTGTCTGTCTCTCTCACTCTTTTTCTCTCTCTCTCTCTTTCTCTCTGCCTGTGTGTGTCTGGCTGACTGGCTGTCTGTCTATCTGTCTGTCTGTTTGTCTCTCTCTCTCGTCTCTCTCTCTGTCTCTCTCTCTCTCTCTCTCTCTCTCTTCTCTCTCTCCTCTCTCTCTCTCTCTCTTTCTTTCTTTCTTTCTTTCTATCTCTCTCAGTCTAACGCTCTCTGTGTCCCTAAAACAAAAGAATAAACAAAACTGTGCAAAGTAAAAGCAAAATATCCCCCAAACCCACTAAAAGCCCAATAAAATGAATGGCACCAGTCTGAATAAATACAATACTCGATATTGAAAAAACAACAAAAATAAACGGGAGTGTCTTTCTTCACATGTCGGTCATAAAAAAAATTGTTAGACTATCACACGATTGCATATTTACCATGAAAACATAAAAATGTAAACATCACATATATCGATCTATCGCTCTATCTATCCATATATTTTTCTATCCCTCTACCTATTTCATTTTATTTTATTTTATTCTTTTACATCGAGGATAATGGAATAAGGACTTATGCGCTTTTTTACATTTAGTCTCCGAGCATGCGGTTTTGTACATTTTGTCATCTGTTCCCACCAGCACACAATGGCCTACTCTTACAAAGTGTGGTACAGGATTTAGTGTGTGCGCAAGATGTTCTGCATGCGTTTGCACACGGGCCTCGGTTTATAGTCTCATCCGAAGGATAAGACTATAGAGAAGAAGAAGAAGAAGAAGAAGAAGAAGAAGAAGAAGAAGAAGAAGAAGAAGAAGAAGAAGAAGAAGAAGAAGAAGAAGAAAAGAAGAAGAAGAAGAAGAACAACAACAACAACAACAACAACAACAAGAACAAGAACAAGAGCAAGAACAGGAAGAAGAAAGAAGAAGAAGAAGAAGAAGAAGAAGAAGAAGAAAAGAAGAAGAAGAAGAAGAAGAAGAAGAAGAAGAACAAGAAACAAGAACAAGAACAAGAACAAGAACAGGAAGAAAGTGAGGAAGAAGAAGAAGAAGAAGAAGAAGAAGAAGAAGAAGAAGAAGAAGAAGAAGAAGAAGAAGAAGAAGAAGAAGAAGAAGAAGAAGAACAAGAAGAAGAAGAACAAGAAGAAGAAGAACAAGAAGAAGAAGAAGAAAACAACAACAACAACAACAACAACAACACCAACACCAACACCAACACCACCACCAACAACAACAACAGAGAAGAGCGAGACAGAGTGGAACAGGACAGGTGTGATGTGTGATGGAGTGGGATATCAGACGTTAAAAGCTAGGAGAGTTAGAAAGGCGTGGGGGGGATGAGGATTCCAGATCTCAACTGTCATATCAACCGTCACAACGACTGCTTCTATTGTCTCTCCGTGTTTCCTGCTAACAGAAAATGCCAGGAAGATAAGCTGGAGTGAGGATGCATTCACGAGCTGGGAGATTAAAAAAAAGATAACAAATATGTTTTAGCTGATGTGACACTCGACACCGCTCGTGACTTGTTGTCTATACGATTCCATGGAAGCGGTGGTCTTTCTGATTTTTGTTTTGCTTTCGTTTGTTTGTTTGTTTGTAATTTAGAGAGACGGTTGTTTTACTCATGCTCATGTATCTCTTGTGTGTGTCGATCTATCTGTCAGTTTGATTCGCTGTGTATTTGTCTGGCTTGCTGGCTGGCTTGCTGGCTGTCTGGCAGGACATCTGGATAGCTGTCTGTCTTGTCTGTCTGTCTCTGTCTGTCTGTCTCTCTCTCTCTCTGTCTCTCTCTCTTTCTCCCCCTTCTTCTCTTCTCTCTCTCTCTCTCTCTCTCTCTCCTCTCTCTCTCTCTCCTCTTCTCTCTCTCTCTCTCTCTCTCTCTCTCTCTCCTTGTCTTCGTGTTCTAAATTTTGTTGTTGTCGTTGTTGTTGTCGTTGTTGTTGTTGTTCTTCTTCTTTTTCTTCTTCTTCTTCCTCTTCTTCTTCTTCTTCTTCTTCTCTTCTTCTTCTTCTTCTTCTCTTCTTCTTCTTCTTTTCTTCTTTCTTCTCTCCTCTCTCCTCCTTTCGTCTTCTTCTTCTTCTTCTTCTTCTCTTCTTCTTCTTCTTCTTCTTCTTTTTTCTTCTTCTTCTTCGTCTTCTTCTTCTTCTTCTTCTTCTTCTTTTCTTTCTTC
>CM054163.1:30106262-30116262 GCA_028751875.1 Rapana venosa
CCTCTCTCTCTCTCTCTCTCTCTCTCTCTCTTCTCCTTTCTCTCTCTCCATTACTTTCTGAAGAGACATGAAGACAGTGACTAGCATGTCGGCCCAATCTGTGTGTTTACCAGATTAAATCTGGCTGCACCCTTCCTTCTCATGACACAGATTGAACACTGGATTGGTTTGCTTTATCCATGCCTTCACCCATCTCGGTATCCATTAAAACTTTGAGCACCACTGAAGATCGTTCAACTAGATTGCTCCCTACCTCGCGGTTCTAAGCTTTCCTCGGCATTAATCTCATTTGCGCTATTTTATTTACAAGCATTTATCAAGAAGCTGAATACTTGTTAAATGCGTGCATGAAATGTATTATCGGTTCTTGGTCATTTTGTGTGTCTATGTTGTTTTATGTGCGTGTCTTGTTTTGTTCTTGGTATTATTTATTGAATCATGTATTTGTTTTCTTGGGACTTTATTGTCCATTCATTATCATATTTGCTTGTTCCTTTTTGTGTGTATTTACTTACTTACTTCTTTGTTTCTCTTTTTAAAAAAAGACAATATTCATCTTAAAAGGGCAAAAGAGTGCCATAAATTATGTGATCATAGAGCAGTGAAGCTTCGTAGACCTCAGCTTCTCTAGGGGCCAGCATATTGAGGGCGGCGTCCATCTCCTCGCCTTCGTTGCTTTACCTTCCCTGACCCTAAAGAGGCAGGTACCCATTTACAGCTGGGCGAACTGGAGGATTGTATTGGAGCCAAGGCGCGCAAACAGTCACCCATCCAAGTTGTAACCACGCTCAATGCTGCCTTACCTTAGCTGGGGGGAAGCGAGTGCTCTGACCACTGAGCTATCCCATCCCCTTTATGTTATAAACACAAAAACAGCCTTGTCACTGCCAGATCCTTTGAGAAAACTTTAAAAAATGTATTTACATAAAATATTTCGCCGATAATGGAATGAACATTCATGTGCTTTTTTATAATCATGTATTATTGTTTTATTGTTAGGCGGACGGGATAGCTCAGAGGTCGGAGCACTCGCTTCCCCCCAGCCAAATTAAGCAGCGTCGAGCGTGGTTACCAGTTGGATGGGTGACCGTTTGCGCGCCTTGGCTTCAGTACAGTCCCCCAGTTCACCCAGCTGTAAATGGGTACCTGTCCTCTTTAGGGTCAGGGAAGGTAAAGCAGCGAGGGAGAGGAGATGGGCGCCGCCCTCAATATGCTGGCCCTAGAGAAGTGAGGTCTCTGACGCCTCGCTCCCCTACGACCTTATAGGTTATGGGACACTTTACCTTTTACTTATTATTGTTTTTACATGTAGTGTACAAGTGTGTGCAGTTTTGTAAATGTTATCATCTGTTCTCACCGATACACAATGACCTACATTTTGGAAAAAGCGGAACTGGTTTTAAACGCGTGCGCAAGACTTTTTTTTTTATTCGTACACGTAACCTCGGTTTATAGTCTCACTCAAAGGAGCCTAGTCTGGCCAAACTGACAGACGTGTGTGTTATGATGATTATAGGACACAACAACAACAACAACATCCTTCTTCAAGGCGTTGGCAGGATGACTGGGCGATCGATGTCAAACTACTGGCAAGTTTTCTGATTCGCTTTTTTCGGGTCTGTATTGCAGGTTAACCTGCATCTCTTGCCAAGTTTTGCCAAACTCGTTTCCTGGGTGATATGGTTACAGCAGCAATCAATGAATGTTTTTGTTACCCAACTGACTGTTGCTGCAGAAGGATATGGTTGTATGTGGTATAAGGTTGAACTTCGTTTGTTTTGAAAGAAAAGTGAGAAAAGAAAGAAAAAAAGATAGACAGAAAGGAAGGAAGGAAAAGGGAAATAAAGGAAGACAGAATTTAAAAAAAACGAAAGAAGGTAACAAAGGACTGAAGAAAAGAAGAAAAGAAAAAAAGAAGGAAATAAATAAAGGGGGAAAGAAAGAAAGAAAAGGACGAAAGAAGGACATAAAAAATGGGGAAGAGAAAGAAAGAAAGATTAAAAGAAAAAGAGAAGTAAAGACGGAGATAAATAAATGCTGAAAGACAGAAAGAAAGAAGGAAAGAAAGACAGAAAGTAATCAATGCTGCATATCTGGCAAGTTCTCTGATTTGATCTGATCAGGTTATTCCTAGAGTTCTTCAGTCTTCATCCAAAGAATTTGGTCGTCTACAAAGTCTGAAAGCTCATATCACATTGCCTCTGTGTCCGTCCCCGTGTCTATGTCTCTTCCTCTCTGTGTTTGTCTGTCTGTCCGTCTGTTTGTCTGCCTGCCTACCTGTCTGTCTGTCTGTCTGTCTCGGTCTCTCTCTATTTCTCTCTCTCTCTATCTCTCTCTCTCTCTCTCTCCCTTCCTCTTTCTTTGTTTCTTTGTTTCTTTCTTCCTCTCTTTCTTTCTTTCTTTCTTTATCTCTCTGTCACTCTCTCTCTCTCTCTCTCTCTCTCTCTCTCTCTCTCTCTCTCTTTCTCTCTCTCTCTCTCTCTTCTCTCTCTCTCTCTCTCTCTCTCTCTCTCTTTCTCTCAGCACTAAAACCTGCACTCCCCACAAAAACCAACTTTGCTTTTCCCACCCAACTTACTTTAACGGCCAGATTCAGAAAACTACAGTATCTTACAACTGGTCTCAGTTGAATAGATCATCATTGCTGCACCCCTGACAAGGTATGTGATTTGACTTGATTTGATTTGATCTGATCAGGTCATTCCTAAAGCTGTTCAGTCTTCATACAAACGAATCTGGTCTTCTGCCAAATCTGAGAGATCAGATCAGAGTGCCGTGAGATTTGGTCACATTAGTGTTTAGCAATATTTGTGAGGGGATCGGGATTTGAGAAAGGCTACTGCACCCAAAGAAACTCGTTGTATAGACCAGAAGAGGGACAAGTATTCTGAAAAAAAAAGAAAAAGAGAGAGAGGAAGAGAGAGAGAGATAGAGAGAGAGAGAGAGAGAGAGAGAGAGAGAGACAGACAGACAGAGAGAGAGAGAGAGAGAGAAAGAAGGAGAGGGTAAGAGAGAGAGAAGGAGAGGGAGAGACAGAGAGAGAGAGAGACAGAGGGAGGGACAGAGAGTCTGAGAGTCAGAGAGAAAGAAAGACAGAGAGGAAGAGAGAGAGACAGAAAGAAAGACAGAGAGAGAGATAGAGAGAGAGAGAGAGAGAGAGAGAGAGAGAGAGAGAGAGAGAGAGAGAGAGAGAGAGAGAGAGAGAGAGAGAGAGAGAGAGAAATAACTGACTGATTAAGGAAACAACAGTATCTTGTCACTGGTCTCCATTGACTACGTAATCAGTGCTGCACTTCTGGCAAGTTCTCTGATTTGGTTTGGTTTGATTTGATTTGGCAGGTCCTCAGAGTGTTTGGCATTGAAGAAGGACTAGTGCAAACCATTTAAGCACTATACAACACCGCAAGCAGTGCAGTCCTTCTGAACAATCAGGTCGGAGACTACTTCAAAACCACAGTTGGGGTCCGACAAGGATGCCTGTTATCTCCAGTCCTGTTTAATCTGTTCTTGGACAACATTATGAGAGAGACCCTCCATGACATCCACTCTACCATCTCCATTGGCGGCAGACCCCTCAACAACTTGCAGTTTACCGATGACATTGACCTCATGGGCGGAAGTAACACAGAGCTGCAAGATCTTACGACCAGACTTGAAAACAGAGCTGGAGCATATGGGATGGAGGTGAGCTCGGAGAAAAGTAAAGTACTTGTGAACAGCACGAGCAACACCACAGCTAAAATTTACATGAACGGCCAGCAACTGGAGGAGGTAGACGCTTTTAAATACCTTGGTGCTACACTCACAAAGGACGGGCGATCGACGACAGAAATCAAAGTCAGACTAGCCATGGCAACATCTTCCATGACAAAACTCACCACCATATGGAAAAGTAAAGAGATCAGTTTCCCAATCAAACTAAAGCTCTAGGTAAAAAAGGTAAAGGAGTCCCATAACCTATAAGGTCGTCGGGGAGCGAGGCGTCAGAGACCTCACTTCTCTAGGGCCAGCATATTGAGGGCGGCGCCCATCTCCTCTCCCTCACTGCTTTACCTTCCCTGACCCTAAAGAGGGCAGGTACCCATTTACAGCTGGGTGAACTGGGGGAACTGTACTGAAGCCAAGGCGCGCAAACGGTCACCCATCCAACTGGTAACCACGCTCGACGCTGCTTAACTTGGCTGGGGGAAAGCGAGTGCTCCGACCACTGAGCTATCCCGTCCCTAAAGCTCTACAAAGCCCTAATTCAGACTATCCTGCTGTACGGAAGTAAAACCTAGATATTGAATGCTGAAACAGCAAAGCGAATCCAGTCATTTGAAACAAAATGCCATAGAAAACTGCTGGGCATATCCTGGAGAGAACGAAAGACCAATGAATTTGTCAAGAGTCAAATAACACGGCTGGCAGGTCCACAGGAACCCCTTCTCACCATCGTCAAGAAGAAAAAGCTGACATGGTTCGGCCACGTCACCCGCCACAACACTCTGCCAAAACAGTACTGCAGGGAACACTCGAAGGTGGCAGAAAGAGGGGAAGACAGAACAAGTCATGGATGTACAACATCAGAGAATGGACCAGGATGAATGACTCGGCACCACTGCGCAGAGCCGAGGACCGAGATGGATGGAGGAGGCTTACCATGGCATCGTCTTTCGTGTCTCCTCCACGACCGCCAAGGTCACGGGACTGATAATGATGATGATGATGATTTGATTTGATTTGATCAGGTCATTCCTATAGTTCTTCAGTCTTGATCGAAAGAATGTGGTCGTCTGCAAAGTCTGACAGATGATATCTCTCTGTCTCTGTGTCTCTGTCTATCTCCGCCTCTCCGTCTCTGTGTCTGTCTGCCTGCCTGTATGTCTGCCTACCTGTCTGTCTGTCTGTCTGTCTGTCTCTATCTACCCTCCCCCCCCCCTCTCTCTCTACCTCTCTCTCTCTCTCATTTTTCCCTCTCTCTCTCTCCCTCTTTCTTTCTTTCTTTCTTCCACTCTTTTTTCTTTCTTTCTTTCTTCCTCTCTTTCTTTCTTTCTCTCTTTCTTTATTTCTTCTTTCTCTCTCTGTCACTCTCCCTCTCTCTCTCTCTCTCTCTCTCTCTCTCTCTCTCTCTCTCTCTCTCTCTCTCTCTCTCCTCTCCCTCTCTCTCTCTCTCTCTCACTTTCTAAGCGCCAAAACATGTACTCCCCACAAAACCTAACTCTTTTTTCCCCACCCAAAACTTGTTTAGGGACATATTCAGAAAACTACAGTATCTTACAACTGGTCTCAGTTGAATAGATCATCATTGCTGCACTCCTGGTAAGGTCTCTGATTTGATTTGATCTGATCAGGTCATTCCTAGCGTTCTTCAGTCTTCATACAAACGAATCTGGTCTTCTGCCAAATCTGAGAGATCAGATCAGAGAGCCATGAGATTTGGTCTCATTAGTGTTTAGCACTATTTGTGAGGGGATCGGGAGTTGGGAAAGGATACTGCACCAGAAGAAACTCGTTGCGTAGACCATAGGAGGGACCAGTATTCTGAGAAAAAGGAAAGAGAGAGAGAGAGAGAGAGAGAGAGAGAGAGAGAGAGAGAGAGAGAGGGAGAGAGAGAGAGACAGACACAGAGAGAGAAAGAAGGAGAGGGTAAGAGAGAGAGAGAGAGAGAGAGAGAGAGAGAGAGAGAGAGAGAGAGAGAGAAGGAGAGGGAGAGACAGAGAGTCTGAGAGTCAGAGAGAGAGAGAGAGAGAGAGATAGAGAGAGAGAGAGAGAAGGAGAGGGAGAGACAGAGAGTCTGAGAGTCAGAGAGAGAGAGAGAGAGAGAGACAGAGACAGAGACAGAGAGAGAAGGAGAGAGAGAGAGAGAAACGAAGAAAGAAAGAAATAACTGACTGATTAAGAAAACAACAGCATCTTGTCACTGGTCTCCGTTGACTAAGTAATCAATGCTGCACTTCTGGGAAGTTCTCTGATTTGATTTGATTTGGTTTGATTTGATTTGATCGGATCAGGTCATTCCTATAATTCTTCAGTCTTCATCGAAAAAATTTGGTTCTTCTGTATATTCTTGACAGATGATATCTCTGTGTCTCTGTGTCATTGTTTCTGTCTATCTCTGCCTCTCTGTCTCTGTGTCTGTCTGTCTTCCTGTCTGTCTGCCTGCCTGCCTGTCTGTCTGTCTGTCTCTCTATCTGTCTCTATCTATCTTTCTCTCCCCTCTTTCTCTGTCTCTCTCTCTCTCTCTCTCTCTCTCTCCTCTCTCTCTCTCTCTCTCTCTCTCTCTCTCTCTCTCTCTCTCTCTCCCCTCTCTTTCTCTGTGCACTAAAACCTCTACTCCCCACAAAACTCAACTCATTTTTCCCCCACCCTCAACCAATTTTAGGGACAGATTCAGAAAACTACAGTATCTTACAACTGGTCTCAGTTGAATAGATCATCATTGCTGCACTCCTGGCAATGTCTCTGATTTGACATGATTTGATTTGATCTGACCAGGCCATTCCTAAAGTTCTTCAGTCTTCATACAAACGCATCTGGTCGTCTGCCAAATTTGAGTGTTGTGTGAGTTGGTTTCATCAGTGTTCAGCAATATTAGTGGGGTGGGGGGGGGGGTGGGGTTAGTGGCAGTTAGGGAGGGATACTGCAATAGGAGAAGCTCATTGCATAGACCATAGGAGGACCCTGTATCCTGAGAAAAAGATAGATGTATTCATTTATTTGTTTATGAATTTATTCTTTTATATGGAGGATAATGAAATAAGCACTTATGTGGTTTTTACATCCCGACCCCGTGTGTATGCTGTGTTGTAAAGTCTGACATGTGTTCCCACCGGCACGCAATGGCCTACTTTACGAAAAGCGGAACAGGATACAATGCGAGCGCAAGACGTTATGCGTACGTTTGCACATGGGGACTCGGTTTATAGTCTCATCCCAAGGAATTTAGGGGAAAGTGGAGTCTGCACTGATGTGTGTGTGTGTGTGTGCGTGTGTAAGAGAGAGAGAGAGAGAGAGAGAGAGAGAGAGAGAGAGAGAGAGAGAGAGAGAGAGAGAGAGAGAGAGAGAGAGAGAGAGAGAGAGAGAGAGAGAGAGAGTAAGAGAAAAAAACGAGGAAGGAAGGAAGGAAGGAAGAACGAAATTCATGAAAGAAATACATTAGTAAAGACAGACAGACAGAAAGAAAGAACGACAGAGAAAGGATGAACAACAGACAAGAAAATACAGCAGAAAAGGAAGGAAAAAAGAAAGAAAAAAAGAGATAGAAGAAAGGAAAGAAGGAAGGAAAGAAGTAAAGAAAACAAAAACAAAAGAAAGAATGAAAAAAAAGAGGAAAGAAAGACAGACATACAGCAGACAGAAGGGGAGACAAAAACCCACACACAAAAAAAACACGAAAAAAAGAAAGAAAGAAAGAAAGAAAAAAATAGAATAGAAGAAAACATAGAAAACCAAAAAACCAAAAACCCTAAAAATGACTAACGCACTAATAACAAAACCAACTAATAACCAAACACTGTATCGACACGTTGACCATCTCAACAACTCACCACAGTAAATGTAATAAAAAACAACAACCCAACAACAACGAAAAACACGAAGCGCAGACACTGAGAGTGACAAGCTAAGTCTCTGTCATGAACGGAAATGCCAGCAAGAGGCAGACAAGATTCCATTCATCTCGCCGCATGCATCACTCTCACCCCAGTCTCTTATTGCCTTGCTGTCCTTCCAGACATCGTGCCGTGCCAGCAGTATTGCAGGGATCTGTCCTGACCCTCAGTACAGCTCTGTCATAAGTTTGGGGGCGGGGTGGGGGTGGGGTGGGGGGAGTGAGGGGGAGGGTGGTGGTCTCAGTCCCTGGTTTGGCCCTGTACAGCCTCTATTCCGAAAATCAAGTCAAGTCGAAAACATTTGAATCATCCCATGAAGGGCGCTTTGATTTGTTCCTTTACAAGATTCAGCGCTATATAAATTCCATACATTATTATTATTATCATTATTATTATTATTATTATTATTATTAAAGGAAATGACGATACTGACAGGCATATTGATACGCATCAAACATCTAAAAAGACAATTCCACCACAACAAAAATGGTTTGGTAGTTTTTGTTGTTGTTGTTGTTGTTTTGCTGGAAGCTAACTTGTACCTTTGTTTTTTGTTTTGTTTGTTTTTTTAGTTTATAATCATTAGATTCTGGCGTATTTATCAGTGTGCAAGCATGGCAAGAGTGTGCATCCAAGCTTATAATGGTTACCACGCTGTTTCAAAAACTCGAAACACACAATTGATGTCATTGTTGTTGTTTATAGCATGGGAACACCGCAAAGGTGATATAGAGTCTGTCACCTGGTAGAATCAAAACAGAATATTCATCTTCTAATGATGAAAGTCAGCTAGCGTTGTATGAAATTAAACACATACCACTACCCACCCCTTACCCTCTCTATGTTTTATTTAGTAGGATAATACATTTAATGCCTATATGCATTTAATTTACGTATATGCGTATATGCGAGACTGAAAACGAAACTCAAAATACTGCTAAACCTACTAACCCATCACAAACCTTGAGGATAACTTTCAAACTTCATCTCAAATTTGTCATTGTAACACAAAGGTTGTAAAGTTCACCTACCAGCCAGATATTGACACACACAGACAGGTCAGTATGTGAGGGATAGGCTCACAGGACATGAAGACAAGCGAGGGACCATTGTGATTGAGAGCTTCTGTCTCGCTGTATGGTCGATCAAGCCCTCAGTGCAACAGACCAGTTGGACAGGAGTGATGTATGACCCATGCTTCCTCCTTTGCAAGAATGACACAGACTTCAGATTTGATGGTATTGGTAGTGCGTAAGGTAAATCAATACTGTGTATGGAATGTATGAAATATGCCTTTCTTTCTTTCTTTCCTTCTTTCTTTCTTTCTTTCTTTCCTTCTTTCTTTCTTTCCTTCTTTCTTTCTTTCTTTCCATCTTTCTTTCTTTCTTTCTTTCCTTCTTTCTTTCTTTCTGTGTTGACTTCGAGGATATTGGAATAAGACGTGTGTGCTTTTTTTTAAGATCCAGTCACGGTGTGTATGCGATTTTGTCACCGTTCCCAACCGCACGCAATGGTCTGCCCTTCCGAAAAGTGGAACAGGTTTTAATGTGGGAGCGACATGTTCTGTATGTGTCTGCACATGGGACCTCAGTTCATAGTCCCATATGAAAGATGTTTTTTTCCTGATGTAGAGACTATTTGATACACAGATTAAAAAGTACAATTGTTCATACAGAGTTTTCTTGTGTTTTGCAGCAATATATTGATCAAAGCATTTGATATTTACGTCTTATAGCCATACAGAGTGTGACTAAACTTGGTATTGGCATTTTGAAAAGTAACGTTGGTAGTTGTAGGATTAGAGCGCTATAGCTCATCATACCAAGAACAGATGGCGCGTCAGATCTTCAGATGGCCAAGTGAACCAAGCAAGTATGAAATAAATAAACTAAATAAAATATAATAATGATAATAATAATAATAATGATAATAATAATAATAATAAATTAAAAACATAATAATAATAATAATAATAATAATAATAATAATGTATGGAATTTATATAGCCCTGAATCTTGTAAAGCAACAAATCAAAGCGTTCAAATGACTTTTTTATTGAGGATAATGGAATAAACACGTATGTGCTTTTGAAAATCCAGTCCCTGTGTGTATGCGGTTTTTTTGCTTATAGCAACACCCTTTGCGGCTTACAAGATGTGACTATACAAGTCATGTTTTACTGTTTAGGACACTATGTTTTCATTGTTTATTTTACTATTTTATATCGAGGATAATAGAATAAGCATCTATGTGCTTTTTTACATCCAGTCTCCCTGTGTATGCGGTTTTGTAAATTCTATCATCTGTTCCCAACGGCACACAATGGCCTACTCTTACGAAAAGCGGAACAGGATTTTAACGTGTGCGAAAGATGTTCTGCATGCGTTCGCACACGAGGACCTCGGTTT
>CM054163.1:30118762-30121262 GCA_028751875.1 Rapana venosa
AACACGCAAACAACAACTGCTCAGCAGACACATCCTTATACAAAACATTTTATCTTCGTTTTATGACAAACATGTCAAAACACCAATTAAGCAACAGATACCAATTTCACTGCAAACAACCAACATCTATCTCCCCTCCCCTCCCCTTCCCATCGCCTAATATCACTTTAAGTGAACAGACGTAAAATCGAAGCAACAGCCAATATTAGTGGCTTTCATTTTCAGTAAAAAAAAAAGCGTGTCTTTTAAATTTGGCGCTGCTCTTGTGGCGACGTGCTCTCCCCGGGGAGAGCAGCCCGAATTTCACGCAGAGAAATCTCGTGACTTAAAGTGGTGTAAGGAAAATAAATAAATACATATTCATCTCCTGCAATGCCATTCTTCTCAATTTGCTACGCACAGCAGCCAATTTCACCTAAATTTCAGCTGCTCTCAATTCCATCCCAGCTGGTCCTAATTATAGCAGGAACTGACCACACTTGGACTAGGTAATAGGAAGAGACACGCTAAATTTAAGACTTGGCCCTGGATCTCTGACTAAGTTATGCTGGATCTGTGCGATGAATATGTTTGGTGTTTTTTTTCTCCACTAGAACAACTTGTATCTTTTGTTTTCTCTGCTAACGTGGGGGGGGGGGGGGGGGGGGGGTCAGGTTCTAACAAAGGATAAGTAGAAGTATCTGAAACAAACAGACAACGAGAAAACTTGAAGTGACGGAGTACTCCTGTCGTCATGTATGGACAGACATTGGTTAGCAGCAGACACAGTTGCACCTCCAGGCAGGAGAAAGTACAACCACCAACATATATAGATGTTCCCCAAGATGTGTTTACTACAATGACGTGTTGGAATGACGTCAATCTCAAGTAATACGTGGTTGTGAAACTTTGTTGTGATATCGCAAACTAAACACCCTACTGAGACAATGAGAGAGAGAGGGAGAGAGAGAGAGAGAGAGAGAGAGAGAGAGAGTGTGTGCGCGCGCGCGCATGTATATGTGTGTGTGTGTGTGTGTGTGTGCCGGTGCTCCGTTTGGCTTTCAGGAAGTTTGTTTTCAGTTGCGGAAAACATTCATCATAAGAAAAAGAATCAGATTACACATCACAGAATAAGTAACTAAAATAACGGAATAGTTAACTGTCGATCTAATTTAGCACAAGGTTTGAATGAAGACCAGACTTGAGAACAGAACTGGAGCATATGGGATGGAGGTGAGCTCGGAGAAAAGTAAAGTACTTGCGAACAGCACGAGCAACGCCACTGCTAAAATTTACATGAACGGCCAGCAACTGGAGGAGGTAGACGCGTTTAAATACCTTGGCGCTACACTCACAAATGACGGGCGATCGACGACAGAAATCAAAGTCAGACTAGCCATGGCAATATCTTCCATGACAAAGCTCTCCACCATATGGAAACGTAAAGAAATCAGTTTCCCAATCAAACTAAAGCTCTACAAAGCCCTAATTCAGACTATCCTGCTGTACGGAAGTCAAACCTGGAAATTGATTGCTGAAACAGTAAAACGAATCCAGTCATTTGAAACAAAATGCCATAGAAAACTGCTGGGCATATCCTGGAGAGAACGAAAGACCAATGAATTTGTCAAGAGTCAAATAACACGGCTGGCAGGTCCACAGGAACCCCTTCTCACCATCGTCAAGAAGAAAAAGCTGACATGGTTCGGCCACGTCACCCGCCACAACACTCTGCCAAAAACAGTACTGCAGGGAACACTCGAAGGTGTCAGAAAGAGGGGAAGACAGAACAAGTCATGGATGGACAACATCAGAGAATGGACCAGGATGAATGACTCGGCACTACTGCGCAGAGCCGAGGACCGAGATGGATGGAGGAGGCTTACCACGGCATCGTCTTTCGTGTCTCCTCCACGACCGCCAAGGTCACGGGACTGATGATGATGATGGTGATTGAATGAAGAGTGCTGATATGATTATGTTTCCTCTTCTCATATAAAGCAAAACAACAAAATGCATGCTTGTTGAGGTTAACAGCCTTTGGAAAGTTGTCATGGGCAGTTTTTGGTGCTTTTGATTCGTGAAGAAAGCAACGAATTGTTCTGCTATGAGAGTAATATGCGGCTTATGAGTATACAAACGTCGACTTCGAAATAAAAAAAACAAACTTTAAAGGTCAGGATTATAATTGAGAGAGAGCGAGCGGAAGAGAGAGAGAGAGAGAGAGAGAGAGAGAGAGAGAGAGAGAGAGAGAGAGAGAGAGAGAGAGAGAGTGAGGGAGGGACAGAGAGAGAGATGGAGGGAGGGAGAGAGAGAGTCGGGAGGGAGGGAGGGGGGGGGGAAGAGAGAGAGAAGGTGAAGGGAGGAGAGAGAGAGAGAGAGAGAGAGAGAGAGAGAGAGAGAGAGAGAGAGAGAGAGAGAGAGAGAGAGAGAGAGAGATAACGATAGCGATAACGAAATTTTATCATCTGAGGTTAATAGAATAAGTACAATACCTTTTTTACACCCAGCCCGAGAGAGA
>CM054163.1:30131262-30133762 GCA_028751875.1 Rapana venosa
AGAGAGAGAGAGAGAGAAGAGAGAGAGAGAGGAGAGAGAGAGAGAGAGAGAGAGAGGTGGGGGCATTTGGTTAGCTTACAGCAAAGATTAGTTTGCTTCATTTCTGCATAAAAGAGAGCACATAACCCTGCATACTCGCCCAAATTATCCATAAATCATTCCATGTTGTTATACTACTTAAGTGAACACACCATATCAATTAATGGTAAAAATAAAGTCAGCTCACATTTGAAAACAAAATTCTTTTAAACATGTGTAATTCACTGTGAAATGGCCTGTTTCATGACCACTATTTGTGGCATCTTTTGGATAAAAAAACAAACAAACACAAAAACATGCCTTTTCTACAATGTTTGGAAGTTGTTGGCACAACACTCAAACACAGGGCGATGTGTGAGGTTAAGAGCCTTGGATTGATGCGTTATGCATTGCTGATTACTTTTTTTGATTTCTGAAAGATTTCAAGCAACGTGTTTTGCCAATCAATGTTGGGTGGGGGATTTTTTCGTGGCTCTTTTATTCCAGGAATGGTTACGGGTTTTCTTGAGAAGCCAGTCAAAAGGTCAGGTAATGAAACATAGAGATAAAATGAGAGGAAGAAAGAGAGAGAGAGAGGGGGGGGAGAGTGAGAGAGAGAGAGAGGGAGGAAGAGTGAGACGGGGAGGGAGAGAAACGGGGGAGAAAGAGAAATAGAGAGGGGGAGATAGATAGATAGATGGAGAGAGAGTATAGGGAAGTGAAGGAGAGAGAGAGAGAGAGAGAGAGAGAGAGAGAGAGAGTGAGAGAGAGAGAGAGAAAGAGAGAGGAGAGAGAGGGGAGAGAGATAGAGAGCGAGGAGAGAGAGAGAGAGAGAGAGAGAAGGGGGTGAGGGAGAAAGTAGAGAGAGAGAGACAGACAGACAGATAGACAGAGAGAGACAGAGAGACAGGGAGAGACAGATAGAGAGGATGGAAAGAGAAAGAGAGAGAGGCAGAGACAGAGACAGAGAGGCAGAGAGAGAGATATAAACAGAGACAGGTAACAATCGGACAGGCAGACAAACACACACACAGACAGACAGACCAACGGACAGACGGACGAACATTTGGGGAAGTGTTAAGGACCGCAATAGAACTTTCAGATAGCTTCCTTTTGGGCAGGTTGAACTTTTCACAGCCTAGCTCCCCAAGGTGACTGATTGCGTGTTTGGTATTTTCTTACCAGCTATGCTACATATAACATGCTTTTTTATATCGTTGAATCTTGTAAAGCAAACAGCTATAGCGCTCGGATTCAGATCATTCACGCGCATGCAATCGTTCACAAATAAAATTCATAGATTTTAAATGGACTCACACGCAAGCACGCACGCACGCGCACGCACACGCACGCACGCACGCGCGCGCGGCGCGCACTCACGTAAGCACGCACGCGCACAGACACACACACAAACACACGCGATCACACACACACACACGCGCGCGCGTACATATACACACATACACATTTACAGAGAGAGAGGTATAGGAGAAAGAGAGAGAGAAGAGAAAGAGAGAGAGAGAAAGAGAGAGGAGAGTTGGGGGGGGAGAAGAGAGAGAGAAGAGAGTGAGAGAGAGATAAACGCGCGCGCACACATACACACACACACACACACACACACACACACACACACACACACACACACACACACACACACACAATTAAGCAAACAAGCATCACTGTTTTGGTATTATGGCTAGTATATCATGATTATGGCTGGCAACGTTGGGCTTATAGTCTATCAAAGAAAAACGTTTGGGAGGGCTTATATAAAAATCGATAAGCGTGGACCCAGAATTGTTGGTCATGCAAACAGAAGCACAACGACAGAAGCTGATGATGGCAGTTCTCCAAGGTTAGGTTGAGGGCAGAAGGAAAAGAGGCAGACCACCAACATCCTACATGGCCAACATCACTGGATCGGTGGTCTGGGATGGAGGGCTACAGGAGATCGTAGAACTCAGCAGAGAGAGAGAGAGAGAGAGAGAGGAGAGAGAGAGAGAGAGAGGGGAGAAGAGAGAGAGAGAGAGAGCGAGAGAGAGAGAGAGAGAGAAAGAGGGGGAAAGAGAGAAGGAGAGAGAGGGGGGGGGAGAGGGTGAGAAGGAGAGAGAGAGAAAGGAAGAGAAGAGAGAAGAGATGAGAGAGAGAGAGGAGAGAGAGAGAGAGAGAGAGGAGGAGAGAGAGAAACGCGCACACACACAATTAAGCAAACAAGCATCACTGTTTTGGTATTATGGCAGGTATATCATGATTATGGCTGGCAACGTTGGGCTTATAGTTTATCAAAGAAAAACGGCTTGGGAGGCTTTATATTAAAAAAAATCGATAAGCGAGGACCCAGAATTGTTGGGCATGCAAACAGAAGCACAATGACAGAAGCTGATGATGGCAGTTTTCCAAGGTAAGGTTGAGGGCAGAAGGAAAAAGAGGCAGACCACCAACATCCTACATTGCCAACATCACTGAGATCAGTGGTCTGGGA
>CM054163.1:30138762-30141262 GCA_028751875.1 Rapana venosa
GAGCCAGAGAGCCAGAGAGCAAGAGAGAGGGAGAGAGAGAGAAAGAGAGAGAGAGAGAGAGAGAGAGAGAGAGAGAGAGAGATGGTGAGCCTTGGTGGAATCGTTTGGAGGTCCTATCCTCGACAGCAATGATGGGAGACAACTGTCTGACTGAATAACGTGAGGATGTCAATGGTGGAAATATATGTTTTGGTCACTGTATAGCCGTGCTTGCGTAGAGAACACAACCTCTGTCAAGTGGTCTCATGGGACACGTGTCTCCAAAACTGCGTCATTACATCATCTGTATTGTCTTTAACATAAAGGAGTCCCATAACCTATAAGGTCGTAGGGGAGCGAGGCGTCATAGACCTCACTTCTCTAGGGCCAGCATATTGAGGGCGGTGCCCATCTCCTCTCCCTCGCTGCTTTACCTTCCCTGACCCTAAAGAGGGCAGGTACCCATTTACAGCTGGGTGAACTGGGGGAACTGTACTGAAGCCAAGGCGCGCAAACGGTCATCCATCCAACTGGTAACCACGCTCGACGCTGCTTAACTTGGCTGGGGGGAAGCGAGTGCTCCGACCACTGAGCTATCCCGTCCCCTTTAACATAATGCAATAACAAAATCACTGTCTCTGAATCGATGGTCCCAACTGCTCTGATCACATGGTGATCTCAATGTTTTGGGCTTTCCCCATACGTTGCTGTGCCTGTGGTGAGATAGTGTTAAAGACTTCTTGTGGGTTAGAAGTTCACGGAGGGGGGGTGGGGTGGTGGTTGTTAGAAGGAGGCTGTGGTGGTCAAGAACTTTGGGTGGTTGACTGGCTCAGTCTGGCTCCGCGACTGAGCGAAAAAATTTTTTTATTTATTTATTTATTTATTTATTTATTCTTTTGTATCTAGGAAAATGGAATAAGCACTTATGTGCTTTTTTACATCCAGTCCCCGTGTGTATGCGGGTTTTTAAAATTTTGTCATGTTTCCACCGGCACAGAATGTCCTACTCTTCCGAAAAGTGGAACAAGATTTTAACGTGTGCGCAAGATGTTCTGCACACGGGTCTTCGGTTTATAGTCTCATCCGAAGGACTTTGACATTCAGTTCGATTTTTTTGTCAAATTGGGAAGAAAGGGCGAGGATGGGAATCCAACCCAAAACCTCACGGTTTACTTGTTGGCAGGCGAACGTCTTAACCATCCTGCCACTTTCCTATCGTTAGTAGGACCCTTCTGGCTGATGGATCCACAGCACCTTCAGATAGATTAGTTTCCTGCAGAGTTCTTACCTCTGATAATGCGACATGATTAGTTAGGGTATGGCTGCGGCGTGGATAAATTTAAATAAGCTATCTTGGAATGTTTATAACAATCTGAAATGTATTTATCTTGTGCCTGGCGAGATAATCAATAATCATACGTATCAATGTGCCTCACTGGGAATTCACGTGCCTCTATGAACGGCAATTACAATACTGACTATTGTAATTTGCCCTTCGTGGGGTGATTAAAGTGTTTTTGACTTGACTTGAAACACAGAAATGTCACAGGCAACAAACAAACACAAAAAACAAAAAATCAAAAAGCAGAGTGCAGGCAAGGTTTTTTTTTAACGTTGTCATCTACTTTTTGAGACACACTGTTACACTCTTTCAATATGGTTTTTGACCTGTGAACAAGATGTTGTTCCTGCTTTTACACACAAGACTTCGGTTGATAGCATCATCCCCAAAAAAGGACGTTCGTGGGAATGGAGTTGGCACTGACGCTAGTGAACTCCAGAGGCTGAACAAGCCGCTTAAACGGGTGCCTCAGTAGTACCCTGCACCCTGGCTTTCACGATCACAAACATAATACACTAGCATCTACACTATTCCCTCTTTCCCCGCCTTAACCTAATAGGGAAACAAATGCAGTTGTAGGCAGGAGAAAAAAAAATGGTGGCGCTGCTCTGTGGCGACGCGCTCTCCCCTGGGAGAGCAGCCCCGAATTTCACGCAGAGAAATCTGATGTGACTTAAAGTGATATACGTAAAAAAATAACAAAACCCTTTTCCGCATGGTGATCCTTTACAGAGTAACCAACCATCTACTAACCCTTCCCTCCGTATCAACAACGTGTACTGGGTTACGGTAGGATACAAGATGTGTACAGTGCATGTGCACTAGGAAAAAGGGGTTCTCTCCCTTAGAGTAGGGATAGGGTTAAAATCTGATTCCAGCTGATGATATCTATCTCATCAATCTCTGGCAGCAAACGAGTGCCATCATTATTTCCTGATTTAATGATGCTGGGTGCTGTTCTGTATGACTTTTTCCTCTACCAGCATTCTTTTTTTATCGAGAGCAAGAGAGAGAGAGAGAGAGAGAGAGAGAGAGAGAGAGAGAGAGAGAGAGAGAGAGAGAGAGAGAGAGAGAGAGAGAGAGCAGAGAGTGAGAGAGAGAGAGAGAGAGAGAGAGAGAGAGGAGAGAGAGACAGACAGACAGACAAACAGACAGACAGACAGGCAAAGAGGAGAGGAC
>CM054163.1:30148762-30151262 GCA_028751875.1 Rapana venosa
TGTGTAGAATTACATTTGGGATTGGTTTGTTTTGCCCTCCCCACCTCCCCCCCCCCCCCCCACCCCCCCCCCCACCCCTACACCAATGTTTGTAGTTTTTAAGCTTGTGATCCATACAGCAATACAGGCCAGTAGATTAGTGTTTTAGACAATTCTGTTTTGTTTCATGAAGTGCTAGCACAGCAACTATTGTTTGTCTGTCATATCAACAAAAGCGCATTGCGCTGCCGTCAAGCGCCTGACAAGTCAAGACCAGTGCATCGAATTTGGCGTGGGGATACATTTTTGGGTTGTTGTTTTTTAATTCATTCTGGGAAAAAACAGGGCAGGCGATTAGACCGAGAAGGCAGTAAAAAAAAAAAAGGTCACAGAGAGAAAAGTGACCACGCAGAAAAAATAGGACAGAAACAGAATTTCCAGAATGTGGGGATCCTTTTAATACTGGCAGCCTGCCCCTTTCGGCCAACCCCCCCCCCCCCCCCCCCCCACCCTATTCGTCCTCCTCCCCCACCCCCTTCGGCATCCCCCGAAAGAGGGGAAGCAATTCTAATTTTGAGGTATTTCTAAACTAGGCTATGCCTCTGCTCTTTAGAAATTCTGTTTTAAGTGAATCATCCTTAGTTTGGTCATATGACTTTATACAAGAATAATAAATGTGTGTGTGTGTGTGTGTGTGTGTGTGTGTGTGTGTGTGTGTGTGTGTGTGTGTGTGTGTGTGTGTGTGTGTTTGCTTGTTTGTTATTTTGATTTAAAGTCTTTTCACTCTTAGTGATATTAGCTGTGTGTATGTGTTTGTGTGTGTTTGTGTATGTGTTTGTGTGCATGCGTGTTTGTGTTTGCGTGTGTGGATGTTTGCGTTTGTGAGTGTGTGTGAGTGTGTGTGCGTGCATACATTTGCGTGAGCACAAACACGTGTGTAACAATAATAACAATACAACAATAACAATAACAATAATTTTAATTCAGTTTTTGCAGGCCATATGATGTGTGTGGTTGAGTACGCGCACGCGCGCGTGTGGGTAGCGGGATGAGTGCCAGCATACAGGCATCTTTCTTGTGTGAAGGTGTGTGGGTGAGAATGGTCGCTTCAAGCGACGAGCGAAACGGGCAGGGCTGCACCGATTACGAGAGAGAGAGAGAGAGAGAGAGGAGAGAGAGAGAGAGAGAGAGAGAGAGAGAGAGAGAGAGAGAGAGAGGAGAGAGAGAGAGAGAGAGAGCGAGAGAGAGAGAGAGAGAGAGAGAGAGAGAGAGAGAGAGAGAGAGAGAGAGAGGAGAGAGAGAGAGAGAGAATACAGGCAGACCGACAGACAAGAGAAAGGGAAAGAGATACAGGCAGACATACACAGAAAGGCAGACGGACAGACAGACAGACGGACACACACACACCACCAGACAGACGAACACACAGACAGATTCGAAGCAAAAATGAGGGAGGATAGAGAAACAGAAACAGAGAGATTGAGACAGAGATAGAATGGAAGAGAGAGAGAGAGAGAGAGAGAGAGAGAGAGAGAGAGGAGAGGAGAGGGAGAGAGAGAGAGAGAGAGAGAGACTTCAGACTTCAGACTTTTACTGTACATCGGCCTTAGGCCACAATACAAAGGAAATGACGGGTGGTGGAGTGGACATATGACATGAGTGTTATAAACACATTACTATCAATGTATATAAATATGAAATGATATATCAGCAATAATAAAGAAATTACATCACCCATTTCTTGAATATTCATCACAAATCAATTCACGTTCGTCATAATCGACAAATGTTTTGAATGTAGTTTTCATCAATATAAGGATCCATTTCTATACAGTTATCTTACTTCTTCTGTTGGTTGCATGAAAAATAAATCGTGATAAATTATGTCTATCAATAGATATTGTAGCTTTGAGTAGCACGTGCAAAGGAAGTCTCTTCGCATCTTTGAGAAACTTGTGTCTCAAATCTTCATAGACAGGGCAATTAAATAAAAAGTGTTCTTCATTCTCTATTTGGTCTTTACAAACAGGGCACTGCTTATCTTCATTTGAACTACTATAGCGATGTGTATTATTGTTTAGTGGTAGCGCATTCACTCGTACTTGAGTAACTGCAACTCGAAAGCAATATGTATCCATTTCACTAATATACTTCTCAGTTTCACACTCAAAACCATATCTCCTCTACCGTTTACTCTCGTTCGCGCAAGCGCGCGCGAATGTGTGTGTATGTATGTGCGTGCGTGCGTGTGTGTGTGCATCCGTGCATGCACGTGCGAGCGTGTGTGCGTGTGTATGTGGCGTGGACTGCTGCTACTGCTGCTGTCTCAAAAAAGGATGCTTGTGGCTTGACTTCAGCTTTTTGAGGTAGGCCTAAAGCTACGCCAGTTCCAGCAGTGTTTTCTGCGAGGGTGTCAGAGTCGGATGTGCTTTAGTGGGACGTTTCGCGTGATGTTCAGTGTTGTGTCTGTGTTTGCTTTTTCTTCTTCGTTTGTTGAGAGGTATGTTTGAATATGGATTTT
>CM054163.1:30155404-30162904 GCA_028751875.1 Rapana venosa
AAGAATTGCGAAGAAAGAAGAAGAAGAAGAAGAAGAAGAAGAAGAAGAAGAAGAAGAAGAAAAAAAGAAGAAGAAGAAGAAAAGAAGAAGAAGAAGAAAAGAAAAGAAGAAGAAGAAGAAGAATGCGAAAAAGAAAAGAAGAAAAGAAAAAAAGAATTGCGAAAATTGCGAAGAAAAGAAGAAGAAAAAAAAAGAAGAAAAAAGAAAAGAAGAAAGAAGAAGAAGAAGAAAAAGAAGAAAAGAAAGAAGAAGAAAAGAAGAAGAAGAAGAAGAAGAAGAAGAAGAAGAAGAAGAATTGCGAAGAAGAAAAGAAGAAGAAGAAGAAGAAGAAAAAGAAGAAAAGAAAAGAAGAAGAAGAAGAAGAAGAAAAAGAAGAAAAGAAGAAGAAAATTGCGAAAATTGCGAAGAATGCAAGAAAAAAGAAGAATTGCGAAGAAGAAGAAGAAGAAAAGAAGAAGAATTGCAAAGAAGAAGAAGAAGAAAAAGAAAAGAAAAGAAGAAGAAAAAGAAAAGAAGAAGAAAAAGAAAAGAAGAAGAAGAAGAAAAAAAAAAAAAGAAGAAGAAAAGAATTGCGAAGAAGAAGAAGAAGAAGAAGAAAAAAGAAGAAGAAGAAGAAGAAGAAAAGAAAAGAATTGCAAAAGAAGAATGCGAAGAAGAAAAAGAAGAAAAGAAGAAAAGAAAGAAGAAGAAGAAGAAGAAAAGAAAAAAGAAGAAAAAGAAGAAGAAAGAAGAAAAAAAAGAAGAAAAGAATTGCGAAGAAGAAAAATTGCGAAAAGAAGAAAATTGCGAAGAATTGCGAAAAGAATTGCGAAGAAGAATAAGAATTGGAAGAATTGCGAAAAGAAAAAGAATTGCGAAAAATTGCGAAGAAAAAAGAAGAAAAATTTGCAAAAGAAGAAGAAGAAAAGAAGAAGAAAAGAAGAAGAAGAAGAAGAAGAAGAAGAAGAAGAAGAAGAAGAACAACAACAAAAACAAAAAACAAGAACAAGAACGGAACAAAAAGATGCTTTTCACAACAGTACGAAACATGCTGAGCAATTTTTATTCGATAATTTAGTGTAGTATCTTAACATACAGCGGCATCACCCTCATTACCTTTGCGGGGTTTAAGCATAAACAGAAAACTGTACTGTGGGATAACCTCGGTTTTAATTTCTTTTCTGCCACCTTTTTTGCAAAGAAGCCAAGGATGCTCATGAAAGAATAAGCCATTGAATAAGTCAAGAAATTTTCCGAAAAACTTGTAGGTAGTCTGGTGGGGGAGGTGGTAGTGGTGATGGGGAGAGGGGGTGGAGGTGTTGTGGGGTTGGAGGGGGTTTGTGGAGGTGGTGGTGGGAGGTGGGGGGGTGGTGAAGTTGGTGGTAGTGGGGTGGGTGGTGGATTGTGCTGCTCATTCGGTTATAGTCTCACCCAAACAAATTTCCAAGGATTGGATCCCGGGTGTCTGTGGTCAGAGCACTCGTTTCCCCCAGCCAAAAAGTTAAGGGCAGCGTCGAGCGGGGTTTCCCCACTTGGAGGGGTGACCGTTTGCGCCCCTTGACTTCAGTACGTTCCCCCCATTCAGCCAGCTGAAAATGGGAAACCTGCCCTTTTTTTAGGTCAGGGAAGGAAAGCAGCGAGGGAGAGGAGAGGGGCGCCACCGCCCTCAAAAAGCGGGCCCCTAGGAAGTGAGGTCCTGACGCCTCGCTCCCCTACGACCTTATGGTTTTAGGGGACTCCTTTTACCTTTACCAAACAAAATTTAAGCACTCAGGGGTTTTTAAAAAAAATCCCTTTGAAGGGGTGCTTCTCGGGGGGTGGAGGTTCACCCCGGGGTCGTCAGTCCCGGGCTCACGCTCAACCACTGGGCTTTTCCCTCCCCCCAGCAGGCAGGAAAGGGGTGCAGAAGGGTGCCCCATAACCTCTAAGGTTGTAAGGGAAGCGGGGGCGTCAAAACCTAAACCCCGGTAGGACCCTTTAAAAGGGCGGGGGCTTCATCTATGTCCCACGACCCCCCACCACAAACTGTGTTTGTAAAAACTTCAATGCGGGGCCCCCCAAAAATTTCCCACATCACATCTCACATCATCATCATCATCACATCACATCATCATCTCATCACCCAATCATAAATCATCATCAACATCAATGCCTTTGTCCCAATTGGCACGTGGGGCAGCAACAAAGTTCTCCACTCCTTGTCTTCCCCCGGGGCCAGCTTCCGAAGGGTTTCCCCCCATATTTGGAAGGTCTTCACTCTTTTTTCGACGTCCACCCAAGTGTTCTTGGGTCTCCTCTTTTTGCGTTTTCCCTCGGTTTCCAGGGGAGGGCGTTCGGGCGATGTTTTCCCTTTTCCCCCCGACGGCAGAATGCCCTATCCATCCCCATCGCCAAGAATTCGAGGAATCGGTCTAGTAAGAAGGCAATGACCTACAGAACTTAAAAAGGTTAAACACGTTAAATCCTGTTCCGCTTTTTCGTAAGAGTAGGCCATTGTGTGCCGGTGGGAACAGATGACAGAATTTGCAACAAAAAACCCCACATACACACGGGGAGTGGATGTAAAAAAAAAAAGCACATAAGTGCTTATTCCATTATCCTCGATATAAAATAAAAATAATAAAAAAATAATGGATGAATGAAAAAAAATGATGAGACATGATCATGATGATGATGGGATAACCGACGCGAGATGATATGATTGAGTGATTTTTGAGATAATATGACGACGACGATTACAAAATAATAAAAAAATTTTTAAAAAAAATAAAATAAATGGAATTTGTAAAAAGCACTATATCTTGCAAGACAAATCAAAGCGCTTTTGCATTAAACCTAATTTTCCCACATCATGAAACCAAGACAACCAATCAACATTTAAAAAAACAAATATTACAACGGTACGCTGCAGATAAATCTATAAAATAAAAGTTACAATTTCAAACCAGTTTTTAAAAAGCACGCAAACACACACACTCACACCACACACACACCCCCAACACACACACACACACAACACATAACCACACACAACCACAACAACACACACACACACACCACACACACACACACCCACACACACCACAACACACACACACACACACACACAAACACACACACACACCACACACACACACACACACACACACACACACAACACACACCACACACACACACAACACACAAACCACACACACATTTCTCTCTCTCTCCACCTTTGTCCAAAAAGGGGAACTTCAAAAAGAGATTTTGATTCCCCATATCTTTTTTAAAAAAAGAAGAAAATGGGCTTTTTTTGGCTTAATAAAATGCACCTAGAAGAACATACCTTCACATCTTAAGTTTAAACACTGAGGGATCCCTTCTTAAAAACAAGGAACGGGGCAGCTTCTTTATTCCCTTTAAAAATTGAAAAACCTATCACATGGCAAAAATCATTCCACTTTACGCGAATTTACTGTTTTTTTTGATGGCTTTGTACTTTCTGTTTGTTTTTCCCCAATACTGTTTTGTAGATATTGTTCTGTGTTGATCAAATCTGCATTACATCTCTCAGAAATTCGTCTTCGCCGTTGGGGCAGAATTTTTATTACTGAAATTAATTTGTTGGTACATTTTTAATTCTGAGGGGTTCAAATGTTACTTTCTTCTGGTTTCCCACTCTTTGGGGGTATTCTTTTTTAATGAAAGGGTTTGACAAAGCTGCCAAAAAAAGGCAGAAAACATGATAGCAAAATTCCTTTTTTTTAATATTCCTCTTTCTTCATAAGGTTTTGCTTTGCTTCAAAATGTTTGTGGAAACATGTAAAAAGAAACAGGAAAGGCGGTTTTTCCCCCAGCATATTTTAAATTCTGAATGTTGAAACATTCTTTGCACTCAGTACGGTTTTTGAAAACCCTGTACTAGAAAAATTTTTTTCTCTAATCTCAGATTAAAATTAAATCCCTTTTCGAGAAAAATTTTTCCCAAAAAAATATACAAGTATATGGGTGACAAATTTTCTAATGTTCATGTTTTGTATCAATGTCAAGGTTTAAAAACTTTTTTAACCATCATTTCAAGAGAATCCTGCAGAATTTTAACCCCAATCCGATTTTTATTGAGATAGCCTTGTCTCTGTTGCAACCCCCAGTTTTCCCCTTTTTTGTAAAGAAAGGTCGGGAACTACATTTTACTTGTTTTACAGCTCCCTTACAAGTAGTTCAAAATTGTTTGTTTTCCAACATTAATATTTTTCATTGTTGTGGTTGGGGTTAATTTTTGAGTTCTATGCCATGTTTTTGCAACATACTTTTTAAGATTGGGAATAATTTTTTAATGTGCTTTCATCCCAACACGTATCTATTCTACTTAAACCCCTTACTCATATGTCCCCCCTCCCCCAATTCCCCCCGCCTCCCCTCGTCTAATATCACTTTAGTGAACAACTAAAAATTGAAGACACACATTCTCTCTCCCACACACACACACCACAACACACACACACACACACACAAAACACACACCACACACACACACACACACCACACACACACACTCTCTCTTCTCTCTCTCTCGGCCCTGTTTCTCTCTTCTCCACACACACAAAACAAACACAACACAACAACACACACACACACACACACACACACACACACACACACAACACACAAAACACACACACACCACACACACTCTCTCTCCTCTCCTCACACCCAAAACACACCAAACCCCCAAAACACACACACAACACACACCCCAAAACAACACACAACACACACACACCCACACACACAACACTCTCCCTCTCTTCTCTTCTTCCCCCACACACATAATCACACACCAACACACACACACACACACCACACTCTCTCTCTCCTCTCTCACACACACACCCTCTCTCACCACACACTCTCTCTCTCTCTCTCTCACAAACCACACACAAACACACACACAAAAAACAAACACACACACCACACACAAACCCCCCACCAATTGATTTTGGGCGCTCTAATGGGACTCAATCTCCAAAAATGCAGCCCGAATACACGCCAAAGAAAAGAAATATAATCTACATCAGTGAAAAGTTTTAAATGGAGATTTCCAATTGAACTGGCGCGGTCTTTGGCGACACACCCCAAGGAAACGGCCTGAATTTCACACCCAAAATAAATTCATAACTTAAAGTGGTACATATCTTTTAAAAGCTTGGGGGCTAAAAAACCACCCCCACCACCACCACCCCACCACCCCCCTCCCTCTCACAGAATAACAAAGTTAAAAGTAGTTTTCAAAAAAAAAAAGTGTTGTATTTTAAATAAAAGAAATTAATCACAATACATATAAAAATTCTTTAAAAATTTTTATTTAAAACGATTTTTTAGCCCCCCCCCCCCACAAACCACAATTTATTCTCTCTCACCACACTACATGGCCCCCTATCCTCTTCGCCAAAGGCCCTTTTTGTGACACTTTAAAAACCGGGCCCCAAGACAATTTTTTTCAAACCAAGATTTTCCTCTCCCGTTTCATTTTATAGCTATCCCGCTTTTTAAAAAGCCAAAAATTCCCTCACCCTGCCAAATGTATAACCTGTGGGGTGTGTGGTGTGTGGGGTGTGTGTGTGTGTGTTTGTGTGTGTGTGTGTGTGTGTGTGTGGTGTGTGTGGTTTGTGTGTGGTGTGTGGGGCATTCGACTTGTTAAACTATTACTTGCTATTGGTTGCATGACTGTGTAAGAATGAGTTGAGTGCAAGGACTTTGATTTGTCTGTGCAAGATACAGCGCTATATAAATTCCATTTCTTCTTCTTCATCTTCTTATATTTATTATTATATTCATTGTTTTACACACAGAACAAAGACACACACACAAAAAATTCACACACACAAACAAACCACACCAAAAAACAAACAAAACCAAAAAACAAAAACCCCCAGAACAGGAAAAAACCCTTGTTAGTTAAGAGCGTTTTCGCATAGCGCTCGTGTCGCTGACCCGCTCGAATTCCGTTCAAGGGGATATTTCCCCCTGGAGTTAACACCAGTGCGACTTACCCCACAAAACTCCTTCGGATAGACTAAAACCCAAGGGCCCGGTGGGGAAAGCACGCATAGCATCTTTTGCATACTTTTTAAAAACCCGTTCCGCTTTTTTGGAATAGGCTATTGTGTGTCGGTGGGAAAAGTCTGAGACAAAGTTTGCAAAGTTGAAAAACACCGGGGATATATGAAAAAAAAAAGAAACAACAACAATGCTTATTCCATTTTCAGCAAAAAAAAAAGAATGAACAAAAAAAATTTAAAAAATAAATGATAAAAAAAAAAACACACACACCACAAAAAACCCCACCCCAAACAACCTGCAAAAACCAACACAAAACACACACATGCAAACGCACAAAAACACACAAACAACACAACACACACACACAACACCCACAACAACACACACAACACACCACACACACACACACCACACACACACCACACACACACACACACACACACAACCCACACCCACACAACACACAACACAACACACACACACACCCCACACCCCCACCACCACCACCCCCACCACCACCACTCCCCACACACCGCACCACACCCACCCCCATACCACCCACACCCACCACACACCCCACCCCCCCCCCCCCCCCCCCCCCACACACACACACACATCAACGCACTCACGCACGCACGCACACACCACACACACACACTCTCTCTCTCTCTCCCTCTCCTTCCCTCTCTCCCCACACACAAAAAACTCACACACATACACTCACACACACTCCAAAACATTCACAAGGTTAAAGTAAAACAACTGCCTTTTCCAAAACCAACATGGCAAAGTTAAAAACTGAACAAAAACATTACCACTTTTTCCCTTGGGTCTAAATTTAAGTTTTCAACGCCTTAACGGGAAAAATTATATACTATACACTCCACTCAGCGGGTTTAAATTTTAAACCCTTGTCCCCCTTGAAGTGACTCATACCACTCAACAGCTATAATTTTACGGTACGTTTAGTATTCTGAACAGGATGCCTGCTTGGTGTGGTTCAAGGTTTTTTATGATTTTTTAACCTTACCTCCGGGAAAATTTCCGAGTTTTAGAGAGGAAGAGAATTTTCAGTTCTCGGTCTCGCTCTGTCCCTTTTGTCGTGCTGTCGTCTTTCCTCTTTCTCTCTCTCTCTCTCTCTCCCCCTCTCTCTCTCTCTCTCCTCTCTCTCCTCTCTATTTTTCTCTCTCTCTCTCTCTCTCCTCCCACTCTCTACTCCCCCTTTTGTCCCCTTCGGATGAGACTATAAACCGAGGCCCCTGTGCAACGCATCAGAAAATCTTTTCCACACGTTAAATCCTGTTCCCCCTTTTCGAAAGAGTAGGCCCTTGTGTGCCGGTGGGAAAAATGACAAAATTTACAAAACCGCATACACACGGGAAAATAATGTAAAAAAGCCATGAGTGCTTTTTCCATTATCCCCGATAAAAAAAAAATCAAATGTCTCCTCCCCTGTTTTGTCTTATATGTGTGTGT
>CM054163.1:30167904-30175404 GCA_028751875.1 Rapana venosa
TAATGGAATAAGCATTTATGTGCGTTTTTACATCCAGTCCCCGTGTGTATGCGGATTTGTAGATTCTGTCATCTGTTCCCACCGGCACACAATGGCCTACTCTTACGAAAAGCGGAACAGGCCTCGGTTTATAGTCTCATCCGAAGGACTTTTGGGGAGAGTGGAGTCTGCACTGGTGTTAACTCCAGGGGAAAATATCCCCTTGAACGTGAATCGAGCCCGGGTCATCAGATTGCGAACGCAATGTTCTGACCACTAGGCTATCCCGGTGTGTGTGTGGGTGTGTTGTGTGTGTGTGTGTGTGTGTGTGTGTGTGTGTGTGTGTGTGTGTGTGTGTGTGTGTGTGTGTGTTGTGTGTGTGTGTGGTGTGTGTTGTATTGTGTGTGTGTTTGTGTGTGTGTATGTGTGTGTTTGTGTGTGTGTGTGTTGTGGTGTGTGTTGTGTGTGTGGTTGTGTGTGTGTGTGTGGTGTGTGTGGTGTGTGTGTGTGTGTGTGTGTGTGTGTGTGTGTGTTTGTGTTGTTGCTTTGATTTTACGTCTGTTCACTCAAAGTTTGTGTGTGTGTGTGTGTGTTTATTCTTTTATTTCGAAGATAATGGAATAAGCACTCGTGTTTTTTTTTCTATCCAATCCACGTGTGCATGCAGTTTTGTAAATTTTGTCATCCGTTCCCACCGACACACGATGGCCTACTCTTCCGAAAAGTGGAACGGGTTTTAACGTGTGCTCAAGATGTTCTGCATGCGTTCACACACGGTACCTCGGTTTACAGTCTCATCCGAAAGATGTGTGTGTGTGTGTGTGTGTGTGTTTGTGTGTTTGTGTGTGTGTGTGTGTGAGTGCGCGCGCGTGTGTGTGTGTGGTGTGTGTGTGTGTGTGTGTGTTTGTGTGTGTGTGAGAGTGTGTGTGTGTGTGTTTGTGTGTTTGTGTGTGTGTGTGTCTGTGTCTGTGTCTGTGCATTTGAATTGATTGAAACTGTTAATCACAGTTGGTTGTATGTGAAGGAGTAGGTTTACTGCAAGCGCTTTGATTTGGGTGTTTTTTTTAATACAAGATATAGCGCTATATGAATTTCATTTGTTTATGTGTATTTACTTCCTACGAGATCACTGTGATTCTTATGTATTATTGCAGGAGATAGAGTATGATTATGTTTATTAAGTGACTTGTATTGTGGTATTGTGTATCATACTGCACTGTATTGTACTGTACCGTAATGAGATGTATTGTGCTGTGTTGCATTGTATTAAGCCATATTGAATCACACGGCATTGCCTTGTATGGCACTGTATCGACTTGCATCGCGTCGTGTTGTGTTGTGTTGTATTGTTATGTACTTTGCTGTATTGTTTTATACTGCATTGTGTTGCATTGTATTGTACTGTATCGTACTGTACTGTAATGTGATGTATTGTGCTGCGTTGCATTGTATTAAGCCATATTGAATCACACGGCATTGCCTTGTATGGCACTGTATCATATTGCATTGCGTGAAGTTGTTTTATTGTTTTAATTTTTAAAATAATGCTTTTGTATCGAGGATAATGGAATACGCACTTATGTGCTTTTTTTACATCCAGTCCCCGTGTGTATGCGGTATTGTAAATTCTGTCATCTGTTCCCACCGGCACACAATGGCCTACTCTTGCGAAAAGCGGAACATGGTTTAACGTGTGCGCAAGATGTTCTGCGTGCGTTCGCACACGGGACCTCGGTTTATAGTCTCATCCGAAGGACTTTGTGGGGAGTGTGGAGTCTGCACTGATGTTAACTCCAGGGTAAAATACGGGCATCGAACCCGGATCGTCAGATTGCGAGCGCAATGTTCTAACCACTAGGCTATCCCGTCCCGTTGTACTATACTGTGCTGTATTGTTTTGTATTGTATTTTGTTGACATGTATTGTAATGTTTGTACTGTATTATATTATATTGCATTATTACAATGTTTTGTATCGTATTGTATTGTGTTGTATTGTCTTGTATCGTCTACCACTTACACAATCACAGCAAATTTCTCTTTATGAAATTTGGGCTTCTCTCTCTGGGGATACTGCGTTGCTACCAATAGCGCAGCACTATCCATTACTCACCAAAAAAAAACAACTTGCAGGTTCAAGTGCATTACCTAGTTGAGAATGGCTGGCCCTATAGAAACATGCCAGAACAACTCTCTTCTTGCCGTAGGGTCGTGAAATTCATACTACTCTTCCTTTCAACCAAAAAAAAGACACCATACAACCGCAAAGAATCCCTATCATTAACAAAAAAGAAAAGAAAGAAAGAACCAACATCCCAACTCCCCTTTGTCTGAATACATCATTTGTTTCCCAAGAGAATAACTTTAGCATATAACATAATTTCCCCTACAGACAGTTTTCTTCTGACCAGTAGATTTTTTTTACATACACAAACTACATATTGCACACATAACAAAACGATGTATCCTCTCGTCTGAAACAATAGCATTCGCTTAACCATTCATGAATAAGGAGATACGAACATTAACCCCGTAAACCGAATGTGGCAACTGTAGTCATGGGCTAAAATGGTCATATTATAGGCAAAATCTTACGTTTGGCGGACCTGGGAGCTCTAGACGAAGAACACCCCCACCCCATCTGAAAATAGACTACATCCCAACCAAGGAACTCTTTACTTTCTAAAAAAAATTGCATAACCGCGATACCACCAACCCATAAACAAAGGCATACTCTGACAAATCAAGCAAATACAAACAAGCCAGTCATTCTGTAGCCAAAACCAGTAGCTATGTCCGAGGACCAAAGAAAAAGATGTGAAAATAAACTACATCCCAAATCGAGATCTCTTACTTTCTTAAACGATTCCATAACCACTATACCACCGACCCATCAACAAAGGCGTGCTCTGGCAAATAAATACAAACAAGCCAGCAATTCTGTAGCCAACATCAGTAGCTATGGCTGAGAGACAACAAGAAGATGTGAAAATAGACTACATCCCAACCCAAGACCTCTTACTTTTTTCAACGATTGCATAACAACGCTACCACCAACCCATAAACAAAGACCTTCTCTGACAAACAAACAAACAAACCAACAAAACAAAACAAGTCAGCAATTCTGCAGCCTGCGTCAGCTACCATTACGGAGGAAGGAGAAGAAAAGATGCGAAAATAGACTAAACATCCCCAACCAAAGGCCTCTCAAAAGTGTGCACAACCACTACACCACGATGCACGAAAGGAAGGCGAGCACTGACAGACGAAACAAAACAAACAAAACCGAAAGCCAGCCAGCACTTGTTTATTCTCTAGCCTACATCACTTCCCTCCCATCTTGGGCCTCTTAGGTTACAAGGATGGTGGTCGCTGACCTCATCACCAGCGCTATCAGTTCACGTGATGGACTTTCATCCCTGCCCTGCAAAGGGGCAGTGTGGACCAGTGCAGGGCCCCGCATGGGAAGGAAGGAGGGAGGGAGGAGGAAGGGAGGAGGGAGAGAGGGCTATAAAAGCTGCAGCAGTCAGCCCAGCCAGGCATACCCGACTGTGACTACCCGTCCCTCCAGTGACCGTCCAACATGAGGGGTACCCGCATCCCCGCCGTGGTCACTTTCCTGGTCTTCCTGGCTTCGGCCAGAGGAGGTGAGTGAGCGGCCTAGCTTTTGGTTTTTTGTGTGTCTTGTCTGTTTGTCTGTCTGTCTGTCTGTCTGCTTCTTTGTGTCTGTCTGCTTCTTTGTGTCTGACTGTCTGCCTCTTTGTGTCTGACTGTCTGCTTCTTTGTGTCTGACTGCTTCTTTGTGACTGTCTGCCTCTTTTGTCTGACTGCTTCTTTGTGTCTGTCTGCTTCTTTGTGTCTGACTGTCTGCTTCTTTGTGTCTGTCTGTCTGCTTCTTTGTGACTGACTGTCTGTTTGATTCTTTGTGTCTGTCTGTCTGTTCTTGTCTGTTCTTTTGTGTCTGTCTGCTTCTTTGCTGCGCTGTGTTGTTGGTTTGTTGGTTTTGTGTGTTATGTGTGGTGTGTTGTGTTTGGTGTGTGGGGTGTCTTTTGGTGTGTTGATGGTTTGTTTGGTGTGGTGTGGTGTTGTTATGGTGTGCTGTGCTGTGTCTGTGCTGTTGCTTGTTGGTGTTATGGTTGTGTGTTTGGTGTGGGTGTGTGTGTGTTATGGTGTGGTGTGGTGTGTTATGGTGTGCTGTGTTGTGGTGTGGTGTGGTGTGCTATGCTGTGCTGTGTTGTGGTGTGTTATGGTGTGCTGTGCTGTGTTGTGCTGTGTTTAGTTGTTGGAGTTTTCCTCTTCACTGGGTGATGATCTTTATCAATACTACTGTGGATGATATTGTAGCGAACAGGTGTGGTCAGGTGTTATTGTAGTGAAGGGTGTAGTTAGGTGTTTATTTCTGTGTGTGTGTGTAAGTTTGTGCGTGCGTGCGTGCGAATGTGTGTGTGTGTGCATGTGTGTACGTGTGTGTAGGGGGAAGGTGGTAGGATCATGGTTAAGACGGTCATCTGCTTAAAAAGTCTGAGCGCTTTGATTTGTTGCTTTACAAGATTCAGCGCTATATAAATTCCATACATTATTATTATTATTATTATTATTATTATTATTATTATTATTATTATTATTATTATTATTATTATTATTATTATTATTATTATTATTATAAGTCAACGGGAAGGCTGTGGGTTCGATTCACAGCACTCACCCTTTCTTCTCAATTAGACGAAAAATTCGAACTGAAGGTCAAAAGTCTTTTCAGATGAGACTATGAACCAAGGCTCCATGAGCGACTGCATGCAGACCTTCTTGCTCACACGTTTAAAAGACATTCTACCTCTAGGAAAAGCAGGCCATTTCCTGCAGGCAGGAATGAATGAATGAAGGTAAAGGAAAAGGTAAAGGAGTCCCATAACCTATAAGGTAGGGGAGCGAGGCGTCAGAGACCTCAGCTTCTCTAGGGCCAGCATATTGAGGGCGGCGCCCATCTCCTCTCCCTCGCTGCTTTACCTTCCCTGACCCTAAATGAATGAATGACGATTTGAAAAAAAAAATAAATAAAACGCATGCACAAAGGAGTTCTATTTAGACACCATCTGTCAAGCCGGAATGGAGCCTCTTATATGGCGGGGGAAACGCGGCTGCATACGCTAACATAATTTATCTCCCCATTGGCGAACCTCAGAGCTCTAGCTGAGCTACAAAAAGAAAAACAAGGTCTGTGATATTGTACTTCAATGGTTTCGGTGTTGAATTTTCTTTCCCGGTAAAAAATAACCTTCATTTCACTGTGTCCACGGTTAGTGTTGAAGTGTGGGGAGAAAAAAAAGCTTGTCTTTGTGAGTGTTCTTTCCAGAAGAAGGCGGTATAGTGTTGGAGTGATAACTTTTGCTGTGGCAGTTGTGTTTAGTCATAGGTTTTGGGTTTTTTTAGTAGTAGGGGGTTATTCTAGAACCGCAGTGGCTGTTCTTGCAGTGACGATTGTCTGTTAGTTGGATGGATCAGTTGGATGGATTAGTCAGGTGGATCGGTGGTCTAGAGGTAACGCGTCTGTCTAGAAAGCGAAAAGTCCGGGTCTGAAGTGTGCAGCGGTTCGTACCCCGTTTGGACCGGAAATTTTTCCCCCATCCATTAGACCATGAGTGGTGGTCTGGGCGCTAGTCTTTCGGATGAGACGATAAACCGAGGTCCCGTGTGTTACACGTAATTATTTAGCGCACGTAAAAAAACCCACGGCAACAAGAGAGTTGTCCCTGGCAAAATTCCTAGAAAAAAACCACTCTGATAGGGAAACAAATACAGCTGCAGAAAAAAAAAAAAGGGTGAAAGGGTGGCGCAGCGCTAAGTGGCGACGCGTTCTCCGGCTCTCCCCGGGGAGAGCAGCCCGAATTTCACGGAGAGAGATCTGCCGTGACTTAAAGTGGTATGAAATAAAATCTGAGCGCTTTGATTTGTTGCTTTACAAGATTCAGCGCTATATAAATTCCATACATTATTATTATTATTATTAGTTGATGACTGCTCTTTTCCATGAGTAATATAACAATGCTCCACGGTTCATTTTTCGTAGTGATCATTGTCTGTAGTTGTTGGTAGCTCTTTCTAGTGACAAATATTTCAATGCGCCAATGGTCATATAATTATTTGTAGTGAACATTGTCTATAGTTGTTGGTAGCTCTTTCTAGTGACACATATTTCAATGCGCCAATGGTCATATAACTATTTGTAGTGAACAGGGTCATTAGTGGTTGAAAGCCTTTTTTTCCGAGCCAAAAATATGAAACGCGCCAATGATGACTACTTAATCGTAGTACAGACAGATTGTTAGGTTGCTGATTTTTTTCCCCAATGAGACACGTTATGATGTTTCTGTGATATATTTTTAAATTTTCAAAAAAAATTTCTTTTATATCGAGGATAATGGAATAAGCACTTATGTGGGTTTTTTTTTACATCCAGTCCCCGTGTGTATGCGGTTTTGTAAATTGTCATCTGTTCCCACCGGAACACAATGGCCTACTCTTACGAAAAGCGGAACAGGATTTCAACGTGTGCGCAAGATGATAATTCATGTTGTGACCGGTTTTAACATGTTATTTCCAGTTTAACTTATACTTTATTTTTTTAAGGAAGACTGTGTCTTAAACTTTAATATTTCTATCCGGTGGCAGTATCCTAGTGTTTTCAATGGTCACTGTTGTCGTTGTGTATTTGATATCATTGGCAGTATAAGCTATTCTATTGCTTCACTGTTTTTGAATCGACAAGTATAGCGTCCGGTATTGACGAGAATGTGGAAAGAAATCCTAGAATTACTGTAGCAGTGTACTTAGCCAGAACAGGAAACCGTGCATACTTGAAAAGGAATGCACTAATGTAGTTCTGCAATGGATCGGTGGTCTAGAGGTAACGCGCCTGTATAGAAAGTGAAAAGTCCGGGTCGGAAGTGTGCGGTGGTTCGAATCCCGTTTGGGCCCGAAACTTCCCCCCGCCCCATCCAGTAGACCATGAGTGGTGGTCTGGGCGCTAGTCTTTCGGATGAGACGATAAACCGAAGTCCCGTGTGTTACTCAAAATTATTCAGCGCACGTAAAAGAACGCACGGCAACTAGAGAGTTTTCCCTGGCAAAATTCTTAGAAAAAAGCCACTCTGATAGGGAAACAAACACAGTTGCAGACCAAAATAAAAAAAATAAAAAAGAGGTGGCGCTGCTCTTGTGGCGACGTGCTCTCCCCGGAGAGAGCAGCCCGAATTTCACGCATGACTTAAAGTGGTATAAATAAATGAATAAAATAAATAAAAATAAAAAGGCTGTGATAAATACCATACATTCGACTAGGACACTTGTTCCTAAAAATACGCAAACATGTTGACACCTCTTCATAGTAGTGTATGAAACTGTAGGTACTTGTTCAAAGTGTATCCAAATGTTAGATACTTGTTCACCGTCATGTGCTGTGTGATTCATACTGGTTCACGGTGGTGTATTAAGCTTTGAATGTTTGTTCGTACAAAATGTGTTT
>CM054163.1:30185404-30187904 GCA_028751875.1 Rapana venosa
AAAACAAACAAAAATCGAAGCACTCGCACTCAAATCATTTTACACGCATGCGACTTTTTTTCTTCAAATAACATACTTAAAATATACAGTTAACACAGTTACGTATTAACGAAAGAAAAAGACGATAATTATTGTACCAGGTAGGTAAAAGGTAAAGGAGTCCCATAACCTATAAGGTCGTAGGGGAGCGAGGCGTCAGAGACCTCACTTCTCTAGGGCCAGCATATTGAGGGTGGTGCCCATCTCCTCTCGCTCGCTGCTTTACCTTCCCTGACCCTAAAGAGGGAAGGTACCCATTTACAGCTGGGTGAACTGGGGGAACTGTACTGAAGCCAAGGTGCGCAAACGGTCACCCATCCAAGTGGTAACCAAGCTTGACGCTGCTTAACTTGGCTGGGGGAAAGTGAGTGCTCTGACCACTGAGCTATCCCGTCCCCAATTATTGTACCAGGACAAGATCAAAATATCCAAGCAAGAAAACCGACACAACCTTTTATTTTAATTTTTTTTATTTTCTTCATTCAACAGCCGTCTCGGAGAGAGTCAGCCTGATGTTCCAGCACGCCAACAAGGAGGAGACCACTCGCAAGGCCATGCAGGAGGCAGAGGAAGTGCTCCGCCAGCTGTGTCACGACACTCAGGCGGATATCCGCCCTGACACCCCCCGCCTCTTCTCCTCCCTGGTCTCTGCCATGCGCAGAGTGGACATTTCCGGTCTGCAGGCTCTGCACGCTAAACTGGAGCAGAACACGCTGTGTGCCGACAACATCCGCACAAAGTGAGCTGTCCTTTGGTTGGTTGGTTGGTTGGTTGGTTGGTGGGTTGGTTGGTTGGTTGGTTGGTTGGTTGGCTGGTTGGTTGGTTGGTTGGTTGGTTGGGTGGTTGGTTGGTTGGTTGGTTGGTTGGTTGGTTGGTTGGTTGGTTGGTTGGTTGGTTGGTTGGTTGGTTGGTTGGTTGGTTGGTTGGTTGGTTGGTTGGTTCTGTTTGTAACATTTATAAAACCTCTGAACCAATATGAACATGCACATACATTTTCCGCAAATATTTTATTTTAGTTTTGGAGGTAATTTTGCATTCACATTTTCATAGTGTGTAAGGGGTAAAACATATATAACTGTTCTCGCAGATCTTGTTACTGCTGTTTTGCTTTTCTGGTTAGTTGGTTGGTCGTTGGTTGATTGATTGCAGATGTTTGCTCTACTGAAGTTGTGTTTTTTATTTTACTTTAATCGTTTGTTATGTCTCAAAGTTTCAGAGCTTTTTTTCTCGTGCTTTTTATCTCAAACGAAAGCTGCTGCCTGTTTTGACATGATTTCAATAAGATTGCTTTTGTTAATCTTTCATTATCCTTCAGCTATGGAATCAAATAAATTAGAGTCCAGTTGCTAGTCCTTTCTTACACTTCAGCCATAGATTCAGGTAGAAGTACAGAATGCTGTCAGGTGCTCACTGCTAGCTGCAAAGTTCTGTAGTTACAGAATTTTTAGCGGATCGATTGAATAGAATGGTCACCCTGAAAACACACACACAAAAAACCCAAAATAAAACCCCAGGGACTCATCCACCATGTCTAACTGCTGTGTCGACAGGAAGTTCTTCATCGATGCTCTGCCCATGGTGGGCTCCGAAGCCTCCGTCACCTTGATGACGCAGATGCTGACGAGCAATGACATCACCGGCATGGAAGCTGACATGTGGCTGACGTCACTGGCGCTGATCCAGGAGCCCACCAGCGCCATGTTGGATCAGGTCAAGGCCGTGCTGACGTCGCAGACTCTGGGGGAGAAAGCCATGCTGCCAGTGTCCACCATGGTCAACAACTTCTGTCAGCGTCAGCCCCAGTGCAGCGTGGAGCCCGCCGTGCAGGCCATCATGACGTCATTTGAAGACGTCATCGGCAGCTCCTGCTACGTCAACAAGAAGAACATGGACCAGGTTAGAGTGCACTATTGGTGGCTTTATCTCGATTATAGTAACGATTCTTTAACTTTCTGTTACCGTCTCTTAACAAGACTTTCCAAAACCCTTCACCTTGCCCTGCATTATGGACTATTTATTCTTCTCAGGAAAAAAAGTAGAACGGTTCTTTTGAAATTCCCTAAGCAAGAATGAAATATCCTAGTTTGTTTCTTAGTCCAACAACCTTTGTTAAAGGAGAAAAAAAATCCTCTGAAGTCGGAGTATGGCTGCCTATATGGCGAGATGCTTGAAAAAGAGTCAAACACGCAAACTTCCCATCCAGTGTGTGCTTCCTATCTCACAGAGATTCCCAGGTGGGATGAGTGAGGCAGAGTGCATGTTCTGGGTGACCCCCAGGGTGTAAAGCTGGGGAACGCACAACAACAACAACAACAACAACTGTCCCAGTTCGATTTGATGTCGGTGGTTTAGAGGTAACGCGCCTATCTAGAAAGCGAACAGTCTGGGTCGGAGGTGTGCGGTGGTTCGAATCCCGTTTGGGCCCGAAACTTTTTACCCCCCATCCA
This sequence comes from Rapana venosa, assembly GCA_028751875.1. Classification (NCBI taxonomy): domain Eukaryota; kingdom Metazoa; phylum Mollusca; class Gastropoda; order Neogastropoda; family Muricidae; genus Rapana; species Rapana venosa. Next base: position 30,187,891 of record CM054163.1, read on the forward strand.
TTAGACCATGAGTG
>CM054163.1:30190404-30191862 GCA_028751875.1 Rapana venosa
AAAACACATAAAAGAGAAAATAACACAATCATATTGAAAAGAAACGCAGCAAGCAAACTCGCTGCAATTTGCCCGTACTAAAGCCTCCAGATACATCACACCACAAAAGGATCCTCCTCACGAATAATTCCTCAATCCTTTGTTCCACCCCCCAGGTCGGATCCTTTGTGTGGAGTCACCTGAGCAACCTGCAGGAGACCTCCAGCCCCCACAAGCAGGCCATCAGAGCCCTGCTGAAGCACGTGCAGCTGCCCAGCAGCTTCGACCTGGGACGTCTGCAGTTCTCCCGCAACTACGAGGGCTCTGCTTTCCTCAAACGCCTCAACAGCGGAGCTGCCGCTGAGAGCAACCTGGTGTGGTCCTCCGCCTCCTCCCTGCCCCGCTCCCTGTCCGCCAACCTGACAGTGGACCTCTTTGGCCGCTCCCTCAACCTGCTGGACTTTGGCCTGAGGCTGGAGGGTCTGGAGTACCTTCTGGAGACCATGCTGGGACCTTACGGCTACTTCGCTCAGGCCGGCAAAGACAAGAAGGTGAGAGTGGGGTCTGTCTGTGTCTTTGTTTATCTCACGAAAGAACCACATTTTCTCAAATCTTCAGAAAGCAGAATATCTAGTTACTGATCAGAGACTTGAGAAACAAGTTAATAGCATTCTTTGTAATTAAAAAAAAATCCAATTCACGTTCTTTAATTCTGCAAGTTACTAAGCATGGCTCGTTCTCATAACTCAGTCTGTTATAGTTTAGTACTTCTTTACAAAAAAATACTTACACTGAGCTTTTTTTTAATCAAGATCTCCGAAAATTTATTTCAACTTCAGCAGATATTTACAAAAACAACAACGAATGCGTGGTTCGTATCATCCATTACGCACGAAATGAGCACTATACACAAAAAAAGAACGATGTCATTGTGGGTACTGAGAGGAGTGGACTGCAGCAGGTTAAAAAATTTTTTACTGCAGATGGCAGACTGTTTTGAACAACACTGCCAGTCACAGTCTGTCATCAGAGATGCCCCAGGATTTTTAACCAGTTTCCAGTTCACAAACGGGTTCACACCTGTATGTATACCCTTCCACTAGCTCATATCAGTCTACTACATATTCCTGTAATATGTAACAAAAACCCACAACTTAGTACTCAAGAGTATGTGGCACTGTGATTACGACCCTTCAGCGCACGTAAAAGAACCCACGGCAACAAGAGAGTTGTCCCTGGGAAAAATTCTTAGAAAAAAAGCCACTCTGATAGGGAAACAAATACAGTTGCAGACGCACAACAACAACAAAAAACCAATAAAAGGGTGGCGCTGCTCTTGTGGCGACGTGCTCTCTCCCCCGGGGAGAGCAGAGCAGCCCTAATTTCACGCAGAGAAATCTTGTGAGTTAAAGTGGTATAAATGAAATGAAATTATTGAAATATTTTATAAACACCCCTCCCTTCCTTATTACCCGAACC
>CM054163.1:30192362-30199862 GCA_028751875.1 Rapana venosa
CAGGCAGGCAGGCAGGCAGACACACAGACAAAGACGACAGACGGGAAACAGACGGGCCAACATACAGACGGGACAACAGACAGAAGACAAAGACAGCAAACAGGCGGGCAGGCAACGAGGGGCGGGCGGGCGGGCAGGCAGGCAGGCAGGCAGGCGGGCAGCGACAGGCAGACAGGCAGACAGACAGACAACAGACAGACAGGCAGGCGGGCAGGCGGGGCAGCGGGCAGGCAGGCAGGCAGGCAGGCAGGCAGGCGGCAGCGGGCAGGCAGGCAGGCAGACAGAAGACAACAGCAGGCGGCAGACAGACACAACAGACAGACAGACAAAACAGAAAACAAAAGAAAACGGGCAGACAGACAAAAAGACAGACGGCACAGCAGCAATAGACAGACAACAGACAACAGACAGACGACGGGCAGACAGACAGATAGACAGACAGACGGGGCCGTAACATAACAAATGCATCTAAATAGTACATCATCGTTTATCGCTTACTCAAAAAGCATTATAAAAATTTTGTACTTCCCCAAATTTATCATTTTTAATTACAAAGGGAATTTTAATTTCCAGTTTTTCTGATTGCCATTTTTTTTTGAAATGCATAGCTACCATTACAAAATTTTTACAACCCACTTTCTAAAACACACTGAAAAAGCCCCCAAAAACATCTAATGGAAAGTCTGTAATAATACAAAAAAAATAATAATAAAAAATAATAATAATAATAAAAAAAAAAAATAAAAAAAAATTATATTAAAATATAAAAAATAATTTTTTAATAATTATAAAATTTTAAAAAAAAACAATAATGAAAAAGGGATTTATAAAGTTAATCTGCAAAAAACAATCAAAGTGCTTGCATATTTTTTCGTAGTGAGATAAAAGATTTTCTAACGCACTACTCAATAAGGGCTGTCCATGGCTAGAATTTTAAAATATTCAAAAAAAAACATGCATCAAAAATTGTTTAGGAGTAATTTTTAAACTGGCACAAGCAGCCAACAAAACCAAACACTTTTTGCGCAGGGGAATCTTTTTGTCCATAGAGAGCGAGGGCCCGGCACACACAAACAGGGGATTCAATTCACGCGGGAAAAAACAAAAAAAAAAAAAACAGAATGCCCAAGATAACGATGTGACACCAAAGTAACCATAAAAGAAATTTCATGAATAATAAGAAAACAACCATTTTTTCTTACTGGGGAAAAAAATAACAAACAAAACCACGGGCAAAATTGACCTTTAACATTAAAAAATAAATCAAATACACCTCCCCTGTTTGGATTTCATAAAAAAACAAACACAACCAATATAAAACTTAACAATCTCTTCGAAAAAACGGAAAATGTACAAACAGTTTTCAAAAACCAAACCCCATAATTAACTCTGGATAAACCTCATGCGAACAGAGGTATGCAAACATTATCAAGAAACAAAAACAATAAAACAAAATCTTTTGCCCCATAACTAAGAAACGTTTATACGAACAAAATCCATTTTAAATCCTATAACCTCACTTTTCGTCAAAAAAGAAAATAAATAAAACGAAAAAAAAAAGAACATTGTAAAAGAGAAAACAAAATTCAACAGAAAACAAAGAAAATTTTACAACAGTCCAAAGTCCGCCAAAACCAAGGGACAGGATGGGCGAAAAAAAAACACACACACACACACCCAAAACACACAAAAAACCAAAACATCCCCCCCCCACCATAACAAAAAACACCCCCCCACAAACAAACCCCAAAACATCCCCCCACACACACACCCACACACACAAGAACTAACAAACACCAACACCAGTCCTCACCACCCTGGCCGGGCCGGGGGGGGCCCCAACAGTGACCACGGGGGGGAATCCCCTCATCTGCTGGTACTAGGGGCGGGGGTTACGGGGTTTTTGTGGGAGCTGGGCCCTGGGCCTTTAACCGGCCGGGCCTGCCCCCCCATTCGGGCTAAAGGTGCGGGAAAAAATTCCCCCTGCCCCCCCACATAGATCGCGCTGTGCCGGCAGGGGGCACAATCCTTTTTTTTTTTGGGGCCCCCTTTTACAGGGGGTGACCTATTACAATGGGCCGGTTTTGTTTGTTGCACTTTCGCCCCCATAACGGAAAAACGCTTTTTGTGGCTGATATGAAAGAGAAAAGGGAAGATAAGCGTACTATTTACATTTTTGCGGAAGGAGGTATGTGAACTTATTTTGGAACAAAAGCATTGCAAAAGAAAGAAAAAGGCAAGAAAAAAAGCAAAACAGTAACTCAGAAAACCTTACGACATAGAGCAGCCGTTAGCAAATCCTCTCTCCTCCCTCTCTCTCTCCCTCTCTCTCTCCTCCCCTTTCTCTCCCCCTCTTTCTTCCCCCCTTCTTTTCTCTCTCTCTCTTCATCCCCCCCCCTCTCCTCTTCCCTTCTCTCTTCGCTCTCTCCTCTCTCGCCCCCCTTTCATCTCTCTTTTCTGTTTCTCTCTCTCTCTCCCCCTCTCTCTCTCCCTCTCTCTCCTCCTTCACCTCTCTCTCTCCTCTCTCCCTCTCTCTTCTCCACTCTCTCTCCTCTCCCTCTCTCTCTCTCTCCCCCCCCCCCCCCCCCCCCCCCCCCTCCCTTTTCGTAGAAGGGATTCCGTGCGTGCGTGCGCGCGCGCGTGTTTGGGTGTGTGTAAAAAGTTGCTAACTCCCCTTTTCGATTTGTGTAAAACTGTAAGATTTTGGCATGTGCTTAAGTACAATGCGTGTTGACGAATTTTTACAAAGGAAAATGAATATTGTGTCAGTGGTGAAGTACAATGTCCTTTGTTTTTGGTAAAAGTGTATTTGGCATACGTCCCAGCCGATGCTACCTCAGTAAGCTAAAAAAGTTGCCTTTTTTGCTTGCCATTGAGGCGTTTTCGGATATGAATGATGAAGGGGGATGATTTATTTATATGGTGAAGATGATGATGATGGGAAAAGATGGGGCTGCTTGCTGTGCTGTTTTTTAATCAAAAGGCGATGATGATACATAATCTTTTTCTTTTTCTTTTATTATTTCTGTATTACTTTCTTTAAAATTTTTTATATTGAAAAAGATTTGTCATGGGATAAACAGACAGAGATCATGGAGCATCATCATGATAGATGAAGGGTTTTCACCTTTCTATCTGGGTAACGTGGGAATGATCAACATCGCCAATAAGGTACAACAGCACTTACCCCACTGCAAACGAACCGGGGAAAACTTTCACACACACACACAAAACACACACACCCATACACACACAAACACACACACTACACACACAACACACACCACACCACAAAACCCCAACACACACCAAACACCACACACACACACACACCCAACACACACCCACACACACCCCAAAACCCACACACACAACACAATCCAAAAAAAAGACAGGAAAAACCCTTTTGGGCCCCTCCCAAAAGTACAACACCACACCTCGATATCTAACCCGACAGGGCCCCTTTTCGAGACTTTCACTTCCGGGAATCTAGTAGGGAGATAAGTTGGTTTTTCTACTTGGGGGGTTAACCAAAAAGGCCTGTGTCAACAGTTGAGCAATAACCGTTTACCTACAACAATTTGGGCGGACTTTAAATTAAATTTCCTGTGGCCCCCTCAGGGCACAGATAATAAGTGCGAAGCGGAAAACTGGGTGACAGGTCAAAAGGGGTGATGAGAGTACCATCAGTGTTGCCTGAGTCTGGGGGGCCCGTGATAATGGGTTTTCATCTGAGGAAAGTCAGAATGCGTATAAATCAAGGGTTTTGAGGGCCCATTGTGACTTCTGTTCAGCCTACTTCTGCTATGCTTGGTCGTCTTCCGTCTGTCTGTCTGCTCTCTGCCGAGTCGTTGTCTTTTGTCTGTCTGTCTGTTGTCTCTCTTTTCTCTCTCTTTCGCTCTCTCTCTCTCTCCCCTCCTCTTCTCCCTCCTCTCTCTTTCTCTCTCTCTCCTCTCCCCTCTCTCTCCCTCTTCTCCTCCTCCTCTCTCTCCCTTCGTTGTTTGCTTTTGGTAGTTCTTTGATGATACGACATAAAAAAAGACAGACAACAGACAGACAAAAGGGAGATAGATAATAGATAGAAGAAGAAGATAGATAGATAGTAAATAGATAATAGACAACAAATGGTTCTTTTCGTCATGGTCTCACTGATGTGGGAAAGCGTTTTCAAAGCAGCACTGGAACATAATTTCTTCATCTTTAATAATAAAAAACTGGGAACCCAAAATATATTAGAGAAGAGACATGGAACAAGCCTCAATAGAAAACTTTCTCAGAAAGGGGTTATTGCCTTGCGCACCCCAAAAATTTCGGAAAATAATCCCATGCATTTCATCTATTTTTTTTTTAGAAATAAGGGAAAAATGTGACCTTTTGTTTTTTTACCTTCTTATGATTTTCGGGCCCTTTTAAAAAAATTTTTCATATCTCTTCTCTCTCCCCCTTTCCCCCTCTATCTCTCTCTCTCCCCCTCTCCCCTCTCCCCCTTCTCTCTCCCTCTTTTCTCTCCCCCCCCCCTTCTCTCCCCCCTCCTTGACCCCTCCTCTTTCTCTCTCTCTGGTCCTCCCCCTTTTCTCTCCCCCTCTCCATATTTTGGGGGGGGTTGTGTGCGTGTATTAATGTAGTATGTAGTAGTGATGTATGTATGTATGTAGGGATGAAAATTATGTCATAGTTTGTATATATTTGAACCCCGGAAAAAATCCACAACTTTAAATCCTGTTCCGCTTTTCGTAAGAGTAGCAAATTTCCCTGCTGGTGGGAAAAGATGACAAAATCACAAAACTGCATACACACGGGACAAATTTTAAAAAAAGCACAGGGGTTCCCATTTCCCTTTTTCCCTAATAAAAGAAATTTCCCAAAAAAAAAATACTGAGTATTAGATGTAGATGTATGATGTAGTATGTTTGTTATTTTTGTTATATGAAAATTTTTTTGTTTGCATGATGTATTATAATTTTTATGTATGTATTTTGTTGGTAAATTTTTTAGTAGTAGTATAATGTATGTTGTTGTTTGTATGTAGATATATGATGTATGTATTGGTTTTGTTGTATTTGTATGTAGTATTATGTATTTTAAGCGGGTGTGTCTTTTTGGGCAATCGCAAACCAAGAAGGGGGACCTAGTTTTAAATCCAAAATCTAAAACCAACTTACGGCGCAAAAGTGACGCAAGCCTTCACGCCTCATATTACATCACCTTTTGCAAAAACACAATACTGAAGAAAAATCCCCACAACCCTTAACCTTTTTCCCCCCCATCCCCTGTCTCGTCAATTTTCTCTGTCCAAAACCCCGAAGGCATTCAACGGTTTGAGTTAAGCGTTTTTTTTTTAGCGTTGCAATCCTTAAACTTTTTTAAGCAGACCCCCACGACCCGGAGGGGGGTTATTTAAGGGGCAGAAGTGAAGGGGGTTGGAAGCTATTAAAAGTAAAATACCCATTATCCATCTGGATACAAGTAATATTTTCAATCGAGGTGTTACAGTCTGGTTACTTTTTACAATGAAAACATGGCTAAAATAGAATTTTTTTTTATGGAATTACCCCGGGAGAAAAAAAAAAAAAAAACCTGTTTCGCTTGCCCCGGGCCCTACTGTCCAATTTAATAGGCAGACGCCCCGAAATTTTTTGAAAATGCTCCTCCTCTCTCTCTCTCTCTCTCTCTTTTTCTCTCCTTCTCTCCTCTCTCTCTCTCTCTTCTTCCCTCCCTCCCCCTCTCCCCCTTTTCTTTTCTTCTCTGAGTGGGGTGTTTGTGGGTGTGTGTGTGTGTGTGGTGTGTGTTTCGTTGTAGACTTTTCTATCAATGAAAATATTAAGGAGGTGGGGTGTTTGTGGGTGGTGGGGGTTTCAATTGTAGGCTTTTTTTCCCAAAAAATGGGAAAATATTTTTAAAGGGTGTGTTGTGTATGGTGTATTTGGGGTATGTGTGTGATTTGTGGGGGTTTTATGTGTTGTGTATGTGTGTGTAATTGGTTTGTGGTATTGTGGGGGTGTGGTGTGTTGTGTGTGTTTTTGTGTGTTTCGCACACGTTTTGACGTGCATTTTCCCCAAAATTCCACTTTCGGGGTTAACTGTTATTCCCAGGTATAAATTTTAACCCAAAAAAAAAAAGGAGAAAAAGAACTCCAAAGATCATCCAACACGTAGGAAACGACACTCGTGTGCATTGTTGTTATTGATAACTCTGATAACGATTAGCTAATCACATTATTGCAGCCATACTGTGTAACTCAGCCTATGCACTACTGACGTCATCAACGTGGTCAAGGTGCCTTTTTTTGTGACTTCTATCCATGTAACTATACTTTTATCTTGCACACGACTGCGAGGAGAGGGGCGCGGGGAGGGGGGAGTAGGATTTATTTAATGCATAGATTTGATTTTTTACCTTACTGTATCATTGGGGCTTCGTAGTAAGACTTCAGTAAAGATTTTTTTTGTGAAGTTATGTTGCATATAACTATTCATATATATATATATATATATATATATAATATATAATAAGTGTGTGTGTGTGTGTGTGTGTTTGTGTTTTAGAGTGTGTGCTTGCTCCTATAATGTCCTGTTGTAGTTGTCACAAGCTTCCTATTAATGTTTGACGTTCCCATACAGTATAACATGGGAAAAAAATATATATTACAAATGGCAATATGCTTTTTTAGGGGATGAATTTCATTTTGTCATGCAATGGTCCCAACTTTTTACACTTTAATGACAAAGATTTTATTTCTTGTGCATTTTCCTTCAACAAAAACGCACGACAAGATATATTTTTTGTAGGCTGATGGAATGCAAAGTCTCGAAATTCGACTGCTTTTCTGAAAATTCATATAATTTGCAGGCATTCCTTGAAATGTCGCTTTTCTTTCAAAATGGTATATATATTAGATTACCTCCCATGCGGTATGAGCGCCGTGTGTTACTATTTTGGGACACACCTGCAAATTCTTCAGCGCTTTGCTTTGTTAGGTGGTAGTTGAAAACAGATTTGATGAATACATGAAGTCTTAAATTAGGGAATTAATGCGAACTCTTTTTATAGTCTACAGTGTCTTATTTTGCCTGTGTATTCGATAAGAAGTTTAAGTCTACATGCATTAATAGTTCAAAGGTTTTCATCTAAATAGCAAAATTCGTCAACGATTTGTTGTGTAAAAGAGAATGGGTTTTACTGTAGTTCCTGAGACATTGGTTTGCAGTCTTATGTTATACGACTTTTGATGTGTGAAGTCTAGACAGTCGGATTTTTTAACAAAATATTCTAGATGATAAATTGAATATGCAATACAATTCGCTATTTAAATAAGGCATCTATCCAGGAAAAAATATATTTCATAACAATAGTTAACTACAACAATATTACAGGGCATTATAAGTAAAAGGTACCAATAAGACAAAAAGCAAGTAATAAATCAATACATTGCAACACATACCTACACGCTTAGCTAACTAAATTTCTAAAGTTTTTAAAATGTCTAACAAAATAAAATA
>CM054163.1:30207362-30222362 GCA_028751875.1 Rapana venosa
TATATATATATTTTATATATATATATATATTTTTTAAATATATTTATTATATATTATATATATAAAATATATATATATATATATATAAAAAATAAATATAATGTATATATACATATATATATATAATAATAATAATAATAATGTATGGAATTTATATGCGCTGAATCTTGTAAAGCAACAAATCAAAGCGCTCAGATTTTACTTTAAGCACGGCAGAATTTCTCTCCGTGAAATTTGGGCTGCTCTCCCCGGGAGAGCGGGAGAACGCGTCGCCACTTAGCGCTGCGCCACCCTTTCACCCTTTTTTTTTTTTTTTTTTTTTTCTGCAGCTGTATTTGTTTTCCCCATCAGAGTGGCTTTTTTCTAAGAATTTGCCAGGGACAACTCTCTTGTTGCCGTGGGTTTTTTTTTACGTGCGCTAAATAATTACGAGTAACACACGGGACCTCGGTTTATCGTCTCATCCGAAAGACTAGCGCCCAGACCACCACTCATGGTCTAATGGATGGGGGAAAAATTTCCGGTCCAAACGGGGTACGAACCGCCGCACACTTCAGACCCGGACTTTTCGCTTTCTAGACAGGCGCGTTACCTCTAGACCACCGATATATATAACTTACGTACTTACTTACTTACTAATATATTTATTAATATAACTTTTTTTGTTATTCAGTCGTGTATTCATTTATTCTTTTTCAACTCCATGTCTTGATTCTAACTGACCATCCCCCCTTCAACACCCCCCCTTTAACCTCCCCCCCCCCCCCCCCCCCCCCCCCCCCCCCCCCCCCCCCCCCCCCCCCCCCCCCCCCCCCCCCCCCCCCTCCCCCACCGGTAGCTGAACTATGACCTGTAAATTTCAAACCCTTCCCACCCCTCAGAATCTTTTCCAAATCGTGACCCTAGATCGCTCAGTGCGAGCGCAGGGAGTTTCCTATCGGGGCAGGGGTACCGAGTGAAACCTGTGGTTTTGAGTTGGGGGAGTCCCATTTTTAAAAAACACGCAGTTTTTTCTCTCACCACATGACGAGTAGAGGAATGTTTTAATGTCAATAATAATTATTATTGTTGTGATTACCCCACGCATGCCTTTCCCTTATTGGGGGCCCCTTTTTCTAAAAGCGGCGTAAAACCCAATGACCGTACGACGTTTCCCCAATCACTTGAGGTTTAAAATGATAGGGAGAGGAGGGGGGGTGGGGGAGCAGAGAGAAGGGAGGAGAGGGGAGAGAGAGAGAGAGGAGAGGAGAGAGAGAGAGAGAGGAGAGAGAGGGGGAGGGAAAAGAGAGGAAGAGAGGGGGAGAGAAGGAAGAGAGAGAGAGAGAGAGAGAGAGAGAGAAGAGAGGGGAGAGGAGAGAAGGGGAGAGGGAGAGAAAGGAAGAGAGAGGAGAAAAAGGGGAAAAGAGAGAGGGGAGGAGAGAGAGAGGAGAGAAGAGAGGGGGGGAGAGAAGGTAGAGAGAGAGAGAAAGAGAGAGAGAGAGGAGAGAGAGAGAGCGAGAGAGAGAGAGATGAGAGAGAGAGAGAGAGAGGGATGAGAAGGATAGAGAGAGAGAAAGAGAGAGAGAGAGAGGAGAGAGAGAGAGTGAGAGAGAGAGAGAGAGTGGAGAAGAGAGAGAGGGAGAGAGGGAGAGAAGGATAGAGAGAGAGAAAGTGAGAGAGAGAAGAGGCGGAGAGAGAGAGAGAGAGGAGTTGAGAGAGTAGAGAGAGAGAGAGAGGGGGGAGGAAGGATTGAGAGAGAGAAGAGAGAGAGAATGAGAGGTGTTGCGGAGTGAGACAGAGAAGAGAGAGAGAGAGAGAGAGAGAGAGAGATAGAGAGAGAGAAAGAGAAAGAGAGACAGAGACAGACAGACGAGAGGACAGACGACAGTGGAATACACAGAGAGGTCACAGAGAGCAGAGAGAGAGAGAGAGAGGACAAACTGACCGGGACAGGACCACAGGAAAACACACAGAGGGCACAGAGACAGAGAGACAGAAGACAGAGAGATCAGACAGAGGGCATACACAATGAACAGAGAGAGAGAGGAGAGAGAGAGGAGAGATGAGAGAGAGACGAGAGAGAGAGAGAGAGAGACGAGGAAGAGAGAGAGAGAGAAGGAGAGAGAGAGAGAGATGAGAGAGAGAGAGGAGAGAGAGAGAGAGAGGGAGAGAAGAGAGAGAGAGAGAGAGAGAGAGTCAGAGAGACAAAAACAATGAAAAAGGCATATTCTTTTATTACGAGGATAAAAGAATAAGCACTCATTTCTTTTTTTTACATCCAGTTCCCCGCCCTTCGGGATGTAATATGATATTACAATAAAATAAACCCCCTGAGAAAGACACACACACACACACATCACAACACACACACACACACACACACACACATGAGAACTATAAACCAAGCTCCTGTGTGCGACGCACGCAGAGAGTAGGTTATTATGTGCAGGTAAAAACACATGTAAAAAATCTAAACACCATCTAGAGAGATAAAATATCTCACTTGTCTCCAAGATCAGACAATTGCGCTCCCTTGTAATATCCATATTTCTGTATGCCTGTGAATCATGGACCCTGATTGCAGATTTGGAGAGAAGAGTACAGGTGGTGGAGATGAGATGCTTTCGGAGACTCCTTGGCATCTCCTACAATGACCATATAAGCAAACTGAAAGGCATGCATAAAGATCCAGCAAACCATTGGACCCATATGAAAACTTTCTAACGATTCGTGAAAAAAAAAGCGTAAACTTAAATGGTATGGGGCATGTCACAAGATCCAAAGACTTGCAAAGACCATTTTTTAAAGGCAATGTCCAAGGAGGAAGAAGAAGAGGCAGACCAAGGGAAGAGCTGGGGAGGATAACATCAGTGAATGGACAGCCTTAGGACTCCACAAAACCCTGAGAAAGGCCAGAACAGAAGAGAGGGAATGGAGGGAATGGTTGTTGAGTCTTTGAGGGTGCCCCCACGGTCGTCAGATACGGGACAGATAGTTATATACAAAAACACATGGACCAAACTTGAAAAAACTGGCATACACACGGTGGACTGGATAAAAAAAAGCTCACAAATGCGTATTCAAAATTATCCTGGAAAAAAGGAATAAAAAATAGCCACACACACACGGCACCACACACACAAACACACACACTTACAACACTCTACACACGCACACAACACACACACACACACCACAACACACACACACACACTTAAACACCATACTTTCACACTCGCACTTACACACTTACACTCCACACATCATACACACACTTACACACCCCCACACACACTTTTATACCACTCATGCTCACACACACACTTACTTACAAACACTCACACACGCTTACACGCACACACACACACACATACACTTTTTTTCAATTCTTCAAACAAAAAGTCCATCAAAACATCACGACTAATACCTCGTCTGTAGGCTGATAATTATGTGTTTCCTTTGATCTCAGCCTTGCCTGATTTTCAGGGCGCTAGTCTTTCAAATCAGATTGAACAGTGAAGTGTCTCCAATCAGGGAATGTTCCAAAAGTAACGCATGCTTGTTTTACTGTTCGATTAATTGTTTTGCGTTTGGAATTCTTTAACCCCACTCTCTGTCTCTTTCTGTCTCTCTCTAACTCCGTCTCTCTGTTTCTATTTTTTATTTATTTAATTATTTATATATTCTTTTATGTCGAGGATAATGGAATGAAAATGAGATTCTGTACTGTCTCTGTTCCTCATATGTGTGTGTGTGTGTGTGTGTGTGTGTGTGTGGTGGTGTGGTGTGTGTGTGTGTGTGTGTGTGTCGTGTGTAAGTATGGTCTGTGTGTTTCTCTGTCTGCCTGTCTCTTTCTGTCTAACTTGTTCTGACTGTTTTGCCTCCTCTCTCTCTCTCTTCTCTCTCTCTCTCTCTCTCCTTCTCTCTCTCTCTCTCTCCCCCCCCCCTCTCTCTATCTCTGCAAACTGTCTCTGTTGTAGGGTGTCTTGTGTCTCTGTCTATGCCAGTCTGTCTCTGTGTGTATGTGTCTCTTTGTCTGTCTGTCTGTCTGTCTGTCTGTCTGTCGTCTGTCTCTCTCTCTCTCTCTCTCTCTCTCTCTCTCTTACACTCTCTCTCTCTCTATGACAGTCTGGTCTCTGTGTGTATTGTGTCTCTCTGTCTGCCTGTTGTCTGTACTGTCTGTCTCTCTCTCTCTCTCTCTCTCTCTCTCTCTCTCTCTCTCTCTCTCTCTCTCTTTCTCTCCTCTCTACTTTCTCTCTCGATGCCAAATGTCTCTGTGTGTATGTGTTCTCTGTCTTTCTGTCTGTCTGTCTGTCTGTCTGGCTCTCTCTCTCTCTCTCTCTCTCTCTCTCTCTCTCTCCTCTCTTCTCGCTCCTTTCTCTCTCCTTTCTCTCTCTCTCCCTCTCTCTCTATGACTGTCTGTCTCTGTGTGTATGTGTCTCTCTGTCTGTCTGTCTGTCTGTCTGCCTCTCTCTTTCTCTCTCTCTCCCTTCTCCTCTATGCAATTCGTCTTCTGTGTGTATGTGCTCTCTGTTGTCTGTCTGTCTGTCTTGTCTTTTCTTTCTCCTCTCTCCCTCTCTTCGCTATGCCAGTCTGTCCCTGTGGATGTGTTCTCTCTGTCTGGTCTGTCTGTCTGTCTGTCTGTGTCTCTCTCTTTCTCTCTTTCTCCCTCTCTCTCGCTATGCCAGTCTCGGCCCTGTGTGTATGTGTCTCTCTGTCTGTCTGTCCGTTGTCTGTCGGTCTGTATGTCTGTCTCTCTCTTCTCTCTCTCTCTCTCTCTCTCTTCTCTCTCTCTCTCTCTTTCTCTACTCTCTCTCCCTCTCTATCTCTATGCTAAGGCTGGAGTAATTCCTTTGAATGGTAGGCAGGGGGGAAAAAAATAAAAAGGGGTGGGCAAATAAAAACAATTTTTTGCTCTGAATCTTAATTTTCAAAACATTCTATTTAATTCCAACACCATGTCCGTTGTCGGTCTACAACAAACGTTTTGAAATTTGACTTTGGATGTCCTGCTCAAGAAAATCACCTCACTTCTTCGGATGGAAATCGCTGGAAGTGGCGGACGCCACAGTGATTGTACTTACGGACTGAAAGCCCAAAGCCCATCCAACAGCAGCAACATGGCGCACAGCACGCCCTGTCATCTCCCACAGCTATCGAAAGGAAGCCTCCCCAGTCAGATTTCAGAGGACATAAAAGAAGGACAGTGGAGAGGAGGACAGCACAGATACAAGAAGAAATGGATGGCAGTGTGAGAATTGTAACGACAGACGAATTGTACAAGGTTTATTTTTGCACACCTCCTTCAAACTATGCCTGTGTCACACACTGACACACCCCTCTGCCAACAACACACTGCTGCAAGACGGTGCACGTGAAAATCGTCTCTCACCAAGTGACGTCAAAGAGAGGAACAAAAAAGCATGCTGTCATGCACGTGTCATTGGACCTTGGGGCTATGTTTACAACGGAAAACCTTGTCTTTGACGATCGCTGGCAAAATTCAGGCAGTTGGAACAGTGCAGACATCATAAGGACCATGTGCTAAACTGACCGATAGTCCTTGCAGAGAAAGCTAAGGGACACACGTAGGAACCCAAGATTTTCGTCACGTGTGTATAGGTAACGGCATCCAGACACGTTGGTTTGTGAAACGGACGATCTTGTTTTTCGGTTTCAATGGACTGGGCTGATGGGACACACCCCCTGATTTTGTTTTGGATTTCGTGAAGAAGGACTTCTGGCTGATGAAACCATAATGAAGGTTTTGTCTACAACAGTTTGACGCTGTGGTCCCTGTGACCCGGAGAAACTGAAAGATCGTTCGGTGCCGGACTTTGATGTGATGCTTGATGTGTTAGTGGACGCAGTTTCGATTCTTGCTTGGATAACCGTGTGAATGCATTGTATGTGGGCGTGTGTGTGCGTGTGTGCTTGTAATAGTGGAAGGCGCTAGGTTTCTCGCTCGATTAACATGTGCGTATGCATGTGTTTGTTGCTGCGTCGTGCGTTGGTGTGAGTATGTGTGTGTGTGTGTTGTGTGCGTGTGTGTGCTTGCGCACGCGTGCATGGCGGGCATGTGTGTGTGTTTGTTCCCGTGCGTGCGTGTGTGTTGGTGTGTCGTGCGAGCGCGCTGCGTGTGTGTATGTATGAGCTACGCGAGCGCGCGCGCGCGTGTGTGTGTATGTGTCAAGTCAAGTCAAGTCAAGTCAAGTCAAGTCAAAGTCATAAATTTTATTTCAGATGGTACATTGAATAGCAATTGCATTTGCTTTTTTTCATTCAAGCCATCTATCTAAGAACAAAATTCGTAATGATTATTCTACGACACTCATTATTGGCATCCTTTACATTAAATTAGACCAGTAAAAAAAAAAAAAAAAAAAAAAAAAAAGGGAAAAAAATCGAATAAGGGAACTACATTGAAAATACAAATTACCACATATACATATACAAGCAAACACATACTCCATGCACACTGAGCGCGTGCGCGCTCTCGTCCACACACATATTTAAATAAAAAATGTTTTTAAGAATTAAAAAAGAAAACCATAGAACTGCTCAGGACACACAAATTACTTCACCCACGTTTTCATCCATTTTTTTCACGTTTATTACTCCTGATAATAAAAAGATACAGGTACAAAACGTAGAAAACACTAGGCATTCCGTCAATTACATGAAATATTACCCTCAATGACCTCCCTCCTCTCCTCCTCCACCCAGCATCGGTGTGCTTTTTATGCGCTACATACTTTTCTATTAGCGGCTTTTTAAAAATGACATATTCACACAATAACTATCCAAGCAAGCGAAGATTCAAATAAGATTACAATAATGTTTTATAATAGCGTTACAATTATAACAACAATCACCCATCACCATGAGACAACAATATAACAAATGCTCCCATCACCATGAGACAATAACATAACGATGATAACAGAAAAAAAACAAAAAGAAAAAACAAACAAAAAAAAAGAAAAAAAATACAGAAAAAGAAAGCCCTCGCCCCCCCCCCCCCCCGCCTACCCCCCCCCCCTGCAACACACCCACCCCAGACCCACCCCTCCCTCTTTTCCCCCCCAGCTCCACCTTCCCCTAGCTCCACCTCCCCCCCCCCTCCACTCACTCTCCCCCCACCCACTGCCATCCTCCTCCCGCCCCTCGTCCCCCCCCCCCCTACCCCGGCCCCTCCTCAACTCCCCCCACCCATCCGCTCCCCCACACCCCCCCACACGACCCACCCTCCCCATAATCCATCGTCCCATCCACCACCACCCACCCCCCTCCCCCCCCCGTCGTCCCCCTCCCTCCTCCCTCACCCAAACACCCCCCCCCCCCACAACCTCATCTTCCCACCCCCAACTACCCCCCCCACAACCCCCCCAATTCCCCCCCCCCTCTCCTCCCTCCTCCACTCCCCCACCTCCTCACTCACTCCTCCCCCCGTACATCCGCGCCTCCATCCCCCCCCCACCTCCGCCTCCCGCCCCCTCACTCCTCCCCCAATTCTCCCAGCCCTCCCTCCCATTGGAAAGGATGGGGTGGGGTGGAGTACCAAGGGGGGTAGGGAAATAACACCTTCAATCAATAGAGAATATTAATTTTAAAAAAACAAACAATTAATTATTCAAACAAGTAGAACCCCTATATGGATACAGAATTTCAAAAGCCATAATCAACATGGATAGACAAAACTAAAACATTATCACACTAAAACAGTTTCGCTTATAATGTACTATTTATCTCATCTCTAACTGCAAAAAAACAACATCCACGATAAAATCTATTGAATTAGACAAGACAAAGGCATGAGGAGAGGAGAGGAATGAGTGGAGAGGAGAGGAGTGGATAGGTAGAGAGAGAGAGAGAGAGGAGAGAGAGGATGATGAGAGAGGAGATGAGAGAGAGAGAGGAGAGGGATCTGAGAGAGAGAGAGAGAGAAGTGGGAGAGAGAGAGAGAAGGAAAACTATCAGCGTCAGGTTACCATAAAAAGATTTTTAAAAAAAATTTCATCCTTTCACCTGTTTCAACATTGCAGAATATTTACTTGCTTGCATAGATTCTTCTTACTTCTTTGCATAAATTAGTGTGCCTCTTTCCTGCCTCCCCTCCTCCACACATATACAGGATGTGACTGGTTGATAGAATTTCTTGATCACAGTATGATATTTTGAATTTTTGTTGTTATAGGGGAAATACCATTAGTGCTGGTATAATTGTATAAGTATGGGTTTTTTTGCGTATTAAATCATGGTTGATTTGCATTATTAGTCAATTCTTGGCATTCTGCATTAAATGGCTTTTTAGCTGTGCCTTGAACTGATTTTTTGTTTTGTTACTATTTTAAGCGTTTTTTGGGAGCTTGTTCCATAAGTCACTACCTGTGTACAAGAAGCTTGTTTTGTAAAAAATTATTTCTTGGTCTCGGAAATGTTAGTAGATGATTATGTTCTGTGTTCATTGATTACTTGAAGCAAAGCTTGGTGATCTTTGGAGGCATTTCCATTGATAATTTCTGGACAAATAGAGCTTTATTTAGATAAAGTCTGTGTTGAAGGTTAGGATATTTGTTTTCTTATAATGTGATGGTTAGGGAGCTTGATTGTAGTAGAACAAGTTTTCTGTGCTCTTTTATATAACCTATGGAATCAATTTTAAATTTGTATAACTGCAGCTGTCCCAAGAGATGAAGCATAGTCAACTATAGGCAAAATATGGCCGCAAAAAAAGAGTTTGCGAGAGTGGTTAATTCAGGAAAATGGTTTTTTTTTGATAGCTGATAGTAGCTTGTAAGAATGACGTTTTCCTTGCGCCATCTCACATGGTCGGTCAAGTAAGATTTTTTGTCAATAATTACACCCAGAATTCTGTGGGAGTCAACTTCTTCATTTACTCTTTTATCTATCAGAGAGGGTTGAATTTATCTTTTCATTTTTTGTCTCATTTGTCTTGCTAGTACATACATACACTTAGTTTTCGCGATTTAAGGAATATGGTTAGCTTAGTCAAGTAACCATTCTGTCAAATTGTGTTTGATAGTTTGATTGTATGTCTTGTGGGGTTCAGAATCACTACAATAGAGGGTTGTGTCCATCACAGCCAAACTTTTCACAGCTACATTCTAGAAAATGGGGTAAGTCATTTACATAGATTGAAAATAGAAGTGGACCCAATATTGACCCTTGTGGTATCCATGTTTAATAGGTACTTGTTCTGATGTTTGATTATTTGCAGTTACTAGCTGCTGCCTATTCGACAAAAAAAGCGTTTCAAAAGATTATTCCATTTTGGTGTTAGTTTATACAAGTGAAGTTTACGCATTAATGGGAATGATTGAATACATCAAATGCGGCTTTTTTTCAAGTCAACAAAAAGATGGCCTGTATATGTATTTTCTTGATGTTTGTGTAGGAGATTGTCATGTCATTTTGTGTAAGAGTTGTGTGACAGGAATAGTTTTTACGAAAACCTGACTGATCTCATTTAATAGATTTGTTATTTTACAATGTAGGAATATACGGATTTTGGGATATATGTATTTTCAAAGGTTTAGATAAGACCGCACTGAATTGAAATTGGTCTGTATTTTGATGGACAAGCAGTAGCACTGGATTTGTGGACTGTATGATTTTGCTATTTTAAGATTTGGCAGGAAAGTTGGTTTTCTCTATGCACAAGTTATACAAGTATGTCAGGTTCCCAGCTATAACTTGACCACATAAGCTTTAATTATTCTTCCATCTAGATTGTCTAAACCACGTGTTCTGGAATTTTTTGAAGAGACGGGCTTTCCAAGACGTCTGTTGATTGTCATTGGCAGTAGTTTAAATGGGAATTTTATTTCTTTTGATTCGAATATTATTGTTCTAAGTAATGGAGATCATTTTCATTTGACTTGTCATTTGATATTACTTTGTCAGCAATGTTTGAGAAGTGGTTTGTTCAATTCATCAGCTGATATATATTTAAACTGTCTGTGACTTTTGATATAGGTTTATGACATAATGTATTGATGGTTTCCATACTTGTTTTTTAAATTTCGAGAGTCGGTTGTTGTAATTAACAAAACTTTTGATGTAATTCACGTTTTGATTGCGTTTTAGTGAAGTTACTTTGTTTCTTTGTGCTATGATAAATGCTCATTTGAACCATGTGTTTTCAAATGTCTCTTAGGTGTATTTCGGATTCTATGTCTTTTGTTATACAAGGTGGTTGAATTTTTCTTGAACTCTTTTTTTTTGAAAGGGGCGGCATTTTGTCGTATACTGAAGTAAATTTCCTAATCCAAATTCACAGCTTCATCAGGGTCTCGGATTTGTATATGGCATGTAATGGCCGTGTATTTGTCAAGTCTGAAAGGAAATCTTGCTCGTTAAAGTTTTAAATTTCCTGTAAAAAATAGTTTTATGCCCTACCTTAGGTATTTTGATACGATTTTTAAAAACCAAGTTTAAAGAACACTGGAATTGATGATCCTGCATCTCAGAGGGAGCCATACTTCTGTTTTGTGTTGTTTTGTAGTAGTGTAGATATGATCTATTAATGTTTTAGAGTTTATTTGCTTATCGAGTTGGTCTATTTTTTCTATTAGTTGTTTAGGCCATACATAGTATGTTGTTGGCTCATTTTGGTTTAGGTTTTAATAAGTCTATATTAAAAATCCCCAAGAATAATTGTTTCATTGTTTAAAAGTATTACCTGTCCATTAGGGAGTTGAATTTTTCTTAGCCAGTATCTGGTTTCTGAAGGATTTCTGTATATAAATCAATTAATATTGGTCTATTGTGTTTAATTTTTATTTCAATCCACATGGATTTTTTTTTTTTTGTTTCCAAATGGGGGGGTAAAACCATCAAGTTATATATTCTTTACAACTGAGCGAGGAGGCATATATATGTAAGTAGCCGGTGTACTTGGGTTTGTGAGGATCTTCACGAGTAAGATTTCGATTCCCCTGGCCAATATACTGTCATAGTGTGCTCTAGCTGTTACTTTTTTAGGAGAGAGTCGGATTCAGGTAGGCAAAAAACAAATGAAACTGTTTTCCACTGTGTATAGTATGGTTGCAATGTCATCTCTTTTTTTGTTGTTGCATTGTTGATAGTCAGGTAGCTACTCGGAGGCCCTGTTTTGTTGGCCACCGTTCTGAAGTTAGAGAATAATATATGTCCGGATTGATTGGCTTAATTTTATGTTATATTTTCTTGTTCTGTTCGTTTATAAGGTTTAAACTATCAAAATAGAAGACCCTTTAGTAGGTTTTCTTATTCAATAATCAAAGAGGAGAATTATAATATTGAAATGATGGAACACCCATAAAAACGAAACAATACTAAAGGTAATTTCAAAAGCTGCTGGATCTGACAAAAATCGATCTGTTATATCACACAGTATTTTAAATCCTGGTCCACCATGTGTGGCGTCGTGGAGTGCGTGCGTACGTGTTGTGTGTGTTTATTTGTGTGTGTATGTGTGTTTGAGAGATGAGAGTGTGTGTGTTAGAGAGAGAGGGAGATGAGATGAAGTGAGAGAGAGAGAGAGAGAGAGAGATAGAGAGTGAGAGAGAGTTGAGAGAGAGAGAGAGAGAGAGGAGGACGAGAGAGAGAGAGAGGTTGAAAGCTGTAAGCTACATGCCATATGGATCATCACGAATTGATCACGGTTAGCGGTGCAAAGTTGCACAAGCCATGGAAAAAAGAGTGAATATAGAGATGAAGAAGAGACAGTGTGGACCTAGTTTCCTTGTCACAGACAAGGTTTGTTGTAAGTTTGTGATTGCAGATTTGTGGAAATTCTCATCTTACAGTTCCTTTGTAAGGGCTAACAAAGCTTTGAAAAAAAGTATTGAATCTATCCTTATAACCATGTTATGGATTCCCATGCCATGATGTTTGTGTGGGCTGTTGTAATCTATGTTGTCTAAATATTACATTCTGTGTTTTGTGCCCAGTCCCTTCCGCTGTCCCCTTGTAAAGTGATCCTGTTATTACAATAAACTATTGTCATTGTCATTGTCTTTTGTCTCTCTCTGCCCAATCTGTCTCTGTGTGTATGTGTCTCTCTGTTGTTGTCTGTCTCTCTCTCTTCTCTCTATCTCTCTCTCTCTCTTTCTTTTCTCTCTCTTCTCTCTCTCGCTCTTCTCTCTCTCTCTCTCTCTCTCTCTCTATCTCTCTCTCTCTCTTCTCTCTCACCCCCTCCCTCTCTCTCTCTCTATTCCACTCGGTCTTCTGTGTGTATGTGTCTCTCTGTCCTGTCTGTCTGTCTGTCTGTCTCTCTCTCTTCTCTTCTCTCTCTCTCTCTCTATCTCTCTCTCTCTTTCTCTCTTCTTCTCTGTCTCTCTCTCTTCTCTCTTTCCTCTGCCACTCTGTCTCTGTGTGTTATGTGTCTGTCTGTCTGTCTGTCTGTTGTCTGTCTGTCTGTCTGTCTCTCTCTCTCTCTCTCTCTCTCTACTCTCTCTACTATCTCTCTCTCTCTGTCTCTGTCAGTCTGTCTCTGTGGGTCTGTGATTGTCTGATTGCCTGCCTGTCTGTCTGTCTGTCTTCCTCCCCCCCTCCTCTTTCTCTCGCAACATGTATAAAACTCACCACACAAACACACACACCACTACACACACACACACACACACACCACACTCTCACACCACACACACACACACACACACACACACACGTATCACAGATATGAGAGGTGAGAAGAGTCCGATACTGATAACAGCAATGCTCTCAAGTGGTCACTCAGCCTGTCTCCAGCCTCTGGTGTCAGCCCTTGGTCAGCAGAAAATGGACAGGTCAGGACAGGATGGATGATTAGGCGACAGTGATGATTGCAATTACTTATCTCTTGAATAATCGGAGAATCCCCTGTCTATGTACGACTGTGGGCAAAGCTATCGCGCAATATGTCTAAGTTCATTATTGGTGAGCTTTGCAGTTTTAGTGGAGGAACAAGTAATTATATTAAAAGAAACAAAAAGGAAGAAGAAGAAGAAGAAGAAGAAGAAGAAGAAGAAGAAGAAGAAGAAGAAGAAAGATAGAAGAAGAAGAAGAAGAAGAAGAAGAAAAAGAAGAGAAGAAAGAAAGGAAGAAAAGAAGAAGAACAAGGAAGAACAAGAAGAACAGAAGAGAAGAAGAAGAGAAGAAGAGAAGAACAAACAACAACAACAACAAACAACAACAAACGAACGACGCGGATGATGAAGAAGATGAGGAGGAGGAGGAGGACCAATGCTGATGATAACAATTGATGATGATGATGGTGGTGGTAATGGTTGTGGTGGTGGTGCGTGGTGGTGGTGCGTGGTGGTGGTGGTGGTGGTGGTGATGATGATGATGAGGAGGAGGAGGGAGGAGGAGTGGCGGAGGGGCAGGAGGAGAAGGAGAAGGAAGAGGAGGACAAATGCTGATGATAAATATTGATGATGATGATGGTGGTGGTGATGGTTGTGGTGGTGGTGGTGGTGGTGGTGGTGGGTGGTGGTGAGTCGGTGGTGCGTGGTGGTGGTGGTGATGATGATGATGATGATGAGGAGGAGGAGGAGGAGGAGGGGGAGGAGGAGAAGGAGAAAGGGAAGAGGGGAGGACAATGTTGATGATAAATATTGATTGATGATGGTGGTGGTGATTAGTGGTGGTGTGTGGGTTGTGGTGATGGTAGTGGTGGTGGTGGTGTGGTGGTGGTGGTGGTTGATGATGATGATGATGTGATGATGATGATGATGATGATGTGTTGATGATGATGATGATGATGATAAAATAATAATGAGGAGAAGAGAGGAAATGACCAGGTGCAACACAGTGGATAGCGTCTTGGATTTCGGACTGGAAGGTGGCGAGTTCGAATTCCATAAGTGTCAAAGGTTTTTTTTCAGATTCTGGCTGGCTCCTACTCTGAGTGAGTGTGCTGTGGGCTCAGTGGGAAGACTGGGACCACACAGTCGAACTGTATCTACTTTACGGATGCGAGTTTGAGAGTGTTACTCAAATTACCTGACCCACACTGCAGGTGTCGGTATCTTCTGACTAAAATACACATGTGCGCAGTTTAAACAAAAACGATTAAAATAAGTACTGAATAAAATATGCATGTGCACAATTAAAAAAAAGACAAAAACCAAAAACGGTTAGAGTATATCTGACTAAAATAAACGAGTGTACATTTCCAAGAAACGATTGCACAAATCACTGTCCAAAATGTACATGTAAAGTTAGAAAATAAATGTATAAACAAAATCACTGACCAAAATATAGATAAGCACAATTGAAAAAAAAAATTCAAATTTACTTATTGAAATCTTATCTAAAATGATATACCTAAGTTTATACATGTACACAGTTGAAAAACTATATTAAGAAACATCGCTGATTAAAACATACATGTGCATAGTAAACACACGACTAAAAATCAGTGAATGGAAATACCTATGTGTAAAGTTGGGGAAAGGAATAAAACAAATGACTAAACTTTACATGTGCACAGTGAAAAATACGAGTAAAATATTCATTGATGGAAATAAACATTGCAGCGTTTAGAAAGAAAAGTTTGTTTTTTTAAACAACAACAAAAAAACAAACAGAAAAAACGCAGGTTACAGTATACGTGTGCATATTTCCAAGAACCAGCTTAAAAAAAGAGTGACTAAAAAAATTACACAAGAACACTTTTAATATATCACTAGCGATAGTATAATAGAGCACACTTTCAAGAACGGATTAAATATGACATGTACACAGTTATATTGAAAACAAATGTGCTTAGAATATCCCCAGCTGAAATACAACATAACACGCCACATGCACACACACATAACACACACCACACAACACACACCACACACCCACATAACCAAACACACACACACACACGCCACACACACACTCACACACACAACACACACAACACACATCACACACACACACACACACTGCCAGCTAAAAGAAACGATCAAACCAGTCATGGATCTGAACATAAACAGAGCCTGGAAAAAAATCGATTAAAACAAGTAATATGTCGGTTTG
>CM054163.1:30227362-30238178 GCA_028751875.1 Rapana venosa
CTATATTTTTTTATTTATTATTATTTATATATTCTTTTATGTCGAGGATAATGGAATGAAAATGAGATTCTGTACTGTCTCTGTTCCTCATATGTGTGTGTGTGTGTGTGTGTGTGTGTGTGTGGTGGTGTGGTGTGTGTGTGTGTGTGTGTGTGTCGTGTGTAAGTATGGTCTGTGTGTTTCTCTGTCTGCCTGTCTCTTTCTGTCTAACTTGTTCTGACTGTTTTGCCTCCTCTCTCTCTCTCTTCTCTCTCTCTCTCTCTCTCCTTCTCTCTCTCTCTCTCTCCCCCCCCCCTCTCTCTATCTCTGCAAACTGTCTCTGTTGTAGGGTGTCTTGTGTCTCTGTCTATGCCAGTCTGTCTCTGTGTGTATGTGTCTCTTTGTCTGTCTGTCTGTCTGTCTGTCTGTCTGTCGTCTGTCTCTCTCTCTCTCTCTCTCTCTCTCTCTCTCTTACACTCTCTCTCTCTCTATGACAGTCTGGTCTCTGTGTGTATTGTGTCTCTCTGTCTGCCTGTTGTCTGTACTGTCTGTCTCTCTCTCTCTCTCTCTCTCTCTCTCTCTCTCTCTCTCTCTCTCTCTCTCTTTCTCTCCTCTCTACTTTCTCTCTCGATGCCAAATGTCTCTGTGTGTATGTGTTCTCTGTCTTTCTGTCTGTCTGTCTGTCTGTCTGGCTCTCTCTCTCTCTCTCTCTCTCTCTCTCTCTCTCTCCTCTCTTCTCGCTCCTTTCTCTCTCCTTTCTCTCTCTCTCCCTCTCTCTCTATGACTGTCTGTCTCTGTGTGTATGTGTCTCTCTGTCTGTCTGTCTGTCTGTCTGCCTCTCTCTTTCTCTCTCTCTCCCTTCTCCTCTATGCAATTCGTCTTCTGTGTGTATGTGCTCTCTGTTGTCTGTCTGTCTGTCTTGTCTTTTCTTTCTCCTCTCTCCCTCTCTTCGCTATGCCAGTCTGTCCCTGTGGATGTGTTCTCTCTGTCTGGTCTGTCTGTCTGTCTGTCTGTGTCTCTCTCTTTCTCTCTTTCTCCCTCTCTCTCGCTATGCCAGTCTCGGCCCTGTGTGTATGTGTCTCTCTGTCTGTCTGTCCGTTGTCTGTCGGTCTGTATGTCTGTCTCTCTCTTCTCTCTCTCTCTCTCTCTCTCTTCTCTCTCTCTCTCTCTTTCTCTACTCTCTCTCCCTCTCTATCTCTATGCTAAGGCTGGAGTAATTCCTTTGAATGGTAGGCAGGGGGGAAAAAAATAAAAAGGGGTGGGCAAATAAAAACAATTTTTTGCTCTGAATCTTAATTTTCAAAACATTCTATTTAATTCCAACACCATGTCCGTTGTCGGTCTACAACAAACGTTTTGAAATTTGACTTTGGATGTCCTGCTCAAGAAAATCACCTCACTTCTTCGGATGGAAATCGCTGGAAGTGGCGGACGCCACAGTGATTGTACTTACGGACTGAAAGCCCAAAGCCCATCCAACAGCAGCAACATGGCGCACAGCACGCCCTGTCATCTCCCACAGCTATCGAAAGGAAGCCTCCCCAGTCAGATTTCAGAGGACATAAAAGAAGGACAGTGGAGAGGAGGACAGCACAGATACAAGAAGAAATGGATGGCAGTGTGAGAATTGTAACGACAGACGAATTGTACAAGGTTTATTTTTGCACACCTCCTTCAAACTATGCCTGTGTCACACACTGACACACCCCTCTGCCAACAACACACTGCTGCAAGACGGTGCACGTGAAAATCGTCTCTCACCAAGTGACGTCAAAGAGAGGAACAAAAAAGCATGCTGTCATGCACGTGTCATTGGACCTTGGGGCTATGTTTACAACGGAAAACCTTGTCTTTGACGATCGCTGGCAAAATTCAGGCAGTTGGAACAGTGCAGACATCATAAGGACCATGTGCTAAACTGACCGATAGTCCTTGCAGAGAAAGCTAAGGGACACACGTAGGAACCCAAGATTTTCGTCACGTGTGTATAGGTAACGGCATCCAGACACGTTGGTTTGTGAAACGGACGATCTTGTTTTTCGGTTTCAATGGACTGGGCTGATGGGACACACCCCCTGATTTTGTTTTGGATTTCGTGAAGAAGGACTTCTGGCTGATGAAACCATAATGAAGGTTTTGTCTACAACAGTTTGACGCTGTGGTCCCTGTGACCCGGAGAAACTGAAAGATCGTTCGGTGCCGGACTTTGATGTGATGCTTGATGTGTTAGTGGACGCAGTTTCGATTCTTGCTTGGATAACCGTGTGAATGCATTGTATGTGGGCGTGTGTGTGCGTGTGTGCTTGTAATAGTGGAAGGCGCTAGGTTTCTCGCTCGATTAACATGTGCGTATGCATGTGTTTGTTGCTGCGTCGTGCGTTGGTGTGAGTATGTGTGTGTGTGTGTTGTGTGCGTGTGTGTGCTTGCGCACGCGTGCATGGCGGGCATGTGTGTGTGTTTGTTCCCGTGCGTGCGTGTGTGTTGGTGTGTCGTGCGAGCGCGCTGCGTGTGTGTATGTATGAGCTACGCGAGCGCGCGCGCGCGTGTGTGTGTATGTGTCAAGTCAAGTCAAGTCAAGTCAAGTCAAGTCAAAGTCATAAATTTTATTTCAGATGGTACATTGAATAGCAATTGCATTTGCTTTTTTTCATTCAAGCCATCTATCTAAGAACAAAATTCGTAATGATTATTCTACGACACTCATTATTGGCATCCTTTACATTAAATTAGACCAGTAAAAAAAAAAAAAAAAAAAAAAAAAAAGGGAAAAAAATCGAATAAGGGAACTACATTGAAAATACAAATTACCACATATACATATACAAGCAAACACATACTCCATGCACACTGAGCGCGTGCGCGCTCTCGTCCACACACATATTTAAATAAAAAATGTTTTTAAGAATTAAAAAAGAAAACCATAGAACTGCTCAGGACACACAAATTACTTCACCCACGTTTTCATCCATTTTTTTCACGTTTATTACTCCTGATAATAAAAAGATACAGGTACAAAACGTAGAAAACACTAGGCATTCCGTCAATTACATGAAATATTACCCTCAATGACCTCCCTCCTCTCCTCCTCCACCCAGCATCGGTGTGCTTTTTATGCGCTACATACTTTTCTATTAGCGGCTTTTTAAAAATGACATATTCACACAATAACTATCCAAGCAAGCGAAGATTCAAATAAGATTACAATAATGTTTTATAATAGCGTTACAATTATAACAACAATCACCCATCACCATGAGACAACAATATAACAAATGCTCCCATCACCATGAGACAATAACATAACGATGATAACAGAAAAAAAACAAAAAGAAAAAACAAACAAAAAAAAAGAAAAAAAATACAGAAAAAGAAAGCCCTCGCCCCCCCCCCCCCCCGCCTACCCCCCCCCCCTGCAACACACCCACCCCAGACCCACCCCTCCCTCTTTTCCCCCCCAGCTCCACCTTCCCCTAGCTCCACCTCCCCCCCCCCTCCACTCACTCTCCCCCCACCCACTGCCATCCTCCTCCCGCCCCTCGTCCCCCCCCCCCCTACCCCGGCCCCTCCTCAACTCCCCCCACCCATCCGCTCCCCCACACCCCCCCACACGACCCACCCTCCCCATAATCCATCGTCCCATCCACCACCACCCACCCCCCTCCCCCCCCCGTCGTCCCCCTCCCTCCTCCCTCACCCAAACACCCCCCCCCCCCACAACCTCATCTTCCCACCCCCAACTACCCCCCCCACAACCCCCCCAATTCCCCCCCCCCTCTCCTCCCTCCTCCACTCCCCCACCTCCTCACTCACTCCTCCCCCCGTACATCCGCGCCTCCATCCCCCCCCCACCTCCGCCTCCCGCCCCCTCACTCCTCCCCCAATTCTCCCAGCCCTCCCTCCCATTGGAAAGGATGGGGTGGGGTGGAGTACCAAGGGGGGTAGGGAAATAACACCTTCAATCAATAGAGAATATTAATTTTAAAAAAACAAACAATTAATTATTCAAACAAGTAGAACCCCTATATGGATACAGAATTTCAAAAGCCATAATCAACATGGATAGACAAAACTAAAACATTATCACACTAAAACAGTTTCGCTTATAATGTACTATTTATCTCATCTCTAACTGCAAAAAAACAACATCCACGATAAAATCTATTGAATTAGACAAGACAAAGGCATGAGGAGAGGAGAGGAATGAGTGGAGAGGAGAGGAGTGGATAGGTAGAGAGAGAGAGAGAGAGGAGAGAGAGGATGATGAGAGAGGAGATGAGAGAGAGAGAGGAGAGGGATCTGAGAGAGAGAGAGAGAGAAGTGGGAGAGAGAGAGAGAAGGAAAACTATCAGCGTCAGGTTACCATAAAAAGATTTTTAAAAAAAATTTCATCCTTTCACCTGTTTCAACATTGCAGAATATTTACTTGCTTGCATAGATTCTTCTTACTTCTTTGCATAAATTAGTGTGCCTCTTTCCTGCCTCCCCTCCTCCACACATATACAGGATGTGACTGGTTGATAGAATTTCTTGATCACAGTATGATATTTTGAATTTTTGTTGTTATAGGGGAAATACCATTAGTGCTGGTATAATTGTATAAGTATGGGTTTTTTTGCGTATTAAATCATGGTTGATTTGCATTATTAGTCAATTCTTGGCATTCTGCATTAAATGGCTTTTTAGCTGTGCCTTGAAAAAGCCAATCAAAAAAACGAAAGAAAAAAAAGTAAAGAGAGAAAAGGAGGGAGAGTGAGAGAGGGAGAGAGAGAGATGAGGGGGAGACGAGAGAAGGAGAGGAGGTGAGAGAGAGAGAGAGAGAGAGATGAGAGAGAACCGACCAACCGACCTACAGACGGGACAGACAGGTAGGCAGGCAGGCAGGCAGGCAGAGACAGAGACAGAGAGACAGATAGACACTTTACCAGAATAATGGACTTAAAAATAATAGCAATACACTAGAGAAAAAGTGTCTGAAACACACATTCACACAGAGAGAGAGAGAGAGAGAGAGAGAGAGAGGGAGAGAGAGAGAGAGAGAGAGAGAGAGGAGAGAGAGAGGAGAGAGAGAGAGAGAGAGAGAGAGAGGAAAAAATAGCCAATACACTAGAGAAAAAGTGTCTGAAAACACACATTCACAGAGAGAGAGAGAAAAGGAGATGAAGGAAGAGGAGAGGATGAGAGAGAGGAGAGAGAGAGAGAGAGAGAAGAGAGACAGACAGACAGACAGACAGACAGACAGACAGACAGACAGACAGAGAAAGAGGCATACAGAGAGAGACATATGCTGATGATGAAGAAGTGGACGATGATGATGATGATGATGATGATGATGATGATGATGATGATGACGACGACGACGACGAAGATGATGATGATGATGATTTTTCTCTCTTGTCAAACATTGTTAATGAGCAAAAATGCGTGGCGCTGCCCTTAGTTCAGTCTCTGACAGGTTGGGCCATTGCATCCAACCTCGGCATGAGAGAGAAGAATTGTCTTTGAAGTCATACTGGGGAAAAGGCAGAAAATGGACCAAGAAGGGGGTGACTGGAAGCAAAGGAACAAGGTGAAAACAAAGAGTGGGATTTAAAAACGGGAGGAAATTTCGTTTTATAGTAATCACTGTTGCAATTCTTCTCTTGTTTATACTAACACAAACACATATATACAAAAGTTGCCAATGTATTCCGTCTTCTGTTACTCATTGTTGATTGTATATGACATGTGTACTTCTATTCATACACCATCTTCTCCTTGCTTCTTTCAGAGTTTGGAAGGTGGGGGGGGGATTCAAATCAAGGGGTAATGTTAACCTAAGGAAAATTACAACAAAACCAATAAATTAACGAACAAATAATTGAAACAATAACAACAAACACAGTCACACGGACACACACACACACACACAAAGCATGCTTGGCCAATACGAAAAGAGATAGGTGTGTGTGTGTGTGTGTGTGTGTGTGTGTGTGTGTGTGTGTGTGTGTGTGTGTGTGTGTGTGTGTGTGTGTGTGTGTGTGTGTGTGTGTGTGTGTGTGTGTGTGTGTGAGAAAGTGTGTGTGAGTATACGTGCATGTGTGAAGAATCAGGATTCAAAAATTTTATTGCCATAAGTCAGAACAAGACTTCTTTGACACCAAACATAATAAACATAGTCAACATTTCCTAAAAGATGTAGATTCTTAGATTTATGTATTTTGTCTATGCTCTGGCTGTTCTGTGTGTGTGTGCGCGTGCGTGCGTGTATGCGTGCGTGCGTGTGTGCGCGCACGCTTGCACGTATGCGTATGTAGGGTATCAACCAACGTAATATCAAACTTAAACTATCAGAGTCAAAGTACAACCTAATCAACACAGACACACAGACAGTTCAGTAGGTCAACCCCCTGTACAGGGCCCCAGAAAAAAAAAAATGGATTGTGCCCTGTGACCGGCACAGCAGCGCTATCTATCAGCTGGTGGGGCAGAGGCGGACTTTTGTCCCCGCACCTTCAGCCTGAGATGGGGAGGCAGGCCAGGCCAGGCTATATAAGGCCCAGGGCCCTGCAGCTCCCACATACCCAGTACCGCGCCTCTAGTGACCAGCACCATGAGGGCATTCCCCGCCGTGGTCACTGTCCTGGCTCTCCTGGCTCCGGCCAGGGCTGGTGAGTGACTGAGCTAGTTGTTAGTTATGTAGTTCTCTGTGTGTGTGTGTGGGAGGGGGGGGTGCTGTGTGTGTTGTGTAAGCTTTCCTGCCTTTCCTGTCCTACCTGTCCTCTTGGGCTTCAGGTGATCCCACTTTGGACTGTGTGTGCATGGTGTTTACCTGTAAGGTTGTCTGATATGTACTTGTTGAATTTCGTTTTCTTCATTGTATATTCTTTCTTACCTGTCCCATTGTTCTTTCTTGTCTGAGTGTGCATTGGTGGCTACATTGTTTTTTTCCTCAATCCGATTGCCTTGTTTACCTAGTTTGATTGTTTGCTTTTTTATTGCAATTGTCATTTCTTACATATTGGATGGTCTGGTTGTACTAGTAGGACTGTCTATGCTTTGATATTGTCTGCTCTTTATTTGTATTGATGTATAAGTTTACCAGTACACTGCATGTGTTTTATCTGTGGGATGTATTCTGAGTTCTTCGAGGTGGGTTTTTTTCTCTCATGCTTACTATTATAGAGTGTTGCAAATGTTGTCTATTTATGTTTTACTGTGTAAGTGCTTTGTTCTGGATTGTATAATTTTCTTCTACACCATGCCACCTGTGAGCTAGCGCTGATCTCACTCTTGTACTGTTCCTGAAGTGTCTTTCTAATGTGCGTCATTTGTTTTTCTATAAGCTTTTATTTTTTTTTCTATAAGTTTTAATGTTTTAATATTTGCATCGATTCTGTGCCTACACATCACTCAACTCTTTATGCAAAAGAATCTTGTTTTGGACATGTGTCTATCTTGTTAACATATGCCAAACTATCTGTTTCTGCATGTGTATGTTGTATCCAGGGTTACACATGCAGAGTTTTGACATTGCTTTGTGTGCGCATTTCGTGTTATGCAGGAGTATAGTCTTGTTTTTATTTTATATTATATGACGTGTTGTGTATTTCGTGTGAAAGATTCTACTAGTCTGAGGTGTATTCTTAGAGAGTTTACTGTTCAAGGACTCAAACTGTACCTGTGTTTTACATTTGCATATTTTTTTTCTCTGGTTTAGCCTTTTGTCCTCTCTTTGTTATTCCTGCAATTTTATAACAATGTTTATTTGGTGTATCATAGTTATCACTGGCATGTATGCTTATCTCCAGCGTGAATTGAATATCGGGTTTGTGTGTGCAGGGCCCATCAGCTCTCTATGGGAAAACAACGATTCCCAGTGCGCAAAACAATGTGTTGGTAAGTTGGCTGCTTGTGCCAATATATATTATTGTCAATCAATTTATGACGGCATGTTTCCCTTAATCTGTAATGATCAAAGATACGAGCCGTCAAGACAATCATACAGTTGATGTAGTGATGCTTAATATATCTGTTTCATCAGCACTCTTTGAAGGTGTTTTAATAATATGTTTTATGTTAACGTTTTACTATGTTTGAAAAGGATAGTGAGCCCTCGCCAATCGTACCAATGCAATACGCATTTTAATACAATTATGACAATTGGAACATCTTTAAAACTTACTAATTTTTATTCGTAATAACTGTGGTTTTCTGATGTAAAAAAGACAAGAGGTAGGATTAATTCTAGAGTATGCTTTGTTAAACTAGCAGTTTAAAGGACTACCAGGGTAGTATTTGAATTGTTATGTTGCAAAGCACTCTCTACTATTCAGCTTTGAATTCTCATATCGCAATGTTTTTTCAAAGCTACACAAACATAATATAACACCTTTACAATGGATACGCAGATTTAACTAACTTGAATCTGGTATAGCTATCCTAGTCAAATAAAACGTGGCGAAAGTAGAGGCAAACAGCACTCCCAAACCCCAGTAGTTTCTGTATCATCTGGCCCCCGGTCAATATGTGCCTAAGTAGCCAGGCCACCCACAGCATCAGACAGACAGACAGACAGATAGACAGACAGCCGGTTAGCCAGCAAGACAGACAGACAGACAGACAGGCCTCCCACAGTATCAGACAGCCAGCCAGACAGCCATTCCGTGTTGCTGTGTCGCCAGCTTCCCACAAGTTCCAGTATGTCCCCGACACGACCTACATCTTCGACTACCAGGCAGACACGGCCACCAGTGTGCAGGAGGCCAGTGAAGACACGGCACGACTGTCCATTGCCGCCACGGCCTCTGTGCACGTCATCAGCGCCTGTGACATGGTCCTTCAGGTCAGATGACCTCACTGATGTCGAGCGTGTTGTATGTGTTGTTGTGGAAAAAAACTGGGATTTATTAAAGTCATGGGGTTTTAATTTGGGTTTTTTGTTTGTTTGTTTTTGTTTTGTTTTGTTGAATGTTTGGGGTTTACTTGTTTTTGTGTTGCTTTTTTGATGTTTTCTGGTGTTGTTGTTGATGTTGCTGTTGTTGTTGTTGTTGTTGTTGCTGCTGCTGCTGCTGCTGTGCTACTGCCGCTTTCTGTTATTGTGGTGTGGGTGCTTGTGTGTGTTTGAGTGTGTTGTGTGTGTGTGTATGGGGTGTGTGTTTGTTTGTGTGTGTGTGTGATAGGAGAGAGAGGGGAGAGAGAGAAATAGAAAAGGAGAGCAAGGAGAGAGAGAGAAAGAAAGAAAGGGAGAGATTGAGGGAGAGCAAGAGGGAGCGAGAAAGAGAGAGAGCTATAGGGAGAGAGAGAGAAAAGAGAAGAGAGAAAGAGAGAGAGAGAGAGAAAGAGAGAGAGAGAGTAAGAAAGAAAGAAAGAGAGAGAGAGAGAGGAAGAGAGAGAGAGAGGGGGAGAGAGAGAGAGAGAGAGTGAGAGAGAGAGAGAGAGAGAGAGAGATGGAGAGAGAGAGAAAGCAACAAAAGGGAAACATACGATCTACAATTTAGTTTCTAAAAAAAAAAAAGCTAATGTGTAGATGTCAGAGTTTTGAACATATTTAAAGCAAAGCCATTCTAAGAAAACACATTGCAGGTTTTAAAAAAATACGGTAAGAAGTGACACCTATGAACCTCTTTTCTTGAAATGTGATGTGTGTACTTCTTTTCTCATTTCCAATAGACATTAACTATGAGTTGTTCCTCCAAGATAGATTTTGTCATGTCAATAATTCATGCTTTTTTTCCTTGTTGTCTTGCAGCTTCGTGACGTCACAGTCCTGGAGTCTGACCCCGAGTCACAGAGCATGCGCAGTGCCCCAGACTCGGCACAGGCAGCCAATCTTCTGGAAAGGACTCCTCTCCGCTTCTCCTTCCAGGATGGCGTCGTGGAAGAGTTGTGTCCCTCTAACGAGGAGTTGTGGGCCCTGAACGTGAAACGTGGCATCCTCTCCGTCTTCCAGAACAGCATGAGTCGTCTGGACTCTGAGGAGACTGTGACTGAGGTGTGTGTGTGTGTGTGTGTGTGTGTGTGTGTGTGTGTGTGTGTGTGTGGTGTGTGTGTGTGTGTGTGTGTGTGTTTGTGTGTGTTTGTGTGTGTGTGTGTGTGTAGGGGTGTGTGGGTGTGTGTGTGTGTGTGTATGTTTGTGTGTGTTTTTGTGTGTGTGTGTGTTTTGTGTGTGTGTGTGTAGGGGGGTGTGGGTGTGTGTGTGTGTTGGGTGTGTGTGTGCTTGTGTGTGTGTTTGTGTGTATGTGTGTAGGTGTGTGTGTGTGTGAGTGTGTGTTGAGTGTGTGTGTATGTGTTGTGTGATCTGTGTGTTGTGTGAGTGTGTGTTTTTGTTTGTGTGTTTATGTGAATGGTGTGTGTGTGTGTGTGTGTGTGTGTGTGTGTGTCTATGTGTGTGAGTGTGTGTGTGTGTTGTGAAAAAGCGTAACTCTTGGGCTCTTTTAACTTAAAATCAAGGAAGTAATCACTGTACGATCCCATCTAAATGTTTGATATTGCTCTTGCAACTGGTGTCACTGAAAGTGCAATTGCTGATTGAGATGATCCTTCTCTTACTGTTGCTCACTGGCTTCCTGTTACAACGTGCTTTTGTATTTTTAACATAGAGATTAGATATTTTAACATAGACGTTTTAGCACAAGAGATTTGAGAGAGCCTCAGTCACTTTACTCATTTAAAACAAAAAGATTTCGACATGCAGAAGAATCCAATAGATGTTATAATATACAGGGTTTTGGTAGCGAATAAGGGCTGGTAATTCATCAAAGCACAGATGACAATGAGTGAGACACATGATGATGATGATGATGATGATGATGATGATGAGATGACGATGACGATGAAGGGTGATGTGAGATGATGACGA
>CM054163.1:30246178-30256178 GCA_028751875.1 Rapana venosa
ACACTCGATAAAAAAAGTAAAAGGCCCCAATTTTTGACCTAAAGGGAAACCATGGTCCCAGGCGCTGTTTACGGCACAGAGGCCGTGGGGGCAATGGACAGTCGTGCCGTTTTCTTCACTGGCCCCCTGCCCCTGGGGCCGTGTCTGCCGGGAAGCCCGAAAAAGTGGGGTCGTGTGGGGACAAACTGGAACTTGGGGGAAGCTGGCGACAGGGGAAGCGCTAACTGATAGTATGACTCCAATTTTTAAATTGTAATGTTCTATCAAAGCTACACAACAAGTTCATGTAGAATTTTTTTAAAAATAAACAAACAGGTGAAAACGCCTTTAAAAAACGTTGTATTATCTCATTCCACGGAGCGAAAAACACGGGGCGAAGTAAGGCAAAACAGCACCCCCCAAACCCCCAAATTTTCTGTAGCTTTGGGCCCCGGGGGTAAACCTGTACCTCTTTACCAGGCCCCCCAGCATCAACAGACAGACAGACAGACGGGGAAAACCCGGGCAACAGACAGACAGGCAGACGGACAGACAGACAGACAACAGACGGGCAGAAACGGGGCAGAACAAACAACAACAAACCAGACGGCAAACAGAAAAGACAGGCAGACAGACAGACAGACAGACGACAGCAGACAGACAGACAGCAGGCGACAGACAGACAGACAGCAGAACGGGCAGGCAGGAAAGGGCGGGCGGGCAGCGGGCCCGGGCGGGCAGACAGCCCAGACAGGCAGACAGACAGGCAACAGACAGATAGACAGACAGACGGGCCGTAACATAACAATGGGCATCTGAATAGTACTTTAAATGCGTTTATCTGCTTCCCTCAACAAAGCTTTAATATTAACTTAGTACTTCATCTAAAATTTTCATTTTTAATTACAAATCGGGTTTAAGTTTCACAGACTTTTTGATTCCCCAATTTTTTTTTTTTTCAAATGCATATGCATCATTAAAACATTTTTTTGATTAAACCTATTTTTCCCTCAAAAAACACTGAATTGCACTATAAAACATGCAACTGAGAAAGTACTTTTTAAAAAAATAATAATAAAAATAATAAAAAAATAATAAAAAAATAATAATAAAAATAATAATAAAATAATAAAAAATAAAAAAATAATAAAAATTTAATTATATTATTTATTTTTAAAATTAAGGGAAATTTTAATAGCGCTATATCTTCAAAAAAAAAAATAAAAGCGTTTGCATATTTTTTTTCGATGAGTGTTGAAAAAAATATATATAAAAACACCCCTACATCAGATAAAGGGCTGTCCGGGTGACTAGAAATTCTAAACCCAATTAAAAATTTCAGGAAACCGGAAAGCCCAAAATTTTGATAGGTAAAAATTTAAAACTGCAACAAAGACCCAAATTTTACCAACACATTTTTTTGCGCACTGGGGAATCGTTTTTTTCCCCCATAGAGAGCGGGAGGGGCCCCTTTTGCACACACAAAAAAGGGAATTTAATTTCAACCTAAAAAAACCTAGGAATCCCCAAGATAACGATGGGCACTAAGAAATTCAGGGTTAAAAGATTACAGAATAACTTGGAGGGGAAAACAAGAAATTGCTGTACTGAAAAAAAAAAAACAACAAAAAAACCACAGGAAAAAACTTTTTTTCCTTTAAAAACTTTAAAAAAACAAATCAGAATGCACATCAAAAAGGTTTGAATTTTTTTAAATGAAAACCCAAAACAACACACTTTTAAAAACTTAACAATACCATTTTGAAAACGAGAAATTAAAAAACCCATTTAAACCAATAATTATGTAACTCTGATAAAACCAACTGCAGGAAATTTAAGATGGTATTTACACATTATCAAGAAACAAAAAATAGCAAAAAAACCCCCCAAAATTTAAATGTGCACACAAAAATAAAAATGATTTAAAATAAAAAACATAAAATTTTTTGGGAAACAAAAAAACCCCAAACATTACAGTCAACAAAAAAAACAAAAACCCAAACAAATAAAACAGAAAATTGTACAAGAAAAAACGAAATTCAACGGGTAAAAAGAGACAATTTTTAAAAACAGCCCAAAAGTGAACCCCCCAAAAAAACCCCAAAGGACGGGAAAGGAAAAGGAAAAAGCACACACAAAACAAAACAAAACACCCCCCCCCCCCACACCCCACAAAAAACCCTAAAACACACCCCAAAACACAACACCCCCCCCCCACACATCACAAAACACCCCCCCCCCCCCACCCCACACAAACCCCCCCCCCCCCCCCACCACACACACACCCCCCTAACTACATAACTACCAACACTCAGTCATTTCCACCACCCCGGGGCCGGGAGCCGGGAGGGCCAAACAGTAAACCCAAAACGGGGGGGAAATGCCCTCATGCGCGGGGCACTAGGGGCCCGGGGTTACGGGGTATGTGGGAGTTTGCAGGCCCTGGCCTTATATACCCCGGGCCCGGGCCTGCCCCCCCCATCCAGTGAAGGGGGCCGGGCCCAAAAGGGCCGCCTCTCCCCACCACCTGATAGATAGCGCGTGTCCCGGGTCACGGGGAAAATCCTTTTTTTCGGGGGGCCCTGTACGGGGGGCTGACCTACTTACAAGGGGTTTTTGGTTAAATTTAATTTTTCATTTAGACTTTTCCCTAAACCCTGGAAGTACGTTTGGGGGGGCTGATATGAAAAAAGGGGAAGGAGAGATAGACCGTAACTATTTACATTTTTAGCAGGAAGGGGGGTTTAATTTAAACCTTAAATTTTGGGAAACCCAATTTTGCTAAAGAAAGAAAAAGCAATGTAAGAAAAGCAAAACAAAAAACTCAGAAAACCAAAAGACATAGAGGGGCCCTTTTTAGCAAATCCCTCTCCCCTCCCCCTCCTCCCCCTCCCTTCTTTTCCTCTCTCTCCCCAATCCCCCCTCCCCCTCTCTCTCTCTACTTTCTTTTCCCCCCCTCTCTCTCCCTTTCTCTCCCCTTTCTCACCCTCTTTTCCTCTCTTCTCTCTTCTTCCCCCTCTCTCCCTCTTCTCCTTTCTCTTCTTCCCTCTCTCTTCTCTCCCTTCTCCCCCCCTCCCCTCTTTTTCCTCTCCCCCCCCCCTCCTCTCTCTTTACTTCCTCCCCCCCCCTCTTTTTTTAAAAATTTTCGCTCCTTTTTCCTTTTTATCTTCCTTTTCCTTTTTCACTTTTTCTCTTCCTTTTTTTCTCCTTAATTTTCTCTTTTTGGTTCCCCCTTTTTTTCCCCCTCCTTTCCCTAAATTGCGTCCAAATTCCTTTTTTTCTCCCTTACTTCTTTAAATAAATTTTTTTTATTTGTATAGGTGAGAAAGAATCTCTTACCCTCCTCCCTCTCCTGTTTCTGTTTGTTCGTTTTTCTTCTTTTCTCTTCTTTTTTTCCCCTTTTCTTCTTCTTCTTCTTTTTCCCCCCTTCTTTTTCCCCCTTTTTCCCCCCCCTTCTTCTTTCTTTCAATTCTTTTTCCCTTTATTTTCTTTTTCTTACTTTAAATCTTTTAGAAAGGATTTTTGGCGTGCATAGGGACCGGGCCGGGGTGTGTGGGGTAAAATGTGTATAGAAGGGGTGTTTCTTTTTTTCCCAATAGAAACAGGAAATGATCAAATCATTTTTATAAAATACAAAGGGAAAATTAACCCACGTGAAACAACCGGGAAAATTTTTTTCATATCCGCCAGCCCCAAACCCACAAAAAACACCACCAAAACACCCAAAGGAACCAGTGGTTTGAAATTTAAATAAAAAATTTGTTTTTAATTAAGTTTGAAATTAAATGTTTGAGAATTTGAAAAATATAAAAGGTAATATGTGGTGAAAATGTTTCCCTGTTCTGTTCGTGCCTGCAAGGTTTTAAAACTTTTAATATTTAAGATAATCCACTGCGGGAAGTTTTTAAAAACCCAGATTTTTATGAAAAGAACCTTCTCTTTTCTTTTTCCCTTTTCCCCTTTTTCTTTTTTTTTTATTCTTTTCTTTTTTCTTTTCCCCGTTTCCCTTTTTTTCCCAATTTAAAATTTTTTTTTCCCTTTGTATTTTTAATTTCTTTTTTTTAATTTTTTTTTCTTTCCCCAAGTTTTGTTTGAAAACATACGGGTTTAAAAAATTTTTAAAAAAATAGTTTTTAAATTTTTCTTCTAACCAAGGGGGAATTTTTTCAAAAAAGCCCTTAATCAAATTTTTTCCCCCCCCCCTTCCCCCCCCCCCCCCCCCCCAAAACCCAAAACTTTTTAAAGGAACAAACCAAAAGAAAACCACACACCCCAACA
Organism: Rapana venosa; assembly: GCA_028751875.1. NCBI lineage: Eukaryota > Metazoa > Mollusca > Gastropoda > Neogastropoda > Muricidae > Rapana > Rapana venosa. Next base: position 30,250,436 of record CM054163.1, read on the forward strand.
CACAAAACCCGCTAAAAACAAGCCCGGGAAAAACCCTTTTGGACTCCATCCCAAAAGAAGGAAAAACCCACACCTCGATATCAAACCCTAAACAGGCCCCCTTGGAAAGACTTTCCCTAAACCGGGTCAGTGAGTATTTTAAGAAAATTTTGGTTTCCCCCTACTTGGCGGGTTAACAAATGACGTGCCCACCCAGTTTAAAGCAGAAAACCTTTATACCTACCATCAAGTGGTCGCTGATTTAAATTTAATTATTCAGGGCCCACCCGAGAGCACACTGTTTAAATAAGTAGCGAAGGGGGCCTTCTGGTGACAGTGCCCAAAGGTGCTGATGGAAAATATAAATCAGGTGTGTGCTCTGTGAGTCTGGGCCAGTGATAAGGGTTAACCCACGGCAGGGAAAGTTAAAGTTTTTTTTTTTAAGCCCAAGGGGGCTTCGAGTGTTCTGATTGGGTCTTCTGTGTCACCTAATGTCTCGGGTGCCCCTTTGTTTTAAAGTAAAACCGTCTGTCCTGATTTCAATGTGTTTTTTTTTGTTTTTTTTTTTTAAATTCCTTTTCACTACATGGTGATTTAGACAAAACCCGCATTATCCCAAATTACCTTTTAAATTACACCCCCCAACTCTCTCTCTCTCTCCCCTTATTTTTTTCCCCCTTCCTCTTCTTCTGCGTGTGTTTTCCCCGGGTCGTCTGTCTGTCCCCTGTGACTTGGCAAGGTTTGGGGGTTTTTGGGGGTTTTTTTTCTGTCTTCTTTCCCCTTTTGCCTGCGGGTTCATGGTGTGTGCATCTCTCTGTTTGAATAAAAAATTTGGGTTTTTTTCCCCCTTGTTTTCCGGGAACATTTTTTGAATAAATTTTTGGTTTTTAAAAACACAAAGAATTTTGGGCAAACCAGAATTTTTTTTTTGGGATATAATTTTACTTTCGACAAAATTTTAAGGGGGTAATTTTTCCCTTTTTTTCATATTAATTTTCAAGGTTTCATTGCCCGAATGATTGTTTTACCAGATTGCCCCGGGTTCTTTGTGACCCTTTTGTACTGTGACCCTGTTTTACCCTGCACATTGATTCCCAGGGACTCAAAACCCCGTTAAAACCAAATGACAAAACTGTTACAGCGTAAAAAGCTTTCCCCCAATGGGTTTCGCCAAATGCAAAATTTTTCAAAAAACATTTTTGAAATTTTTTAATACCCCCTTCTGGAAACCAGCCAGGAACACTGGGGCCATAAAATCATCGACTGCAGCTTTGTTTTCCTAACACTGCCCTCCCCCCCCCCCCCCCTCACTTCAACGTCACTTCCACAACAACTGTCACCACCACAACACTGCAACATTTTCTTGTCCCCCAAATGCTTCACCCTTTGCCCGGGTTTTCTCTAAGGGAAGGGTGTGTAATTATTTTCTGAGAAAAAAACCCCCTTTACTGCCCCCAGTTCTTTTAAAAACCCCTTCCGGAAAAGGGCCTTTAAAAACCCTTGTATCCCTCTTCCACTGCCCCATCCTACCATAAACCCTCAGCCTTTTCCCTCAAAAAGTCAAGCCCCAACACCCTGTTTTCTTAAACCTCTTTGCCTCGCTAAAAGTTTTCCACTTTGGTCCCCTAAACCCCCAACTGTCTTTCTGATGGAAAAAGCCCACTTAATTTCTGATTTCATTTCTAAACACTTTTAAAATTTTAAACCCCCTTCCCCGAAACGGGCTAAAACCACTGGGTCACAAACCAAAGATAAAACATGAGAGCCCCCCTGGCTACAAACTCTTTTTCCCTGATTTTCCCGGGGAGGGACTTTCCCACCGTCAAAAAAAGGTACTCGCTTTCCAACTCTTTCTATCTGTAACCCCCCTTTTCTTTTTAAACCCGAAAATTCCCTTTCCCCGAAGTTTTTTGGGGACCCCCAACCCCCCAAAACCTTTTTTGGGCCAAACCCCCCTTGTTTCCCCCCCAAAATTTTCCCTTGGGTTTTTTGGTCTTTTTAACGTCACCTTTTTCCCCCCCCCCGGGAAAAAGAAAAAAAAATTTGGGCCCCGTTTTTAAAAAAGTTTTTCAAACCAAAATTTTTTTAAGATCAATCCTCCTTTCCACCCTTCAGCCCTTCTCACCCCCAAAAGAAATTTTTGGTCTCCCTTTTTTTTTTTGGGTTGGGGGAACCGGTTCCCAACCTTTTCCACTTTGACAACCCCCCCCCATTTTTTTCCCTGGTTTTTTAAGGGGCCCCGCCCATTTTTCTTTAAATTGTTTAACCACTCCCCCTTTCCCCGGCTGGTCCGGAACCCCCACAGGGGAACCGGGTCCCCTTTTACCCCTTGGTTTTTATTTCACCGGTATTTTTCACAAGGGTTCTTATTTTCCTTTTCATTTGTAATTTTTTCATTTGGCCGACTGCTTTCCCTCTTCAAACCACCCTTTTTCTCCCTTTTAAAAATTCCCCAAAGCCAACCCCCCCAGGGGGAAAAAAAAGGTGCTTTAATTAAACCCGTCCCCCTAAAAGGGCCCGGGGGGGAATTTCCAAACGGTTTTTTAAAAGCTCCAACACAAACCCACAAACCATGCCCCCTTGACCCTTCTAAACACCGCAATCCCTTTCCCGTCAACCCCTTTGAGGGGAAAGAAACCTCCTACTAACCACCCTCCCTTGATGGGGCCATGTCCACCGGGGGTACACCCAGACATCCTGGTCGCAAAACGCAAACGCCGACGCTAGTACGGCAATGGGAAAAAAAAAAAATGAAATAAAAAAAAACCCTTTTAAAAAAAAAAAAAAAACCAAACCATTCACCAAAAAAAAGTATTTTTTTAAAATTTTTTCCCCCTTTAAAAAATTTTTTTTTTTTCCCCCCCCCCTTTTTTTGCGGGGCCCCCCCCTCCCCAAAAACCCCCTTTCCCTTTTTTTTTTTTTTAAAAAACCCCCCAAAAAACCCCCCCCCCAAAACCCTTTTTTTTCCCCCCCCCTTTTTTTTTTAAAAAAAAAAAAAAAATTTTTTTTAAAGGGAAAAAAAAAAAAAAAAAAAATTTTTTTTCCCCCCTTTAAAAATTTTTTTTCCCCAAAAGGGAAACCTTTTTTTTAAAAATTTTTAAAACCTTTTTTTTTAAATTTTTTTAAAAAACCCTTCCCCCATTTAAAAAATTTTTTTCCCCCCCAAAAAAAACAAACCCTTTTTTTTTCCTTTTTAAAAAAAACCCCCTTTTGGGGCCCCCCCCCTTTTTTTTCCCCCCCCCCCCGGCCCCCTTTTTCCCCCCACCCTTTAAAAATTTTTTTCCCCAAAATTTTTTTTTTACTTGGGAAAACCCCCTTTAAATTTTTTTTCCCCCCCCCCCCAAAAAAAATTTTTTTCCCCCCAAAAATTTTTTTTAAAAAAATTTTTAAACCCGTAAAAAAAAAATTTAAAAAAAATTTTTTGGGGGTTTTTTTTTTAAAAATTTTCCCCCCTTTTTTCCCCCCCAAAACCCCCCCTTTTTTTTAAAATTTTAATTTTAAAGGGGGGTCCAAAAACCCCGGCCTTAAAAAAATTTCCTTTTTTTTCCCCAAAAAAAACCCCAAAAAAAAAAAAAATTAAAAAAGGTTTTTTTAAAAAAATTTTTAAAAAACCCCCCAAAAAAAACCCCCCAAAAAAAAAAACTTTAAAGCCCCAAAATTTTTACCAAGGGTTTTTAAAAAAAAAATTTTTCCCAAAAAATTTTAAAAAAAAAAAAAACCCCCCCCCTTGGGAAATTTTGGGGAAAAAAATTTTTAAAAAATTCCCCCCTTTCAACAAATTTTTTTTTCAAACCCCCTTTTTTTTTTTTCCCAAAATTTTTTGGTTCTTCCCAACCCCCCCCCCCGGAACCCCCCCCAAAAAAAAAAAAAAAAAATTTTTTCCCTTTTCCCCCCCTTTTCCCCCCCTTTTGGGGGGGCCCAAATTTTAAAAACCCCCCCCCCAACCCCAAAACCACCCCCCCTCCAAAATTTTTTCCCCAAAACCCCCTTTTTTTTTCCCCCCCTTTTAGGCCCCCCTTTTTTTTTTTTGGGGGAAAGGGTGGGTTTTTTTCCCTTTTTTTTTCCCCCCTTTTTTAATTTTTAAAACCCGGGTTTAAAAATTTTTTTTCAAAAAATTTTTTCCTTTTAAAAAATTTTTTAAAAAATTTTTTTTTCCCCCAAAAAACCCCCTTTTTTTTTTTTAAAAAAAATTTTTTTTTTTTTTGTGGGGTGTGGGGGGTGGTTTGTGGGTTTTTTTTTTTTTTGTTGGAAAATTTTTTTTTGGGGGGGGTTTTGGGGGGGGGTTTTGGGGGTTGGGGTTTTTTGGGGGGGGAAAAAATTTTTTAAAAATTTTTTTTTTTTTAAAAATTTTTTTTTTTTTTAAAAACCCTTTTTTTTTTTTTTTTAAAATTTTTAAAAAAATTTTTTTTTTTTTTTTAAAATTTTTCTTTTTTTTCCCAAATTTTTAAAAAAACCCCCCCCCCCAAAAAACCCCCCCTTTTTCCCTTTTTGGGGCCCTTTTTTTTTTATTAAATTTTTGGGTTTTTGGGGGTTTTTTTTTTTTTTTTTTAAAAAAAAGGGGGGGGGGAAGGGGTTTTTCCCCCCCCTAAAATTTTTGGGGGGGCCCCCCCCCCCTTTTTTTTTACTTTTTTGGGGGGGTTTTTTTTTTATTTTTTTTTAAAAAACCCCCCCAAAAAAAATTTTTTTTTTTTTTTTTAAATTTTTTTTTTTTTTTTTTTTTTTTAAAAAGGGGGTTTTTTTTTTTAAAGTTCCCCCCCCCAAAAAAAAAAAAAATTTTTTTTGAACCCCCTTTTAAATTTTGGGGGAAAAAAATTTTTTTGAAAGGTTTTTTGGGTTTTTTTTTTTTTTTCCCCAAAAAAAAAATTTTAAAAAAGGGGCCCCCCCTTTTTTTTTTTGGGGGGGGGGAAGGGGTTTTTTTTAAAAAAAAATTTTTTTTTAAAAAAAAAAAACATTTTTTTTCCCCCAAAAAAAAAAATTGGGAAGGGGGGCCCCCAAAAAGGAAAAAAAAAGGGGGGGGAAAAAAAAAGGGCCCGGGAAAAAAAAAAAAAAAATAGAAGGGGTAAAAAAAAGAAAAAAAAAAAAAGGGGAAAAAAAAAAGGGGGAAAAAAAAAAAAAATTTTTTTACTAAAAAAATTTAAAAAATTTTCCCCGTGTGGTTGGGGGGGTTTAAAATGGGGCCCCCAAAAAAAAAAAAAAAAAAAACAAAAAAAAAAGGGGCCGGGTTTTTTGGGGGGGTTTTTTTAGGGTTTTTTAAAAAGGGGGGGGGGGGGGTTTTTTTTTTGGGGGGGGGGGGAAAAAGGGGAAAAAAGGGGGAAAAAAGGGGAAAAAAAAAAAAAAAAAAGAAAAGGGGGGGGAAAAAAAAAGGGGGGGAAAAAAAAGGGGTTTTTTTCCCCCCCCCGGGGGGGGCCCCCAAACCCCCCAAAAAAAAAAACACCAAAAAGGGAAAAAAAAAAAGGGGGGTTTTTAAAAAAAAAAAAAAAAAAAAAAAAAAAAAAATTTTTTAAAAAAAAATTTTTACCTTTTGGGGGGGGGGGATTTAAATGGGAAATTTAAAAAAAAACCCCGGGTTTTTTTTAAGGTTTTTTGGGGGGAAAAACCCCCCCCCCGGGGGGTTTGGGGAAAAAAAAAAACCAAAACCCCCGTTTGGGGGGGGAAAACTTTAAAAAATTTTTCCCAAAAAAACCAAAAACCCCTTTAAAAAGGCCCCTTTTAAAAAAACCCCCCAAAAAATTTTTAAAAAAAAAATTTTTAAAAACCCCAAAAG
>CM054163.1:30261178-30263005 GCA_028751875.1 Rapana venosa
ACCGTCTCCCCATAACCCCCAATCCCAAAGGCTTTGACACAAACTCACCACGGCACAGTAGCGTATGGTGAAACTTAATATGAGATCAACATGAGACCAGAGTAATTGGGACCACGGAATCAAGCGTTCTTATTGCATGATGATCAATGACAATGAGGATGAAGTAACGATGCTGCTGTGAAAGCGCACGTGCTTTGAGACTTCTAAACATGGTTGTACTCTGCGCTTGCTGTCATAATATATCCTGGAGTCAACCGGGCCCCGAGAGATACACCTGTAGTGTTGGTCAGGTAATTTGAGCATCGCTCTCAAATTCGCATCGGCAAAGTTGATGACGCTCGACTGTGTGGTCCCAGTCTTCCCACTGAGCCCACAGCACACGCACTCTGGGTAGGAGTCGACCGGAGTCCGAAAAATCCCTATAGCTTTTATGAGACTAGAACCTGCGACCTTCCAGTCTGAAATCCAAGGCGCTGATCAGTGTGTCATGGCGGCCGGTTAGGCTTTTAGGTTTGTCTGCCATTCTTTCAAAAGACGAAAACAGAAAGCATTGAATCATACGTGTGCAGGAAACAAGACAGCACTAGTTGAAGACATAAGCTAACATTTAATGTTAAGTACGAAGTGGGCATTTGCTTATTCTTAAAATCAGTTGTATTCTCTGACTTTAAAAAAAATCTATAAATTTACAGTGGTTTTGATTTGCCCCCCAAGCCCCATTTTTGGTCATATGAGATTCTACTTGTACTCTGTAACTATTTTTATGCGCTATTTGTTCTTTCAAATACGTCATATTCATAGTGATGTAATGCACAACAAGTGTTTGAAGTGGTCTTTTTTAATGTAACGTCTTGAAATGTCTATATGCGTAGCCTATATATATATATATATATATATATATATATATATATATATATATATATATATATATATTGCGGAATGTTTTGTCAACTAGGCAATGCAAAGTGGTAAGTGGGTATGGACATACAAATACTGTGTATCTTTTCTTGACATTCATAGAACATCCATAAATGATTATTTCTCTCTTTTCTGAATGAACATGCATTGGTAGATCTATTGACGGGTTTATCCTAATCAAGCTTAACCACTGTAACTCATTGATCTGAATTCACTTTTCTGTTTCTTCTGCGATGTCTTTCTTCTTCCTGTTGGTTCTATGTTCCTCTCTTTTAGATCTGTGTATTTTCTTCTTGGTTCCTCTCATTTTGTATCGTTTTATGAACAAATTGTATGTGCTTACGTGCTTATTAGTGTTGTTGTGTATTTAATTGTTTAATCTTTTTTTGTGGAGGGCTGGTGGGAAAAGAGCCATTGTGATTGATCTATTTTTCGCAGTAAGTTTCGTTTTCGTTACTGATTAACTATTTCTTCACTCTCCTTGTGTCCTGCCCATAGCCTAACCCCTTTTTTTTCATTGCAGGATCAAAGTGGCCAGAGGAGACCACAGCCTCTATGGCTTTACCCAGGCTACTGTACCTCTTATGGACTGCCCTGTGAAACTGGTTTCTTGAAGTCCTAAGGTGAAAGTGCCCACCTTTCTTCTCTTGGTTATCGAAGAGTAGGGTTTTATACTGTTTTTGTAATTAGTTCTTTGTTTATAAATTGTTTGTGTGTGTTTGTGTGTGTGTGTACGTCGGTATCCTTCTCTCCTTTCACAGTCATTTTCTAGCTGCTGTTACTTGCCCTGTGTGTGTGTGTGTGTGTGTGTGTGTGTGTGTGTGTGTGTGTGTGTGTGTGTGTGTATACAGAGAGAGGGAGAGAGAGGGGGAGGAAGGAGAGAGAGAGAGAGAGAGAGAGAGAGAGAGA
>CM054163.1:30263505-30289451 GCA_028751875.1 Rapana venosa
TGATAATTATCTTCCCGTTAATACAATGGTGATGACAGTGCATGTGATTGATCTCACCTTTTCTTTTAGTTGAGATCTTACAGTTTAAACAATGGTGATGTCAGTCCATAGAACTGATCTCAACTTTTCATCCCATCTTGCTTGAATAAGCTTGCCGATATGTCTGATCTTATCAATGGTTATATTGTCCAATGTTTATAATCAGGGTAGAAAACAAATGTATCTTGTTTTCATAGAAAGCAGATGAAGACTAAAGATTAAGTGCAGCATTTATTAAAGAAGACCTTCTCTCCAGCTTTTGCATGAATTTGGAGTTTTTACCAAAGAAATACTGACAGATACGGTGTGTTATTGCCAAAATCACATCAGTTGACATCAAGAAATAGTTAGGAGGGGGGGGGGGGTATCAATCACAAACACCGAATTTAGGTTTTCATTTTAAAGTATATAACATATTCAATACAATTAAAAAGGAAAGATACAGGATATATATACTACAAGGTACGTAAAATTACAATTCCACAATGTAACCAAAACATTTACAACAAAGAAAAGAAGCCTCAATACATCACACATGGTGTGTTGTTGACAGATGGTGAGCCCAGTGAAGAAAGTGATGATGAAGGGGGAGGTAAAGAGTGTGGACCCCTATTCCCTCAGCCTCACCAACCTGTATGACGATGACGTCACCACCCGCACTGACGTCACCTTGGACACCAACAAACGCTCCTTCAGCTTCAAGACCAACTATGACCTGGGTATGTGGGATAGTGGATTCGGGAGGGGGGTGGGGGGTGGAAGTGCACTTCCACATCATTATTATAGCGTATGGTCTAATGCTTCATTCGCATATTTACTGCATAATATAAAAGTCGCAGCTTTCAATGTGTACGTTTGTCCTCTTAACGCTATCACACATTGGACTTGCTTTCCTCTCGTGCTTTCTTTGCTTACATTAGCATTTTCACATTCAAAATAATGAGTGAATAAAGAGAATCACACCACTTGATATTTATCAGGTAGTATCGGGTAGGTAGAATCATTGAGAGAAGGAGCTGAAGAAAGAGCGAGAGAGAGAGAAAGAGAGAGAGAGAGAGAGAGAGAGAGAGAGAGAGAACTTAACTATACTTATAGCAACCAGCTATGCGTAATAACTACTAGAGAAAATAGAGTTTTGTTTTGTTAAACATTGACACCAAATGGCTATGCTTTCATTATAAATTCACTGAAATAGAACACAACCCGGCACTGTCTTTGACATACACATACACGTACACACTATCCACAATCAAAGCAGACAGCTGCATAACACAAGCTACCCCACCCTGTGACTGCCACAGAACACCCAGAACGCAGCCTGGTCCTCAGAGCTCTCTACGTCAATGACACCGCCATCATGGCGCAGATGTACCGCGATCACGTGACTGACGTCATCACTGACGCTCTGCTGGCTCTCCGCCTGAACACCTCCACCCTCCTCCACTCCCGTCTGCACTGGCGTCCTTCCGGCCTCTCCGACCTGCAGGTAAGGGAAGTAAGAGAGTGTCAGTGCACGTGGTGGTTTTGTGAATCTGCCTCAGGGTTATTCCGCCTTAATGGCACTGGTGTTCCTGGTTTAGACACTAAAATGTGTTGACAGATATTTATTTATTTATTTGCTTATTCTTTTTTTATTGAGGATAATGGAATAAGCACTCGTGTGCTCTATTTTTACATCCAGTCCCCGTGTGTATGGTTGAAAAAAGGAACATAAAAAGGAGAAAATAAAAATCATGAGAATGAAACACAGCACTTGTCTCATGAGTGATCGCTTTTTTTTGTTTCTATATTTATTTTGTAAGGTAAGTTGTGTTCATGGATTAGTGAAATGGTGACCAAAGATTGTATGGAAATTTCAGAGAGAGAGAGAGAGAGGGAGAGGGGACAGTATGCTGTCGAAAAAAGAAGAGGGCTTTTCCTTGTTTTTGTTGTTGGGGCTTTTTTGTTGTTTATTTGAGTTTGAAAGAACGACGGGTTTTGATGAATAAGGCATGTATCCTTCTCTAATATAATCTAAACTTATTAATTATCAAGAGCAATGAAACGTGGAACATACGAGAGGGAAAAAATGTAATTTAAAAAAAAATAGAATTTATCTTTATTGGAAGAAAACACAACACTCACCAAAACCAACAATCTCCCCGTGACGTCATATATAAAATTATCTAAGTATGACTCGTGTCCTCATCTCTACTTTTTCACTGATTATCATATCTACACTCGCAGAACCCTACTCTATTCTACTCTACTCTGTTCTGTTCTGCTCTATTCTATTCCAATCTACACTACTCTCCACTACTTTGTTCTACTCTACTCTGTTCTTATCTACTCTGTTCTACTCTACTCTACTCTGTTCTTATCTACTCTGTTCTACTCTACTCTACTCTACTCTGCTCTGCTCTCCTCTCCTCCACTCTCCTCTCCTCTCCTCTCCTCCACTCTCCTCTTCTCCACTCTCCTCCACTCTCCTCCACTCTCCTCTCCTCCACTCTCCTCCACTTTCCTCACTCTACTCTCCTCTCCTCTCTCTCTCCTCTCCTCCACTCTCCTCCACTCTCCTCCACCCTACTCCACTCTCCTCCACTCTCCTCTTCTCCACTCTCCTCCACTCTCCTCCACTCTCCTCTCCTCCACTCTCCTCTCCTCTCCTCTCCTCCACTCTCCTCTTCTCCACTCTCCTCCACTCTCCTCTCCTCCACTCTCCTCTCCTCCACTCTCCTCCACTTTCCTCCACTCTACTCTCCTCTCCTCTCCTCTCCTCCACTCTCCTCCACTCTCCTCCACTCTCCTCCACCCTCCTCCACTCTCCTCCACTCTCCTCCACTCTCCTCCACTCCACCACGCCCTGTCTGTCTGTCTCTCTGCACTGGCAGACCTTTGCCCTGCACCAGCTGAGGCTGCAGGCCACAGGCAGCAAGCAGAGCCTGCAGACGGCCAGCGATGCCCTGCGAGAGGAGGTGGCGGCCAGGTACAGCCTCAGTGCCGCCGCTCTGGCCGCAGAACTCAGGCCCTGGATGGACCTGATCAACACCCAGCTGCAGGAAGGCCTGTCTCACCTGACCGACCTCAGACGTCAGCTGCACCGCTTCTACCGCCGCAGTGCGCTGCTGCACAGCATGGGCAGTGCCGTGACCACCCGTTTCCACGACATGCAGTGAGTCTTTCAGGCTTTGCTAGGTTGTTGTCTTGGTCTGAGTGTGTCTTTGTTCTAGTGCTTCTATGTCATACAGTAAGTCATCTAGGATTCGCTAGGTTTTTGTCGTGTTCTGAGTTTGTCTTTTTCCTAGTGCTTCTATGTCATACAGTAAGTCTCAGGCTTTGCTAGGTTGTTGTCTTGTTCTGAATTTGTCTGTGTCCTAGTGCTTCTATGTCATACAGTAAGTCATCTAGGATTTGCTAGGTTGTTGTCTTGGTCTGAGTGTGTCTGTGTCCTAGTGCTTCTATGTCATACAGCAAGTCATCTAGGATTTCGCTAGGTTTTTGTCTTGGTCTGAGTGTGTCTGTGTCCTAGTGCTTCTATGTCATACAGTAAGTTTTTCAGGCTTTCCTAGGTTCTTGTCCTGTTCTGAATTTGTCTGTTTCCCAGTGCTTCTATGTCATACAGTAAGTCATCTAGGATTCGCTAGATTTTTGTCTTGTTCTGTATTTGTCTGTTTCCCAGTCCTTCTATGTCATACAGTAAGTCATGTAGGATTCGCCAGGTTTTTGTCTTGTTCTGAGTTTGTCTTTTCCCCAGTGCTTCTATGTCATACAGTAAGTCATCTAGGATTCGCTAGGCTTTTGTCTTGGTCTGTGTTTGTCTGTGGCCTAGTGCTTCCACGTCATGCAGTGAGCTATTCAGGCTGTGCTAAGTTTCTTTCGTTCTGAATTGAATTGTTTGTGCCTAGTGCTATACCTGTGAATGGGGTTCTTCATTACATGTTTCTTTTACTGTGTTCCGCCAGTTCATGGAAGTTCCTGTACATCAGTGTGCTGCTGAAAAAGTTTCGCATAAATACAACGAAAGCTGACCCGATGAATAAGCATGTGTTTTGATAGGTTTTGTCTGGTTCTGGGGATTCAATTAATGTAGAATAATGCGAGATCAACTAGGTACATATTCAGTTGTGCTTAGTGTTTTGAATTTATGACATATCCGTGGTTATTGTTTCTGTCACAATAACGGATAGGATACATCTTATGGCATACTGAAGTTGTGAAACACGTTTGTTGTTTTTTATGATGTTTTGTGTTACAACATCATGTGAACAACTTCAGACATTTATATTACATTTTAGAATGTTGTATTAAACTGTAGAGGACCTTGCTTAAATTGAATGAACTAGGCAGGTTAATAACAAATAATGATTATTCAAATGGTAGACAATTACAATCCGTTAGTCAAGGTGACGTGTTTGCAAAAAACAGAAATGTGTGCCAACAGTCATAAGTGTGTGTGTGTATGTGTGTGTGTGTGTGTGTGTGTGTGTGTGTGTGTGTGTGTGTGTGTGTTGTGTGTGTACGTGCGTGCGCGTGTGTGTGTGTGTGTGGTGTGTCGTGTGTGTGTGTGTGTGTGTGTGAGTGTATGTGCGCGCGTGTGTGTGTGTGTGTGCGTGTGTGTGTGTGCAGGATCTACATCGGGATGATGTCAGAGCAATACCAGCAACAAACAGAAGCCCTGCGGCAGCAGATGCAGGAGGCAGTGCAGAGCATGACCACCTTTTCTGCAGGAGACTATTACCAGCAGTCTGTCAACTCCCTCATCACAGCTCTGCAGGTGACTGACTGACTGACTGACTGACTGACTGCTTCTTCTGCTTTCTTTATTTCAAACACCGCTGTTGACCATTCTCAGAAAGCATTTAGCAAACAAGGACATTTATATTTAGAGGAGACTTGAACGAGTTATAAAGCAACTACGGTCATTAAACAACAACATGTTTTCCTTATATTTTGTATTCATTTTCAAATCCATGATTTTCTCGTCATTTTTCGCCATGCCTATAAAATCGGTGGATAACGGGGATTTCGACTCATACCACACACACACACACAACACACACACACACACACACACAACACACACACACACACACACAGAACAAATTGAAATAAAATTTTTGGGCATATATTGTCCAGTAAGACCATGATACATCCAAAATAGAAGTGAAGATTGTTTTGGGTTGACATCAAACGGAGTGGTGTGGGTTGCGAGGACATGAATGATTTGTTGTGGTTGACATCAACGGAATGTGGTGTTTGTCAGGACAGATATTGTTGTGGGTGACATCAAGGGACTGGGGTGGGTTGCAGAACATGATGATTGTTGTGGTTGACATCAACGGACTGGTGGGTTTGATGAACATTATGATCGTTGGTGGTTGACATCAACGGACTGGGGTGGGTTGCAGGACATGGATATTGTTGTGTTGACAACAAAGGACTGGGGGTGGGTTGCAGGACAGATTTGACAACGGTGGTGGATCAGCAGACGCAGATGTGACGTTCACTGGACAACTACCTGGTGACGTCAGACAGCACAGTGTCCACCTGCCAGCACGAGACAGGTACATCACCTGCTCTGTACACTGCAGACCCATGTCTGTTGTACACTGCTGACCTGTCCTGTTGTACACTGCTGACCTGTCTGTTGTAACACACCTGACCTGTCTGTTGTATTACAGTCCCTTACCTGTCTGTTAACACTGCAGACCTGTCTCTGTACACTGCGACCTGTCTGTTGTACAACTCCCCTGACCTGTCTGTTGTATACTCCTGACCGTCTACTGTAACACTCCCTACCTGTTTGTTGTACAATGCTGACCTGTCGGTTTGTAAACATTCCTTACCTGTCTATGGTAATTCTTTACCTGTCCGTTGTACACTCCGTACCTGTCTGCTGTACACTCCTTACCTGTCTGTTGGTACATCTGACTGTCTGTTGTGCAGTCCATACGCTGTCTGTTGTAACATTCCGACCTGTCTATGTACAGTCTCTTACCTGTCCTGGTGTACAGTCCTTACTGTCATGGTTGTACTGTATTAGGTTTTATTTTATTATGTTTTTTTTTTTTGTTTTTTTTTATTTTTGTTTTTTGTTTTTTTTTGGTTAACTGGTGTTTTTCGTAGGATTAGTTGTATGTGAGTGTGGTTGTTTTTGTTCCCCCTTACCCGGTTACCTGTCTTATGTAAGTCTTTACTTCAGAGTAAACAGTCCTTTACTCTCTGTTGTAACACTTCCATACCTTTCTTCTGACACTCCTCACCCTGTCTGATTGTACATCCTTTACATGTCTGTTGTACACTCCTTTCCTGTCTGTTGTACAGTCCTTACCTTGTCGTTGTATCTGTCATTACTTCTCTGTACAGTCCGTACCTGTCTGTTGTACACTCCTTACCTGTCTGTTGTATAGTCCTTACCTGTCTGTTGTACTGTCATTACCTGTCTTCTGTACAGTCCTTACCTGTCTGTTTTACACTACTTACATGTCTGTTGTACAGTCTTTACCTCTCTGCTGTACAGTCCTTACCTGTTTGTTGCACAGTCCTCACCTGTCTGTTGCACAGTCTTCACTTGTCTGTTGTACAGTCCTTACCTGTCTGTTGTACAGTCCTCACCTGTCTGTTGTACAGTCCTTACCTGTCTGTTGTACAGTCCTCACCTGTCTGTTGTACAGTCCTCACCTGTCTGTTGTACACTCCTTACCTGTCTGTTGTACAGTCCTTACCTGTCTGTTGTACACTCCTTACCTGTCTGTTGTACAGTCCTTACCTGTCTGTTGTACAGTCCTTACATGTCTGTTGTACAGTTTTACCTGTCTGTTGTACACTCTTACCTGTCTGTTGTACAGTTATAACCTGTCTGTTGTACACTCCTTACCTGTTCAGTGTGCAGTCCCTTACCTGTCTGTTTTGTACACTCCTTACCTGTTTTACACTCCTCACCTGTCCTGTTTTTTTGAACACTCAACACCTGTCTGTTGTAACACTCCTCACCTGTCTGTTGTACAGTCCTTACCATGTCTTCTTCAGTCCTTACCTGTCTTTCTACAGTCTTACCTGTCTTCTTTACAGTCGTTGACCTGTACTTCTACAGACCCTAATATGTCTTGTGTACAGTCCTTTCATGTTTAGAAAATGGCAAACGATTTCTAGAGGATTCATGCAGGGGCTGAATTAATGGTTTATATAAAAAAGTCAGTGACAACACAGTTTTCAGAACAATATTCATAGCTATCTTATAGATGTTTAAGATAACTACTAATATCATTTTTATATGTAAAATGTATGCTAGAGACACAAGAAAATATACTTAAGATTTCTGCTGGCACAAAAAGTATGAACTTGATATAAGAAGACATCCAGCACAAGACAGTGATTACAGAAGGACACCGATGTCCTGACATGGTTTTCAGACGCAGTGTACAACGCCAGCTCTCCCTCCTACGTCAGCGACCTGAGCAACTCTCTGGACTTCTCCCCCTACCTCCACTCTGCCCTCCATCACCTTAGTGCAGTGCGCATGCCCGAACAATACACCGCTGCCCTCTACAAGGCCTCCTCTGACGTCAGCAACTCTCTGTCTGACCTCTTGAACACGGAAATGATGTCAGAGGTCAGGGAAACGTCCAACCAGGTGTATCAACAGGTATGTCTGCACAGCAGCTGTCCTTTTGTTCTGTACTGTTTATAAACCAGGCAATCCAAAAGGTGATATCAAGTTTGTGGTAGATATCACTTAGAATGGCTGTTCAGGTTTGTGTGATCATGAATTATGTTTAAAAGGCTTCTTCAAAGCAGCTAGAGACATGTAACTGTAACATTACTGATGGGTTCTGCTGCCTACCTACTGCTAAACAGCAGCTTGACAAATGCAAAGGAAGACAAATTAGCATACTTTTTCACACATTGCAAGTTTCAGAGCGTTTGCATATACATTGTTTTTCACGCAGACAATAGAAACAGACATACGTATGTGCCTTAACTTGGTTCTTATCTTTTATGTTGAAAAGATTTCAAAACTACCGAACTATGAATTCATTTTTATGAGGCAAAAAAGAGTTTACTTTACATGCATAGTGAAAGGATTCCTATCACCGACTACAATACTTAGAGTGCAATATGGGTGTTAATTTCTTTAAGGACAAATAGTAGCCACTTAGGAGAGTAAACCACTAGTTAAAAGTGCATGCTAGGCTTTTTTAAACTGTGGGTATGCAGCATTGACAATATCACATTAATAAAAGACATGATTTACCTATTTTCATTGAAGAGGATGAAGACTTCTTAAAGCTGTTTTTTTTAAATTTTGATAGATGTTACTTTTTTCAGCTGCAGAACTAAGGTACTGACAGGGTTTGAAAGAGGCAGCTGTCTAGTGTACGTGTTTCCTTAATAAGCTATTCACCATACAGACTGTGCACCTGGTTAGTTGTGTAGTTCATATTTCGGTATCCTGACAGAAATGTTCATACATCCTAATGCGGAGTCATCACACTGTATATATATATATATAATATATGTTTGTGTGTGTGTGTGTGCGTGTGTGTGTGTGTGTGTTTGTGTGCTGTGTGCTCTTGTGGTGTGGTGTGTCTGGTGTGTGTGTGGTGTGTGTGTTGTGTGTCGTGTGGTGTGGGAGTGTGTGTGTGTGTGTGTGTGGTGTGTGTGTGTGTGTGTGTGTGTGTGTGTGTGGTGTGCAGGCGTATGGGCCTACCACACTGGGAATTTGAGGAGGAACATGCAGAAACAATCTGCCCAGCATCGCCACACTCCTGAAAGAGATCGTCCAGGAGGAAATGGAGATTATACAACGTCACTTCCGCTTCCTCAAGACAGTCACGTGACTGTGTGGGATCCTGATCAGGGTGAAGCACAGGCCGACATCCGTCCTGCCTGTTGCCATGGAAACCCTGGACTCTGTGAGCCAGAACGTGACGCCATGGTGATGCAATACGAGCAGGTGATAAAACACGCAGTACCCTGGGAAACCCCCAAAAAGGACACCAGAGCAGTACTTTTACAACCAGGTGAGTGGCCATAGTGTATTTGTGTTGGTTTTTTTTTTAACATTCGATACTGTAGCCGTGCTGTAGTTTTCATTTTCATCAGTAACTATCCAAGTCATTTTACTCTAGAAATACAACAGTAGCTGCAGTTTGCTGTTTTTAGATATGCATACCTCTAATGTTGTGGATTATTTCTAAAACATGTAGCATGAACTAGTTAGTCACTTACCATATCAATGTTATGTCACTAAAATCTTAAAAGAAATTGGTTACAGTGAAGCGTGTCGAAAAATGAACAAGCCAACACAGACTACAGAAGCGTTTTGTAAGTTACTGTAAATAAGATGGATTAGTATGAAGTTTCTTAATAAATTGTAAGCATTTGTTTTGTTTTTTGTCGTTGCTTGGTATGCTTGTTTGCTTTTGCAAGCTTGCTACATTGAAGACAAACGAAGGGTGGTGCATTCTGTGTTGTTTCAGTACGTTCCTCAGAGCAACTGGTGGTCCAGAAACAACTCTTCACAGGATACACAGATAGTCACAGACAGGGTCAGTTTATATTAACATTTCTATGCGTGTCTGTCTGCTTGTTTGTTTGTTTGTCTGTCTGTATATCGGTCTTTTGTCTGCCTGACTGTTTGTTTGCCTGTCTGTATATCTGTCTTTCTGTCTGCCTGACTGTTTTGTTTGCCTGTCTGTATGTCTGTCTTTCTGTCTGTCTGACTGTTTGTCCTTTATTTCCTGCTCGTTCATTCTCTTTGTGATATAATTTTATAATGCCAACATCAGAGGCTTCAGTAATACACCTGATTTTAGTAACTATAGAAAATGTGCTACAAATGCCAATTTCTTTTTCTGGGCGTTAGGAAACCTTATATATCCCAAAAAATGTATAATACATTTCTCTAAATGGTGGGGCAAGAAAAACGGTGATATGCGCAAAAAAAACAAAAACAAAAAGAACCTCAACATTTTGTGGGCCTCAGAGATCAAGCCAATGAACAAAGACACAAGAAACTACCCAAAACACAAACAAAAAACCCCACCAATTCCTCAATGAATGTCATTTGCTTTTATGCAAAACTTGAAAAAAAAGTTATAACTGTCCAAATTAACACCAATAAGACCAGTAATATAGATACTGTAAGTGGAATCAGAATGTTCATACATCTTTACCATTATCCTCATAACCTTAGATAATCTAAACTCTTTTTTTTTACCTTAGAAGTGTTAAGAATTAATTGTCAAGCTCTATTGACGAACATTCTTTTCTGAACCAAAATATTTTTATATCAGTATCTGCGTTTTCCAGTAGTAGTAGTAAAAGTAGTAGTAGAAGCGGCAGCAACAACAGCAACAACAAAACAGAACACCAGCAACACAACCAGCAGCAGCAGCAGCATCAGTAGTAGTAGTAGTAGTAGTAGTAGTAGTAGTATAGTAGTAGTAGTAGTAGGTATAGTAGTAGTAGTAGTAGTAGTAGTAGTAGTAGTGGTGGTGATGGTGGTGGTGGTGGTGGTGGTGGTGCTGATTATTAATGCAGTTTTTTGTTGGCTAATGCCATTGTTTTTGTTTTTCTTTTCAGAGAACTCCCTCTTCAAACAGACCAATGAAGTCAAAGTACTATAAACTCCGGAACAGAGTGGCGGCCATGTAATGACGTCACATCCTCCTGTGTTATTTATGACTGACCCCACCAACTTGGCAATGTTTTGGACACACGAGAATTACACTAATGTGCTAACATTCCTATCATTTCGATTTTCTTTTTTTTTCTCTCACAAATACGATAACGAACTAATACACGTGATTTCGTTGAAATGAGAAACACATGAAAAGTGAATGGACTTGTATATGTGTCGTCAATATTACAAGAAACGAAAAAATGACCGACCAAGTTTACTTTTTTGTGTATTACAGTGTTTTTTTAACCCGAGTTCCCCAAAAATGTTTCTCTCCCTTCGTTGCGACCGTTTTATATGACCAATGAACTGTTTATTTTCTCATTGATTCATGATGAACTATTTTCTGTTGAAAATTGCAAAAATAAAAATAGAGCATGAAATACTCTGTTTGACTGAATTGATTTGCACGTGTTTATCTGCTAACTGTGGGTCTGCTTCTGCCTCTGCTTCTGACTTTAGATCTCCCTCTGTATGCGTGTGTGTGTGTGTGTGTGTGTGATTGTGTGTGTGTGTGTGTGTGTGTGTGTGTGGTATGTGAGTGTGTGTGTGTTGCTTGTGTGTGTGTGTGTGTTCAGATTATGAAGCTCCCACTGCAACAAGTAAAACAAACAAACAAATAAACAAAGAAACAATAAACCTTTTTCAGGCAAAATAGTTAGTCCAGTAGCCAAACTGCCACCACCACTACCATTACTACCTGCGCTTACTACCGCTACCACTGCAGCTGGGAAAGAATAGCCTGGTAGATCTAGAATCAAGCGTATGACCCAGCTAAATTTTTTTCAGTAAGTTTATAATTTCAAAAAATCTGTTTAAATGTGTGGGTAGATGTGATTTTTAATTTCATTTTCTTACAACACTTAACTCAAAACTACAGTCTCTGAACAAACATTCATGACATGTTGAGCAGTGATTAAAAAATGCCACTTATCTTCTTTAAATAACGGTCTGCTTCACCCTGTCGCTAAAGACACAAAACATGCCCAGCATGTTATGCACACATTAACTATGTCATTCATCTTCTGTAAAATTCAGGTTTGCCTTGCCAGTGGCGTTCATAACACCTCGACCATGCGCAAGATATTGTGTCACACGTTAACAATGTCACTCAGCTTCTGTAAATGTACCATCTGGAAATAAAATTTTGACTTGACTTTGACTAAAATGAAGGCCTGCCTTGCTAGTGGTGGTGATGATACAAGCATAGGCAAATGTGTCCCATAACCTACGTGGTAGTGGGGAAGTGAGGCATCAGAGAACCTCACTTCTCCAGGGGCCAGCATATTCAGGGCAGTGCACATCTCCTCTCCTTCACTGCTTTACATTTCCTGACCCTAAAAGGGAAGGTACTCATTTACAGCTGTGTGACCTTGGGGAGTGTACTGGAGCCAACACGCACAAACGCTCACCCATCCAAGTGGTAACCACGCTCGATGCTACTTAACCTTAGCTGGGAAAATCTAGTTCTCTGACCACTATGCTATCCCACCCCCATATATATATATAATTTGATATCACACACACGCACACACACACACACACACACACACACACACACACACTCACACATACACAGAGAAGCTGCAACCGGTAACAGTAGCTAGAAAAGGACTGGGAAAGGAGAGAGTACCTAGCGTAAAACCAGTATGTGTACACACACAGCAACACACCACACCACACACAAACACACTCACACACACACACACACACACACACACACACACACACACACCACACAACTGACTAAAAACAAAGAAACAATGGCAAAAACAGTATAAACCCCTCTGTGAACTCTTATGCTTAACCAAGAGAAGAAAGGTGGGCACTTTCACCTTAGGACTTCAAGAAACCAGTTTCACAGGGCAGTCCATAAGAGGTACAGTAGCCTGGGTAAAGACATAGAGGCTGTGATCTCCTCTGGCCACTTTGATCCTGCAATGAAAAAAAAGGGGTTAGGCTATGGGCAGGACACAAGGAGAGTGAAGAAATAGTTAATCAGTAACGAAAACGAATTTACTGCGAAAAATAGATTAATCACGGTGGCTCTTTTCCCACCAGCTCTCCACAAAAGAGATTAAACAATTAAATACACAACAACACTAATAAACACGTAAGCGCATACAATTTGTTCATAAAACTATTCAAAATGAGAGGAACAAAGAAGAAAATATACAGATCTAAAAGACAATGACAATGGCAATGACAAATGACAATGACAAATTCTTTTATTTCGAGGATAATGAATAAGCACACAATGGCTTTTTCACTATCCAGTCCCCGACCGTAAGGATACATCTTAATAATATAATAACCCAATCTTATATACAGTCCTCGCATAAAAACAAGGGGAATAACCCTTTTCAAAACAGCTCCCCCCCAACAACCCTCCCCCCCCCCCCCTCCCCAAAGCAAGCACTTAAAAAGAAAATCCCTAAGAATACCCCCACCCCTAACCCCCACCCCCCAAAAAACCCTACCAAACAATCAAACAAGAGAAGGAAAAACCAAACCAACACAAAAGATGATAAAAAAGAGAAAAACAGACAAACAACAAGCAACAAGAACAAGAGCAACACAGCCAAGAAAAATACACAACCAAACTAATAAGTCATAAAGATAAACATCTAACACATGTCAAATGGTACACAACTTGTTCACATAATTATAAGATATTGAAATAGGGCACTCATTAAAACTTAAGTACAGAGGCAAGTCCAAAAAAAGTAATGAAAATATAAAAATATGAAATCCCTACATCATGATATACTAATGACTAGAAGCAAGAACGATAAAAGGTGAGAGAGATAGAGAGACAGAGACAGAGAGTGTGTGTGTGTGTATTTCAGAGATAATATCCAATATATAAATCCCAAAACAGTATGTGATCCCCTTCAACACTCAATTTAGATTATACTCGTTTCAAATTATATGTCATGATAATGAAATAAATATAATACCCATACATCCACACAATAAAAACCAAGAAACAAACCAAGAAGAAAATAAAAACAATACGTCCGTTAGGGAGAATATGGGTGGGTGAGTGAGTGAGTATGTGTGTGTGTATTGTTTGAGCGCGCGCGCGTGTGTGCTGTGTGTGTGTGTGGTTTGTGTGTATTGAGTGTGCGTGGTGGTAGGGGTGGGGTGGGGGGGGGAGTTTTCAGGGTAATACTAAAAATGTAATCCTCACAGAGCACAAACACGATCAACAGCAAAACCACTTTTAATATGTTCATGCAAATTGATGTCATGTAATAAAATAATGCAATCCCATACACTCACATAATAAGAGGGGGAAAAAGCCAATAAAGTCATAAAAGAACATCTACACATTGTAAGTAATAGAAACAAATTCTTTTTTTTCCAGGACAAAATGAAAAAATTTATTCATGTTCTTTTTCTACATCCAGACCCCGCCCATTGGTCACATTTAAAAAATGCACATCAGTACTCATACATTCAAGGCAGAAGCAAGCAAAGGTAAAAAACTTTTTTTTAAAGAAAAATAGAGAAGAAGAGAAAAAACCAAACAAACAAACAATCAAACCAACAACCCCAGACGAGCAAAAGACAAAACATACCCCAGAAAAAAAAACCCACCCTTCCAAATAACGGAACAAAAAACAGGAAACAAAAACAAGAACAACATCAACAAACAATGAGCAAAAACAACAACAAACAACACATAAACAAAAAAAAAACAACAAATAAAAAAAAGAAAAAAACAGCACCGTACCCCCTTCACACACACACACACACACTACACACACACACACACACACACACATCACACACACACACCAAAACAAAAAACTAACAAGCGAAAAACCCAAACAATCACCAACAAGAACAAAGTAACACTACAGCAATAACAACAGAGAGAGGAGAGAGAAAGGAAAGAGAAAGGGAAGAAGAAGAAAGAGAGAGAGAGAGAGAGCAGAGAGAGTGAGAGAGAGAGAGATAGAGAGAGAGAGAGCCAAACTTATAGATCATAAATTGAACAACCTTCATACTGTTGAATATACACATAGTTGTTACACGTGGTAATAAGATATTAAACTAGTGAGATTCACAGGAGCTCAAGTACAGTCCACAAGGTCCAAAATAATATTGAATATCGAAAGTATGAATATGCCCTTTATTAGAATAACACAATAACAAAGAAGGAGAGAGGAGAGAGAGAGAAGATAGAGAGAGAGAGGAGTAGAGAAAGAGAGAGAGAGAGAGAGAGAGAAAGAGAGAGAGAGAGAAATGAATTAATTGCATATCGGTCTTAGGCATAATACAGAGAGAGAGAGAGAGAGAGAGAGAGAGAGAGAGAGAGAGAGAGAGTGTGTGTGTGGCGTGTGTGTGTGTGTGTGTGTGTTGTGTGTGTGGTTGTGTGAGTGTGTGTGAGGTGTGGTTTTTCACGATGGTACTAAAGAAAAATTCCAAAACAGTACACGATCACCTTGGACACTAATTTGATTACTCATACAAAAAAATATGTGTATGATAAAATAAAATAAAAAAAAAAAATAAATAATAATAATAAATAATTTAATAATAATAATAATTAATTAAATAAAAAATAAAACCTCAATACGATCACCTTGGACACTTATTTTGATTACTCACACAAAAAATATATTATGATAAAAAAAAAATAATAATAATAATAATCATCATCATCATCATCATCATCATAATCATAATAATTAAATAAATTTTAAAAAACCTCAATACCCATACTCTTACACAATAAAAACAAGAAAGAAACAGAAGCGAAAGAAAAAAAAAAAAAAAAAGCAAAAAAAACCCAAACAAAACCAGCTAAATTCTATAAGGTCTTAGAGAGAGAGAAGAGAGAGAGTGAGAGAGAGAGAGAGAGAGAGAGAAGAGTGCGTGATTCAAGTATAATACTAAATGTAAAATTTCTCGAGACAGCACAGGATCAACCATCAATATTCTTTACGAATAATACTCGTACAAATTGAACGCATGATAAAGGAAAAAGCCCAACGTCAATGACACTCAATCAATAAGGAGAAAAACATCGCTAAAGTCATAAAATGAACATCTATACATTGTAGGAAAGAGAGTAGAGTATGGGGGGGGGGGGTGGGGGGTGGTGTGGGGGGGGGGGGGGGGTGGGGGAAGAAAATGTGAGATACTTGGAGAGTGTGTGAGTTTTGTGTGTGTGTGGTGTGTGGTGTGTGTTAAAGATTTTATGCTTTTGTTTGTAAACAGACAAAACAAATAAGACAAGGAAAAAAAAATACTGAATATCATTCCAAAATAGCAGATCAACACTGTGAACACTCTATTCATTATACTCGTACAGATTCACACATATTATTGTTATGAAAATATATTTCTTATAACAAATATACAAAGATGTATTTTAAAATAAAAAAAAAAAAAATTTAAAAAATAATATTTTAAAAAAAAAAAGGCTTACATTGCATACCCTACAACTTTCTCAACAAACAATGAAAATCTTGAGAGAGAGATAGGAGAGAGAGAGAGAGAGAAGAGAGAGAGAGAGATAGAGAGAGATAAGAGAGAGAGAGAGGAGAGAGAGAGAGAGCGAGAGACAACATTCCTGACAACATACAGGTAAGGGAAAGGGAAGGGCAGATAGATGAGTTATGATTGGAAAAAGGCAGATATGTGTAAGGGAGGAATAAGCAACATGCTTTAAGGGGCTATGGACATTGTTTATTAAATGATGGATGTTATCAAGTGAGTTGATAAATGATTTTGTAGTTTGTTATTGAATGAGATGTTGAAGTTTAAAACTGAATCTGAAAGGGGAGTTCCCAGCATAGTGCCTGAGTAAAGTAGACTAATTTGAATAAGTCTATTTCTCGAATAGGGACAACTGGGCGTTATAGTAATTTCTGGATTGTTTTAGGGGAAATATGTCATTTAAGATATGGATGGAACAGTTCCTGTCATGATCTTGAACATCCATGACTCCCTTTGTTATATTTTAGTCGTTGGCGTAAGGGGAGAATATTTAATTGAAGTATATAGTCAGCTTCTAGTAAGCATGTCTTTTTTTTAAAAAGGACCCATTTGAGAGCTCGTTTTGTACAGACTCAGTAACGTTTCACAGTGTTTGCACAACAGAATCCCCATATGGTATAAGCATATCTATTGAGGATTGTAATAATAAAATTGGAAGAAAGTTTGCCGTAATGAAAGATCAAGAAATGCTTTATTTTAGTTGAAAGTTGGTATATCCTCTTAGTGGAAACATGTAATTATGCATAGGTATGAGAGAAATGTGGTAAAACCTACTCCAACAGATATTTTCACATCAATGTTACCCGCTAAAAACCTTGTTGGAGATGGGTTATGTTCAATTACTTCCTTTTTTAATTTTGATGGGAGTAAGTTTTTGGGTGTTAAGTTTTGACGTCTTATGTCTATGGTAATAAGCATGCCTTTTGTTTTTTGGGGGTGTATAACATATGGTTTATTTCAGTAGTTCAGTCCATTCAATAAGCTGATCAGCACTTTTTTGTAATGCTTTTGCTAGAGAATAGGGTTAATTGAGGCACGTATGAATAGATGGGTCCTACAAATAGTTCGCCTTTGGATTTGAGTGGAGAGGTGGTCCGTTTAAGCAATAATGTGAGAAATAGAATAGGTCATAGTATGGATCCTTGTGGTACTCCATAATTTAATGGCTTGTAGTGTGGAATGTAGTTGTGCCAATTAGGACACACTGTTGCCCCTGTTTTTCTAGAAAGTGAGCAAGTAGTTTGAAAGTAAATTTAGAGAAATGGTACATTTTTTATAGTTTTTTTTATGAGAATTTGTGTGGTCAAATGTTCAAAAGCTTATTTTTGAGATCTACAAATAGTGTACTCCACAAAATTTATTTTCATTAAAAAAGTATGATAGCCAGTAGTCTATGAGGCAAATATCATGCAGTATGACATGAGTGATTTTGGATTTTGTCTAATCCAGACTGATTAGGGGTGGATTAAGTGGGTAGTATCTAAAGACGGACTTGTGTTTGTTTTATATGTTGTTCCAAGGGTTTGTAAAGGATATATATGATGAAATTTGGTTTTATTGTTTTTGAGGTTCTGAAGTGACCACCAGATTGTAGATGGGGGTATTACTTTTATCTGTTTTGAAGAGGCATTGTGGAAATTGGTTTTTTTTCAATACAATGTTAAGTATAAATGTTAGTGTTGTCCCTGTGAGTGATAACTGGAGCTGATTAAGCTCCAATATTATGCTGTCTATTCCATCAAGACTCACGCGTTTTACTTGATTGTTGAGGTGAGTTTAATAACCATCATACCCACAAGAACAACAAAATTGGAAATGGGAAGTTTTTGAAGGAGAAGCTTTCCCTTTCACAAGTATTGTTATAGTTCATTGAGTTTTTTTTGCTTTGATTTCTCATTTTATAATAATGTTGAGTAGAGACATTAATGAAAAATGATTGTTAAGTTGTCAGCAGTAACGACGTCTTTGATTACTATTTTGTTTTGGAAGATGCTTGTTTGTTAGTTATTTGATTTATGGCTCGCCATACAGTCTTTGGGTTTTGTTTGGTGGATAGTAAGTCTTGGAAATATTTCTTTTTTTCTCGCCGTTTTTGTGAGTTTATGGCATTTCTTAATTTTTTTGACTCTTCATAATATTTATGTTCTTTTAAAAGGTCTCTAAGATAGCATGCTTCTTCTAGTTCCTTAGTGAGCCAAGGTGGTTTGGGGGTATATTTGATTCTAATGATTTTTAGTGGGGCATGTTTGTTGTAAATAGCAGTAAAAGTGTTTATCCAAAATTCTATGGCTAAGTCTGGATCAGTAATGTTGAATGTTTCCGAAAGAATGGAGTTACTTAAATAAAGAGAGGAACATAGAACCAACAGGAAGAAGAAAGACATCGCAGAAGAAACAGAAAAGTGAATTCAGATCAAGGAGTTACAGTGGTTAAGCTTGATCAGGATAAACCAGTCAATAGATCTACCAATGCATGTTCATTCAGAAAAGAGAGAAAAGAGAGAAATAATCATTTATGGATGTGCTATGAATGTCAAGAAAAGATACACAGTACTTGTATGTCCATATCCACTTTGCATTGCCTTGTTGACAAAACATTCCGCAATATATATATATATATATATATATATATAATATATAATATATATATATATATATATATATTATATATATAGGCTACGCATATAGGCATTTCAAGACGTTACATTAAAGAGGACCACTTCAAACAGTGTTGTGCATTACATCACTATGAACATGACGTGTTTGAAAGAACAAATAGCGCATAAAAATAGTTACAGAGTACAAGTAGAATCTCATATGACAAAAAATGGGGCTTGGGGGCAAATCAAAACCACAGTAAATTTAACGATGTTTTTTTTAAAGTCAGAGAATACAATAAATCTTTGCTTATGTCTTCAACAAGTGCTGTTTTGTTTCCTGCACACGTATGATTCAATGCTTCAGTTTTTCGTCTTTTCAAAGCATGGCAGACAAACCTAAAAGCCTAACCGGCCGCCATGACACACTGATTAGCGCCTTGGATTTCAGACTGGAAGGTCGCAGGTTCTAGTCTCATAAAAGTCATAGGGATTTTTCGGACTTCGGTCGACTCCTACCCAGGGTGAGTGTGCTGTGGGCTCAGTGGGAAGACTGGGACCACACAATCGAGCGTCATCAACTTTGCTAATGGGAATTTGAGAGGAATGCTCAAATTACCTGACCAACACTACAGGTGTATCTCTCGGGCCCGGTTGACTTCAGGATATATTATGACAGTAAGCGCAGAGTACAACCGTGTTAAGAAGTCTCAAAGCACAAGCGCTTCCACAGCAGCAGCATCAATACTTCACCCTCATTGTCTTTGATGCAATAAGAACGCTTGATTCCGTGGTCCCAGTTACTCTGGTCTCATGTTGATCTCATATTAAGTTTCACCATACGCTACTGTGCCGTGGTGAGTTTGTGTCAAAGCCTTTGGGGTTGGGGGTTATGGGGAGACGGTCGTTGGAGGGAAGTGGTTGTGGTTGCCACCTGGGGTGGGAAACTCACTCAGTATGGGTCCGCGAATGAGGTAATACTGTCGTTAATAAGGGGCTGAGTAGGTGGTGTCTGCGTACGTTAGCTCAAAACAGGCACCACTGAGCACCACCAAAGTGACCAAGCAGCAGTGCAGGGCCCCTCTGGCTGGTGTCCTTGTGGTGGCCTAATATTGATGGGCTCCCTGTGGACTTCCGACCTTGGGGATGAGACACAATGTATCTATGTGTGACTGTGGTGGGGTGATTTGGGTGAACGGTATGGGAACAGCAGGACGGGGGACGTCACAGAAGATGAGACAAAAACAAAAACAAAAACAAAACAAACAAAAACAAAACAGAAACCCTAACTGCCTATGTCTGAGATCGTTGTTTGCTACTAAGAGCATTCACCAAAGTCCTTCGGATGAGACAATAAACCGAGGCCCCGTGTGCGAACACATGCAGAACATTTTGCGCACATATTAAATCCTGTTCCGATTTTCGAAAGAGTAGGCCATCGTGTGCCGGTGGGAACATATGACAACATTTACAAAACCGCATGCACACGGGGATTGGATGTAAAAAAGCACATGATTGCTTATTCCATTATCCTCGATATAAAAGAATACATAAATGAATACATTTCCTGGGATGGGAAAATGAGTTTAAGTGGAAACGCAATCTTTAGATATGTGTACTTTTTTAGCACTGTAACACACAAATAGCACCTCCAACTCTTCTTTTTGCCCAAGGGTACATGCTTCGTTGTGACTGTGTTCATTATACCTACAGACGTTGTTATTGACAGGTAGCATATAAAACCTCATCCGTACAATGAATACTGGAAATCAATATGTTTAGAGTTGATGAAGTTGGGGATGAGGGTGGGGGTGCATCCTGTATGATCAGAGACCTCACAGTACTCAGTTGCATCATCCTCTGTTTCGTTGTCTGTGTGTTCCTGAAAACTTCTGTGGTTTCTCTGACTGGGACACGGGGAAATCTTCGGATCGGCATCGTTTTTTTACAGACCCAGAGCCATTCCTTCCTCACTGTACCTATCCAGCGTTGTTTGCTTCTTCTTTGTTTCTTATTTGACTGACAGCAAGGGTTGTGGTCTGAGCGTGGCTCAACAAAGAAGATAAAAATCAACAACAAGAACTTAAAAAAAAGCAAGAACAAAACGAGGAGAATGATGGGAGAGGAATGATTGTCAAGAAGAAGATTTGAGAAGAAGAAGAAAAATCGCGAAGAAAAAGAATTACAAAGATGAAGAATTGCAAAGAAGAAATTCGTAAGGAAAAAATTGGGAAAAAGAATAACGAAGAATTGCGAAAAAGAAGAAGAATTTCGAATAATTGCCCAAGAAAAAGAAGAATTGCGAAGAAGAAGAAGAATTGCGAAGAATTGCGAAGAAGAAAAAGAATTGCGAAAGAAGAAGAATTGCGAAGAAGAAGAAGAATTGCGAAGAAGAAGAAGAAGACTTGCGAAGAAGAAGAAATGCGAAGAAGAGAGAAGAAATTGCGAAGAAGAAGAAGAAGAAGAAGAATTGCGAAGAAGAAGAAAGAAAAAAAAAAGAAGAAGAAGAAGAAGAAAAAGAAGAAAGAAGAAGAATTGCGAGAAGAAGAAAAAGAAGAATTGCGAAGAAAATTGCGAAGAATTGCGAAGAAATTGCGAAGAAGAAGAAGAAGAAGAAGAAGAAGAAGAAGAAGAAGAAGAAGAAGAAGAGAAGAAAAAGAAGAAGAAGAAGAAAAAGAAGAAGAGAAGAAGAAGAAGAAGAATTGAAAAAGATAAACAAAAAAAAAAACAAGAAGGACAAGAAAAAAAAAACAACGGAGAACAATACCAAAAGAATGAAAAAGAAAAACCAAGAAAAAAAAACGAAGGGCCCAAACGCCATTTTTCAAAATGCGCCCAAAAGCGCTTTCAGGTAAACAGAACAGTTTACTGAGAGGGGAAGAATTTAGAGAGAAAACCCGATAGAGGGAGGGGGAGATAGAGGAGAGAGAGGAGAGGGACGGGTTTGAGGGAGGAGCGGAGAAGAGAGGGAGAAGGAGGAGAGAGAGAGAGAGAGAGAAAAAAGGAATAAATATATTATATATATATATTTATATATAAGATAGAGAGAAGGAGGAGAGATGAGAAAGAGTGGGAGACAATAGAAGAGAAGAAAAGAGAGTTTCTAAAGAGGGAGACGATAGCGAGAATCGACAAGAAATCGAAGAGAGATTTTCGATGGGAGAGTCGATAGTTGGAGATAAGAGATATCGATATAAGAGACCGATGGAAGGGGATCGATATGTGAGAGAAAAGAGACATAAAGAGAACCGATAAGAAGAGTAAGAGAGATATTTGTTTTTTTACTTTTTTTTAAAATGTATTCTTTTATTCGGGGGATAACAAAATTTAGCCGTATGCGCTCTGTTTACATCCAGCCCCGTGGTATGCGGTTTTGTAAATTATGTCATCTGTTCCACAGTCACACAATGGCCTACTCTTACGAAAAGCGGAACATGATTTAACGTGTACGCAAGATGTTCTGCGTGCGTTCGCACACGGAGCTCGGTTTATAGTCTCATCTGAAGGACTTTTGGGGAGAGTGGGGTCTGCACTGATGTTAACTCCAGGGGAAAATAATCCCCTTGAAACGGGAATCGAACCCGGGCCATCAGATCACGAGCTGAACGCTCTAACACTGGGCTATCCCGCCTTGAGAGGAGAGAGAGAGAAAAGAGAGGAATTGAAGAGAGAGGAGAGAGAGAGAGAGAGGAGAGGAGAGAGAGGGGGAGAGAGAGAGAGAGGAGAGAGGAGAGAGAAAGTGAGAGAGAGAGAGTAAGTGAGAGAGAAGATACACAGAGAGAGAGAAAGAGGGAAATATTTTAATTTTATATATATTTTATATATATATATATATATATATATATATATATTATATATATAGTGAGAGAGAAAAGTGATGAGAGAGAGATAAAGAGAGAGAGAGAGAGAGAGAGGAGGAGAGAATAAAGAGAGGAGAGAGAGAGAGAGAGGAGAGAGAGAGGAGAGAGAGATGACATGGGTGAAGCTACGAATGCATCACTATTTTACAGACTAGCGTTGTATTGTATTGTATTGTATTGAATTTGATTGGATTGTGTTGAGTTGTATTGTATGATGTTGTGTTATGCTGTAATGTATTGTTTTGTATTGCATTGTGTTGCATTGCGTTGTGTTGCATTGTTTGTATTGTGTTTGATGAATTGTTTGCATTGTGTTATGTTGTCTTGAATTATATTTTATATTTTCTTACTGTATTGTATTGTATTGTATTGTATTGCATACCACCTTTAAGTCACGGCAGATTTATCTGCCTGAAATTGGTGCTGCTCTTCCCGGGGAGAACGCGTCGCCACAAGAGCAGCGCCACCCTTTTTTTTTCCTTTTCCTGTCCATATATGTATTTGGTGTCCTATCCAAGTGACTTTTTTCTGCAAAATTTTGCGAGGGACAACTCTCTTGTTACCGTGGGTTCTTTTACGTGCACAAAATGAACATTGCACACGGGACTTCAGTTTTACCGTCACATCCAAAAGAATAGCACCCAGACCACCATTCGTGGTCCGGTGGATAGGGGAAAAAGTCTGGGCCCAAACAGGGATCGAACCAGCATATACTTGAAACCCGGTCTTTTCGCTTTCTCGGTATGTGCGTTACTTCTAGATTATCGAGCCACTGTGCTGTGATGTGCTGCGCTGTGCTGCGCTGTGCTGTGCTGTGCAGTGTTGTGTTGCAGCGCGCACGTGCAGCCTGGTCGATTTACTGCAGAACTAATGTAGTTGCCATAGTAACTGCCGTCAGTATCAAGTAACTCTAGTACTCATGAGCGATAAGATGTATTGTTTGTTTGCTTGTTTGTGTGTGTGTTTATTTGTTCTTTATTATTATATTTTTATTTTATTCTTGTATATGGAGGATACTGGAATAATCACTTTGTGTTTTTTTACATCCAGTCCCGTGTGTATGCGGTATTGTAATTTTTGTCATCTGTTCCCACCGGCACACATTGGCCTACTCTTACGAAAAGTTGAACAGGATTTAACGTGTGCTCAAGATACTCTGCGTGCGTTCGCACACGGAGCCTCGGTTTATAGTCTCATCCGAAGGACTTTTGGGGAAAGTGGAGTCTGCATTGATGTTAACTCCAGGGGAAAATATTCCCATGAACGGGAATCGATCCCGGGTCGTCAGATTGTGAGCGCAATGTCCTGACCACTAGGCTATCCCGTCCCCCCATTTCAGTGTATTTTCTATTTTATGTTTTATGTGTGTGTGTGTGTGGTGTGTGTGTTGTGTGTGTGTGTGTGTGTGTGTGTGTGTGTAGTGTGTGTGTGTGTGTGTGTGGTGTGGTGTGTGTGTGTGTGTGTGTGTGTGTGTGTGTGTGTGTGTTGTGTGGTGTGTGTGCGTGTGTGTGTTATTTTCGGTGTTTGTATCATTTATCCTCCAAGGCATGCATACAACACGCACACGTGGTCTCTCAGTGGTTTTCATGACACCCTTATGACTGACTAATCCTATGTGTCTCTAAATGGTACACATAACACAACAACAAGAACAGCAACACTAACACCATCATCATTTCCAACAACTCCAACAACAACAACAACAACAACACCAGCAACAGCACTTATTAAAAAAACCCATCATGTTGCATGCGTTTTTACTTACATTAGTGTGAAATTTATGCACAGCATAAACGCTATGGATGCACCCTGCACTTACACACGAGCATATTTTATGCCGCACCCTCCCGTCTATACTCTCTCCCTCTCTCTCTCTCTCTCTCTTTTCCTCTCTCTCTCCTCTCTCTCTCTCTCTTCTCTTTTTCTCTCTCTCTCTCTCTCTCTCTCACTCTCTCTCTGCTTCTCTGTCCCCGTCTCTGTTGCCTGTCTGTCTGTTTCTGTCTGTCTGTCTGTCTGTCTCTGCCTGTCTGTCTGTCTCTGTCTGTCTGTCTGTCTCTCCCTCCCTCTCTCTCACACTTACAAAACTGCATACACACTAGGACTAGATAAATAATGTAGTATTTCAGTGTAAACATTAAGAAATGTGTTCTTAGATAGATGCAAATGCATTGCTTACTCAATAAAAAAAAATTCGTTTTGGCTTGACTTAATGATTGCTTATTCCATTATTTTTTTTGAATGAAAGACTTTATAAACAAACGAACAAACAAATGAATATTCTTTCACATGAAGAATATTATCAGAAAACATTTATCCTGCATGAAATCATTCGCATATGAGTTTTGGTGGGCTGCTTTTTTTTTCCTGTGGGTGACCCACGGGTACAGGAAGATATCTATACAGTGTCGGCACATTGCCTCACTGGACATACCCCCCCCCCCCCTCCCCCAAACCCCCTCAGACAGTTGGAAGGAAGGGAATGCACCCATTGTCAGACCACTGTCCTCCCAGCCTGGCAGCAGTCACGCCTCCAGGAGCTGTGTCTGCTGACCAGAGACAGACAGTCAAGGAAAAGAGTGCTCCCCTACTCTTCAGTACAGTGACGGTCACGTAGGGAAGACAGCCATGCATCAGTGATAGGGGATTAGCTTCTGCGGGGACTTATTCAAATCTCACTATAAATCAAGTACCTGTGTATAATAATAATATTTATTTTATAAAAAAAATAATAACAACAACAACACTAAGAACAATAATAATAATAATAATAATAAGAAGAAGAAGAAGAAGAAGAAGAAGAAGAAGAATAATGATGATGATGAGGGTGATGATGATGATGATGATGATGATGATGATGATGATGATGATGATGATGATGATGATTTTAAAAACGTGATTATACTTATATTAATGTTTAAAAAAATGATAAAGACAACAACATGTTAAAACATATAATAATAATAATAATAATAATAATAATAATAATAAATAATATTAATGATAATAATAATAATAAGTTATATAGCGCTCTATCTTGCACAGACAAATCAAAGCGTCGCACTCAACTCATTCCTAGACAGCCCTACAACCAAAGGGAAGTAGTAGTTCTAACAAGTCCAAATGACACACACAACACAACACAACACAAACACACACACACAAGGTTTAATCTTGGGAAAGGTGATGGGATTTTTGGTGTTTAAAGCAGGGTAGCTATGAAAAGAAACAGGGAGGAAATACCTAGGTTTGAAACAAATTATGACTTGAGGGG
>CM054163.1:30289951-30364951 GCA_028751875.1 Rapana venosa
GGGAATTGGTTCCTTACTTGTTTTTTTTTCTTAATGCTTTATTTTAAAGGAAAAAGTTCCGAGATGGGGAAAAGTCCACTTCTGCTTGAACAGCCTGTGTCTGTCAGCTCATTTTTACAATACATTCTGCTGCTAACGCCTGTGTCTTCAGCCACAAAAACAAGACCTTCTGCTTTTTAACAGCCGTGCCCCGTCAGCTCCTAACTAAAGTACACTTCTGCTTCTAACAGCCTGTGTCTGTCAGCCACCCACACTACAAGTACACTTCTGCTCTAACAGCCTGCTGTTTCAGCTCCACTACACACAAGTACACTTCTGCGCTAACAGCCTGGTCTGTCAGCTCACTATACTACAAAATACACTTCTGCGCTAACAGCCCTTTTCTGAGCCCCACCATTACTACAAGAAAATCTCCCGCGCTAACAGCCTGTGTCCGTCACCCCACTACACTACAAGTACAATTTGGCTAACACCTTGTCTGTCAGCTCACTATACTACAAGTACATGTCTGCTGCTAACAGCCGTGTCTGTCAGCCTCACTATACTACAGTACCTTCTGCTGGGTAACCAGCCTGTGTCTGTCAGCTCACACAAAAAAAGTACATTTCTGCTGCTAACAGCCTGTGTCTGCAGGACTCACTTATACTAACAAGTACACTTCTGCTGCTAACAGCCTGTGTCTGTCAGCTCACGATACTACAAAAACACTTCTGCTTGTAACAGCCTGTGTCTGTCAGCTCACTATACTACAAGTACACTTCTGCTGCTAACAGCCTGTGTCTGTCAGCTCACTATACTACAAGTACACTTCTGCTTCTAACAGCCTGTGTCTGTCAGCTCACTATACTACAAGTACACTTCTGCTGCTAACAGCCTGTGTCTGTCAGCTCACTATACTACAAGTACACTTCTGCTTGTGACAGGCTGTGTCTGTCAGCTCACTATACTACAAGTACACTTCTGCTGCTAACAGCCTGTGTCTGTCAGCTCACTATACTACAAGTACACTTCTGCTGCTAACAGCCTGTGTCTGTCAGCTCACTATACTACAAGTACACTTCTGCTGCTAACAGCCTGTGTCTGTCAGCTCACTATACTACAAGTACACTTCTGCTGCTAACAGCCTGTGTCTGTCAGCTCACTATACTACAAGTACACTTTGCTTGTGACAGGGCTGTGTCTGTCAGATCACTAAATACTACAAGTACACTTCTGCTGCTAACAGCTGTGTCTGTCAGCTCACTTTACTACCAAGTACACTTCCGCTGCTAACAGCCTGGTCTGTCAGGCTCACTATATACAAGTACACTTCTGCTTGTGACAGGCTGTGTCTGTCAGCTCACTACACTACAAGTACACTTCTGCTTGCTAACAGCCTGTGTCTGTCAGCTCACTACACTACAAGTACACTTCTGCTGCTAACAGCCTGTGTCTGTCAGCTCACTACACTACAAGTCACAGCCAACACCAGCACCATGAAGGTCACCTTCCTTCACCTGACCGCTGCTCTGTCAACAGGAAGTTCTTCGTGGATGCTCTGCCCATGGTAGGCACTGACGCCACCGTCACCATGATGACGCAGATGCTGACGAAGAATGACATCACCGGCATGGAAGCTGACATGTGGCTGACGTCACTGGCGCTGATCCAGGAGCCCACCAGCGCCATGTTGGATCAGGTCAAGGCCGTGCTGACGTCGCAGACTCTGGGGGAGAAAGCCATGCTGCCAGTGTCCACCATGGTCAACAACTTCTGTCAGCGTCAGCCCCAGTGCAGCGTGGAGCCCGCCGTGCAGGCCATCATGACGTCATTTGAAGACGTCATCGGCAGCTCCTGCTACGTCAACAAGAAGAACATGGACCAGGTCAGTCTATGATAACAAAAATGCGATAGTTGTTGACAGGTAGTTTTTTTTAACCTGAATTTGTGTTTGTATATTTCATAGGTTTATGGCAAGCTATCAGAGACAGAATGTTTCCAATAGAGTCCAGTGCAAATGATTACATATTTATACAATTATAATTATCAAAGAAAAAATTATAAGGGTGCCTTTGTAAACAACTTCACAGTTTTTGTTTAATACTTAAGTAAAAGACATGCTCTAAAGGTGCATCATTTCATTCTTCTAGCTCAAGCAGACTCTTTGGCAAACAGAAGATTAGAAGAAAGTACATAGAAATAGATTCTAACTCAATCATCTTCCCTTTTCTTTGTCAATACAAAACTAAGCTGAACAGGTAGAGAACTCCATGTCCTACAAGTCCACCTTTGTTAAGATGAAAAGTGCATGACACCCCAGCCAATGAAAATATCTACGTCTGTTTATATGAAAACATGTAGTTACATTTTTGAAGCAAGTAAACCAGAACAAGTATATATGCGTTCAGGACGTGTTCTACAATTCACACTTCCCAAACATAACGACCAGGTTACTCTTTGCCAGAGCTAGTACATACTCTCAGACATACTTCAGCCCCCACTACTTCAAACCATAACAACACAGTTACTCCCCTTTTACCAGAGCTAGTACATGTTCTCAGATATACTTCACCCCAAACCACTTCAAACCATAACAACCCAGTTACTCCCCTTTCACCAGAGCTAGTACATGCAATCAAACATATTACTCCCAGACCCCTACCACTTCAAACTTTAACAGCCAGGTCACTCTTTACCAGAGTCTGTGCATGCATCCAGACATCTCTCACCCCTACCACTTCACACCATAGTGACCAGGTTACTGTTTAGCAAACCCACTGCATGCATTCAAACATGTTGCTACCGCTACCACTTCAAACCACAGTGACCTGGTCACTGTTCAGCAAAGCTGGTACATGCATTCAAGCATGCTTCACTCCTGATACTTCAAACTATATCAGCCAGGTCACTCTTTACCAGAGCTAGCCCATGCATCCAGGCACCCCTCACCTCCACCACTTGCAGCCCTAACGGCCAGGTCACTGTCTGCTGCAGGTGCTGATGGCACTGCGCGCCATTGGCAACGCGGGTCACGTGAGCAGCATGGCCTCTGTGGTGAACCGCTGTGTGAGCAGGAGCAAGAACCCCATGGAAGTGCGTGTGACTGCCGCCCAGGCCTTCAGACGTCTGCCTTGTGGAGCTGACGTGAGTCATCCGTTCCGTTCCCTCCCTCGTGTGTGTGTTTGTGTGGGCGTGTGTGTGTGTGTGTGTGTGTGTGGTTGTGGGTGGTGTGTGTGTGTGTGTAAGTGTGTGTGTATGTGTGTGTAGTGTGTGTGTGTGTGTGTGTGTGTGTGTGTGTGTGTGTGTGTGTGCGTGTTGCCTGCAATTTTATATTTCGAAAGTTCAAATGGATAACGTGCCTAAAAAGGAAATATTTGTGACTCAGTGATTGTGCACTAAAAGCAGCATAGTAGAGAGTCACGAAGAAACAAAACACAGCATCAGTACGCTCAAAAATATCTTTTGTTTGATCATGCAGTGAGATAAAACATATATTAATTTGTGGTTCCCAGTATACCATGCCATTATACGCAGAGTTGTTTCTGGTCTAATAATAACGTCTCGTTGTACAACAGAGCTATTTTGGGTCGTAGTGCAGTGTCATTATATACACACAGAGCAGTGTCACAACATCTCAGTCATGATCCTCACCCAAGACGGTGTGCCGACAACTATTGCATGCATAGCATCACCATACACACCTACCCATGCCGCACACAACCTGGCTATATCTCAGAAACCTCTGACATATAATGATATTGCATGACATCACCATAAAGACTTATTCATGCCACCCACAGCCTGACTATATCTCAGAAACCTTCTCTGACACATAATAATATTGCATAGCACCACCATACAGCCATACCCACGCCACACACAGCCTGGCTATATCTCAGAAACCTTCTCTGACACATAATAATATTGCATAGCACCACCATACAGCCATACCCACGCCACACACAACCTAGCTATATCTCAGAAACCTTCTCTGACACATAATAATATTGCATAGCATCACCATACAGCCATACCCACGCCACACACAGCCTGGCTATATCTCAGAAACCTTCTCTGACACATAATAATATTGCATAGCACCACCATACAGCCATACCCACGCCACACACAGGCTGGCTATATCTCAGAAACCTTCTCTGACAGCGGAGAGCCGTGACCTCCATCATGGAAGACCGCCAAGAGGACTCTGAATTACGCATTGCCGCCTACCTGGCCGTGATGACGTGTCCCGATGACGTCATTCTGCAACGTGTGCAGCGCCTTCTGGAGTCTGAGACAGACCAACAGGTGAGATGCTCTTCCCAGTTGCCTGAACTGATCTGTAGCAGTCAGACTATTGGGACTGTTTTGTTTAAACATAAAAGGTAGTGGTTGAACTTTTGCAGGTATATGAGGCTGTAAAATATGTGTGACTGACTACTATGTAGAACATTTTCTTCTCTTATTAAGTTCACCTGTGACACGCATTAATTGTCTGGAATGGTGTTATTTTAGAAATCTCTAGAGTTCTTGGTAATCTGGTAGGGACAGGTGGATTATATTTTAAGGACTTTACTATTCATTGTTTATTTGCTAGAGCAAGCCAATGTTTTAAACATGGAATAATTGTCATAATTTGATAATCTAAATATCAATTTAGTTCACGTCGTGTATTTTGTAGAACGTAAGTAACACCCATTTACACTTGAGAAAGTACCCAAGCTGTACAGTGGTTCCAAAAGGATTTGTTTTGCGTCCAGGTCGGATCCTTTGTGTGGAGTCACCTGAGCAACCTGCAGGAGACCTCCAGCCCCCACAAGCAGGCCATCAGAGCCCGCTGAAGCACGTGCAGCTGCCCAGCAGCTTCGACCTGGGACGTCTGCAGTTCTCCCGCAACTACGAGGGCTCTGCTTTCCTCAAACGCCTCAACAGCGGAGCTGCCGCTGAGAGCAACCTGGTGTGGTCCTCCGCCTCCTCCCTGCCCCGCTCCCTGTCCGCCAACCTGACAGTGGACCTCTTTGGCCGCTCCCTCAACCTGCTGGACTTTGGCCTGAGGCTGGAGGGTCTGGAGTACCTTCTGGAGACCATGCTGGGACCTTACGGCTACTTTGGACAGGCCGGCAGCCAGGTCAGGCAGGGTGTGGTCGTGACATGCTGTGTCTGCTGTGACAATGTGTCAGGCGTGACATAGTGTGGAAGCGATAGTTATTGTTTAGAACATGTGATGCCGAGAACTGCAAGAATGTGTTTATTCTTCATGTTTAGAAGTTATGTGACCACAAAACATTTAATCAACTAAAATGGATTCACGGGAGAAATGGAGTTTACTTTTAATTCCTGACTATGCCAACACAACTCTCTTTATGCATGGCTAAATTGGTTATGACGATCACAGGAGTTCATGTTTTGACTACTATAGCAATTATTCGATGTACTGAGATAGAATATTAACAGTAGAACACACAATGCAGTCACACGAACTAAAGAAAAGAAGTAAATGATACATATTAAGCTCCCTTCTGTCAGTAATGTATGTTAATCAATAGAGTTATTAGAGAAGGGCCACAATGATTAGGCATATATGGCTATGATGATGATACTGCTTGCATAAATCGTCAGTGTAAACACAAAACAAATTTACTTTATACACATTAGTACAGAGACAACATATTGAACAGCATTAACAGACTGTCAGCAGTCAAAGTGTCATTTCACCCTTACTCTACACTTGCCCTGTATCCTTCACCTGCACCACTTCCACATCAGTGCAGAGTGTTCACTCCCTGTTTGCTCTGTGTCCTGTGTCCTGACAGAAGGACCGTCAGCTGGAGGAACTGAAGGGCTCCCTGTACATGAGGATGTTCGGCAACGAGATGACCTTCCAGCGCTTCCAGGGCCTCAACTCCTTCAGCTCGGCCACCTCCTTCAACCTGATGGACTTGCTGATGAAGCTGAGCAAGGACCACGACATCTCCATGACTCACAGCATGGTGAGGAGCTGGCCCTGCCTGTTGGCTTGGGTGTGCGCTGAGGGTGACTCCTTTCCGTGATGAGTGATGTGTCTTTGTAAGGATGGTGTCACTGCTATGTTTGCTTGTGACTATTGATCAATGATGACTGCAACTTTCCAGCAAAAGTTATTCCGTATTTGATAGTTAAAAGCATTGCTTTTTTTAAGTTTTAGCTGGTAGTTATTTCAGGGAAAGTTCAAAGCAACTATCAATGATATTATACAGGTGAACACATCAAACTCGTGTATAACCCTGTTTGCTATTCTTGGTGAACTTGATTATGAAGCTGAGCAACGAGCTATTATTTTTTAAATTTTAAGAAAACTCTTGAGATGTGTCAGTATTGAGCCATTTGTTAACTATCCTATTTTTTAACTGATAAGTTACAAAAAATATGGCTTTTGTGAAAGATTGAAATGTTCGTTTTATGTGTTTTAGATGTGCAAAAACTATATATAATTGCGTTTAAACCTACAAACGGATCGCACTGTAGTACTGAAGAAGATAATGAGCATACCTGTTATGATATTTGAGATAAAATCCCACTGGTTAGGTACACGCCATCATTCACACTGCACACTCAGTGTGTGTGTGTCAATGCTGTCTTCTCTGTGTGTGTGTCCATGCTGTCTTCTCTGTGCGTGTGTGTGTGTGTGTGTGTGTGTGTGTGTGTGTGTGTGTGTGTGTGTGTGTGTGTCCATGCTGTCTTCTCTCAGTGTGTGCCCATGCTGTCTTCTCTCAGTGTGTGTCCATGCTGTCTTCTCTGTGTGTGTGTGTGTCCATGTTGTCTTCTCTGTGTGTGTGTCCACGCTGTCTTCTCTGTGTGTGTGTCCATGCTGTCCTCTGTGTGTGTATGTTCATGCCTGTCTTCTCTCAGTGTATGTCCATGCTGTCTTCTCCCTGTGTGTGTCCATGCTGTCTTCTCCCTGTGTGTGTCCATGCTGTCTTCTCTCTGTGTGTAAGTTCACGCTGTCTTCTCTCTGCCTGCAGGAGTTTCTGGACACAGAGCTGACGGTGCCCACGTCCTGTGGTCTGCCTCTGACCCTGACCGTGAAGGGAACGGCCAGCGTGGACCTGAAGGCCTCAGGCAAGGTGGACCTGCGCAAGGTGTCTGCCTCACCTCGCAGTGTGCTCATTGACGGAGAAATCAGGCCCAGGTGAGCAATCCTGACACCTGCTGTCAGACCACAGGAAGTGAGTGTGTTCAGGACATAACAGTTTTAGCAGCCAACAGTCTATATGTTAATTCTTGATTGATATGGATAATTGTAGGTATCTGTGTATAGCTCTGCGTGTAGTGGAATAGAATGGTTACTATGACCATTTGTTGTATTTCTCATGCTTTAAAGTACAAATGGTTTACTTTACAAAAACAAATATTGCTGAAGCTAAACATTCTTGTTTCATTCTGTTTTTTGGGGGGAAGCTAGTTTTTTTTCATTCAATTGGTTTGTTTCTGTTCCCATGCCGAATAAGTTGTGTATACCTTTTATTCGGTGAGTTAATCTCTTTTTGTGATTAACACAGACAATCCATGAAAAGCAGTACTATTATTGTTTCTAAAGTTCTTTTATGAGTACAAAATGTTTATGCTTTTATTGTTTAACTGTACTCCTTTTTCTGTTTATTTATGCTTAAATAAAACTGTTGCACTAATTATTCAATGTAACCTGGGCTTCTTGACTTCAAATTCTAACTAATAAACTGCAATGTGCACATCGATTGATTGATACCAAAGATAACCAGTTTTGAAAACAACCCACCTCTGTCTGATTATTTGCAGCGGTGCCATCCGAGTGTCAGGCCAGATGGCAGTGGATGCCAAGGTGTCACGTGCTGCTCTACACGTGACCGGCACGCTTCACTCCAGCAGTGCCCTCAAAGCACGTGTGGACCTGGATCGTGGCCGTGTCTTGAGCATGGAGTTGGACGTTCCTGAGGAGAAGATGGAGCTGTTCGAGATGAGGTAGCTGACACCTGGCTGATTTGTTTTATTAATTGAGTCTGTAACACGTCGGTGCCATGTTTGTCATGGTAAAAGTTCTGTCATTCCCTTAACTCAGTTACAGCTCAGGCTTCCACAAAGTCTATTGTGAGCAAAGGACATGGCCAGACAGTCCAACAAGTGTACATAGTTGAGCTTTGTGTAGCTTTACATAAGTATGCAAAACAGGTCATATTGGTGTTTTCTGTTAATGAAAGAATCTTATGGCTTTAAAACTGAAATTTAAAACAAAGCTCACGAAAACGCTTATTATATACTGTATTACCCTTGCAGTGAAGGGGAAAAAAATACTGTTGTCATTATTGAATGCAACAAGGAAAAACTGCATGTATTTTTCTTATCCCATAACCTAACAACAACATCCCTTTTTAATGTATTACCTTATCGGTTTTCCTTTTTTTACTGGTTTAATTTAATGGTAAATGATGCAATAATGTAGTATCTTAGTATAATCATTAAGAAGTTTGTTCTTAGACAGATGGCTTGATGAAAAAAAGCAAGTGCATCGCTTATCCAATATACCATCTGGAAATAAAATTTTGACTTGACTTGACTTGACTTGACTTGAACTATAACCCGCTATCATCTCTTCCAGCTCTGAGTTCATCATCGTGCACAACACGGTGGAGAAGAAGCAGCAGATGATCACGGACAACAGACAGACCCTGAAGGTGTGCACGGGAGACACGGCCTCCCGCCTCACTGGCCTGGAGCTGTGTGGAGAGCTGCAGTTCCCCAACGCCTCCAGCCGCGCCTCTGGCCCCTACTTCCCCTTCACTGGCCCCGCCTCCCTCAGCGTGGCCCTGCACAAGAAGGACACCCACAGCAGCTACAAGCTGCTGGCCAAGAGGGTGGAGGTCAGTCGCTGCACCGTGTCTGTCTGGCTGGGGGATCATTGTCGACATGGACGAATAGTTATAATCACTGAAGTGGTCTGCTGTCATCGATACTTATGTTAGAAACATTTTAGAATCTGAAATCATTTGCAACAGCCGCTATTATTTTGGGTAGAAAAAAGAGTGTAATGAGAAATTGTAATATAACTTACTAATATTTACATGCTTTATTTTCCCTTCAGCTTTATCTACGTTGAGTTAGAACCTGATTTCCTCTAGAGGCATTTGCGTTGTCCCCAATCTCAAAGCTCAGGTAATCTCGAAGCACCTTGCAGTAACTAAAATGCCACAAGTCGTTTTCCAGCACCTGGTGCATTGTTTTGAATCAGTGCGAGTTTTTTAAGGTGTTGTTTCTGAATATATTTTTATTTACTGATACCAACAGTAAAACGATGACTTGAAAATTTATACATGAATCACTACAGCATAATAGTATTGGGTTTTTAGTTTCTGGATTGTGTGCTTTCAGAACAAGAAGAAGACAATGGCTCAGCTGTCCTTCAACACCCCTGGCTCCAAAGTGGACCGATCCTTGGCCTTTGACCTGGTCATGAACCACGCGGACAAACAGCTAGAGGTCAGCGCTGCTTCCCCCTGGAAAAAAGCTGAGTTCAAAGGTCAGTGTCAGTAGCCATGTAGAACCGTTCAAGTGTCGGGATTAATAAAATAAAATAGAATAAAAAAAAATAAATAAATAGAGAGAAGTACACAGCTTTTAAATATTCTGTACGCGTTCTCTTCACATACTCTAACGCATTGAGAATACAAGGCTATTTGCTTTTGATCTTTGTTTATGAAAGCTATATTATGGTAACCTAAGGAAAGTACTATGATTAAAACACCAATTACTATATATCATTTAAGATACACACTTATAGCATGTCTGATATGACAAGAGCTTCAATATTCTATGCACACTATGAACCTGAACGTATGAAGATGTGTGATCACGCTTGTGATATACATTACATGTCAACAGGAGCCATCACCAACACCAAGAAGTTGGTGGGAGTCAGCGGAAGTTTCGTCACCGATGACGTCAATGTCTACTCCCTGACCACAGAGGTGAAGGTCGACCAGTCCAAAAATGGCGTCAGGTACACTCCCCTGGTGGAGGTTCGTCATCCCGACATGGACAAGATGGCGCTGACTGGCCTTGTTCGCCATGGAAACCAGAGCTGCCACTGTGGATTTGACCCTGACCGGTGTGACCAGCCGACCCCTGAAGCTGAAGTGTGAGTTGGTGGATGTGCGGCTGTGAAGAGTGGCTTTCTGTTTTTGACATACTTGATTTTTGTGTGTGTCGGGAAGGGGTTATACCTTTAACACTATCTACATTGAAATTACATTTCGCTTATGAACAAGCAGCTTTCTGTCCTGTACACCTTTCGATGTTGGCGTCTATATTAAAAACATGGCAACTTATATATTTTGGTGGGAATAAAAACACATTTGTATA
This sequence comes from Rapana venosa, assembly GCA_028751875.1. Classification (NCBI taxonomy): domain Eukaryota; kingdom Metazoa; phylum Mollusca; class Gastropoda; order Neogastropoda; family Muricidae; genus Rapana; species Rapana venosa. The sequence goes on from CM054163.1 coordinate 30,300,302, forward strand.
TACCAAGTGTCCACTTTTACGGCATCGTAATTTTTTTAATAGTGAAGTTATGTATGCCATTTTTAGACTATCACACATGGTCTTTATTACATGTACGTCACTCTTTGATATCGCTGCTGCAGCTGAGATGACCAACACGCAGAAGGAGATGAGCCTGACCGGGTCCTTTGCCAACGGAGACAAGCAGGAATACTCCCTGCGTGCGGGCACCAAGATGAACATCGGCAACAACAAGAACAACGTCAAGATCCAGGTACCTCAGTGCTTCTCTGCATGCCGCTTTCTCTGGCACACGTTCACAGCTCCATTATCAGCTAGTCTGATATACGTTAGTGAATCTGGATCACAACCTTTCTGTGGTATTGATGCGCTATATGTTGGTATGGATAAGTTGGGGTTATGAGTTAATAACTATGCCGCCAAATCAAGATAATGTCTATAATTTGTAACGTGTGTTATCAATCCAAGCAAATGACATGACTAACTTGGGTATACAAGTTGGTCCATATTACAATTTTGTGTTTGAATCCTGTTGGTGTTGTTGTTGTTGTTGTTGTTGTTGTTCTTTTAACGGTGTTTACAACTGCAAACGTTGAAACTTGATGAAGAAACTCCACGAAGATAAAGCACACTTTGCTATTATAGAAAATAATAATCTTCCAATGCACCTAATATCCCCCTGAGCTAATCTATGTTCAGTACCCATGAAACAATGTCAGGGATGTCTTAAATGGTTATGTCTATTTAAGTTTCTTGCTACGTTGATATGTTTTCTTCGTTTTTTCTAAAATCTACATTGCAACATTCGTCTTATTCACTTTCTAAATCAAATTATAAAAGATTGATTTATTGATCGAAGTGCAGCAATATTATATGTTATTGACTAGTTTTGGGGCTAGTCTGCATGGAAATGGTGAGTCATACCTCTCTTAGAGGTGACACATTACAAACGAAATTGCCATTATGCAGGAAGCCTGCTTTATGGACTTCAGTCATAATAATTATATCTAGTAGCTGTAGATGTGATCCCATTCAAAGCATTCTAACTGCTGCAATCAACTCAAGTTCTAAAATGACAAACAACTAATTCAGAGCTGTAAAGATCATTACTCAAACGTAAAAACACAGAGCTACATAGCAGGGAGCAAATCTGTTGGCTTTGTGTTCAGGGTGTGTGTGTGTGTTGCTGTGTGTCTTGCTTCAGCTGCAGCCCTTCCTGTCAGTGAAGACTCCCAGACGAGAGGTGGCGTCCTTCAGCGGCTCTGCCCTGTACAACCAGGACAAGGTGCTGAAGACTGACCTCACCTTCAGCCTGCTCCACTACAAGCCTCTGTCTGCCCAGTGTGAGTGACCGCTGTCCTGTGTCCACCCCTGTAGCCTTCTTCTCTCCAGCAGAGCTGTCTACCAGTACAGTGCTTCACCTTGTGTGGAGTATACTTAGGAATTTATTATTTTATAATAAGACATAGTTAAATTTTATGCGAGGGGGGCTGTGGGTTTATTTCTAGTAAGGTTTATAGGTATATGTGATAAAGTGTAACTGCAAACGGCTTAGAATGAAAACAGTAATCTACCAAACAAATGAATAATAGCAGTCTGCATACTTTATTATACGTGATAGGTCCTTTATCCATTCACAAACGAAGAAGGGTTTGTTTGTTGTTGTTTTTCCTTGGGGTGGGGAGAGTAAATGTCATAGAAAAAAACAACCTTCCTCTCTAGCTAGTGTGTGGGCACTTCATATTGTCTGCTCCCTGCAGCATCTTTACCCTGAACTGACCACTGGTTTGCAGTGACGGCCACCAAGTCAGAGCGCAAGAACTCAGTGCGCTACGTCACCAAGGGCAGTCTGAAAAGCAGCGTGGTCAGCGGCAGCCTGTCCAGCCTGGTCAATGTCAAGAAAGGCCGAATGGTCACCGCCCGCACCACCCTGTCCTACAACGTGCCCCGTGTGGTCAGAGACAAGCTGGAACTGACCACCAAACTGTCTGACCGCTCCACCAAGTCCATCCTGAAATACAACCTCAGATCGTGAGTTGTCTGCCGCTGGGTGTTGGGGGGGGGGGGGGGGTTGGAGTGTGGGGAGGGTGAGGAGGGTGAGTAGGGTGAGGTGATGGGAAAAGGAAGGGTACATTTGCTCTAAGGCATGGATGCCCACACACAAACACACACAAACACACGCACACACACAGACACACAGACACAGACACACACAAACACAAACACACAAACACAAAAACACACATAACAAACACACATAAACACACACACACACACACACACACACACACACACACACACACACACACGCACACACACACACAAACACACACAGAGTGTTGCACTAGTTATCTTAGTTTGTCAACTGTGATGGTAGGTTCAGCTTTGTATTCACAACTGTAACAATTCAACTCATGATTTTTAGTGTTCTGGTTGAGCTGTTATTTGTTTTGTTTTGTTTTTTGCTTGTTGTTTTGTTGTTGTTGTTTGGTTGTTAGCGTGTTTGCTGCTTTCCGTTTCGTTTTGCTGTCTCTGTTGAAGTCGTCAATAGCAAATCAGATAAATAATGTTCATGTTCCCAGTTGCATTTTTGTTCGGTATGTTCTATGAAGTAACATCGCCTGTCTACATATACTATGGCCATCTATCAAATGTTAGTACCCCTCTCCCTATTGTCATAATTATCCTGCCTCACATCTGTCACTACATGAGTGTTTCTGAAGTGACAACATCTGCCTGTTGAAACCTAAAAAAGAGTTTTGCATTTTATAACTAGCACATCCCAATGCTAAAAAATCTGTTTAGTTACGATGCAAAGCGTTTTGTGCTGCCCCTAGAAATGGGAAGGAAACGCTTAAGAAATGCCAGTTATATTTTATAACAGTTATTTGTTTAAGAACGTCAGTACTGTCCCCTTTGATGACCTGATTCCCTGATGTCTGCAGGTCTGTGGACTCCAAGAGCTTCCCTGACTACAACGCGGACGTCAGGCTGAACCTGGACCACACCAAGAGGCTGTCCTCAGCAGAGCTGGAGGCCCGCTACGGCAGCGACCCCAAGGACAGAAGCAGACGCGTGCTGCTCTCTGGAACCGTGACCAGAAAGATCAAGGATCTCCGCAATGTCTTCCTGGACTACAAGATGACAGCCGAGGCCCCTCAGCAGGTCAGCTTTGCTTTGGAGTGAGGTGTGGCTTTGGTTTACATGTCAGCACTGTCAGTCAATGCCGACAGCAAGCCAGAAACAGCTGAGAGCCTGACTGTTATCGTCAAGTTAGGAACTTTGGGGATGGTGACCTTGTCTATAAGTAGAACCATGCATTCAGAAACTGTCGTTTTAGATTGCATGCTTCATTCTCTCCCAAAGAAAAATTGCTTTGGATATGATACAAACTGATCTTTTTTTCTCAATTATCAAAATATATCATTATTGTTCCATAACACTAGTTGCAAACATTTTCGCCTTCTTAGAAAGCATGGAAATGATACTTGCAATTTATATTAGTCCATCTTTTCGACTACACAAGTTTAGATACAACCCTTTACTCGTAGTACAGTTCATGTAATTAGATCAACAGGTATGATTTGATTTTGATTTTACGCATGCTTTGAACAATAAATCCATTGTAGGCAAGAACCAGCTTGTCATACTGAATGCTCCTGTTTGCACCTTTCAGAACATCGACGTGAAGGTTGACGGCAAGCACCAGCACAGTCCATCCAAACTGGAGTCCAGTGTGGCTGTGAGCTTGGCCAAGAGTCAGGATGTCAGCGTGGCCTTGGTGCTGGAGAACAAGAGCAGCAAACTGAAGAAGCTGAACGGGGAACTGAACGTCAAGGCTTTGGGCTCTGCTGTCAGCCTGAAGTCAGCCCTCAAGCAAGTCTCCAAGAAACAGGTACAGCCCAACACACTCCTTCTACAAGTAGACCTGGCACACAGTGATGTGAAGATGTATCATGCTGTTGCGACAGAATTCCTGAATTGCCAAAGAGTTGTGGTTAAAAATAATAACGATGCTACACTATTGAATCAATTGTATAACCGAAATCACTTGCACACGTAGAGCGAGCGAAAGAGAGAGAGAGAGAGAGAGAGAGGGAGAGAGAGTCTTTACCCAAAAAAAATCTAACAGTTCTATGCAAATAAAGCACGCATACAAAAACCTAGCGATTCTAACGTAGACTACACAATCTCCCCAACAGAGAAAAAATAGGTTTGTCTAATCTTAACATCAGCTGTGTTCAACTAACACCTACCTTGTCTATAGAGAACTAAATGATACTTTTGTTTCATACATATAACTATATACTGGTTTGTTTTCAGATACTCGATGTCGTCTGTTTTATGGCTACATTATCATCTATAGCAATGTATCTTAAATAAAGAAAAAAAGTAATAGATTGTCACAGCTACTGTAAAAAATGATAACAAATTGTCACAAGCTAGTGTAAAAATGGTAGTAAAATTGTCAGTTTCTATTAATAAATGTAATAGATTGTCAAATCTATAGTGTAAAATGTAGAGAGACTTTGAGGTCTACTGTTGTAGTCTATACCTCACTGTGTGTGTGTGTGGGTTCTGTTGTGTTTGTTGTGTGTGTGTGTGTGTGTGTGTGTGTGTTGTGTGTGTGTGTGTGTGTGTGTGTGTGGTGTGTGTGTGTGTGTTGTGTGTGTGTGTGTTGTGTGTGTGTGTTGTGTGTGTGTTGTGTGTGTGGCAGTGGGAGCACAGCGTGGACGTGAAGGCGGGTGGCAGCAAGCACAGTCTCACCACGCTGTACAAGACCCGGGGTGGCGACTCCCACCAGCTGCACACCACGCTTGACCTTCAGGACCGCTCCCCCCTCCTCCTGTCCGCAGAGGTCAACCTGGACTGGTCAGACTTGGAACTGACCGCTGCCCTCCAGCAAGACAAGGTCAGAGGTCATGACACGTACCTGTCTGCCGTCACGTTAGAATGATGTGTGTGTGTGTGTGTGTGTGTGTGTGTGTGTGTGTGTGTGTGTGTGTGTGTGTGTGTTTGTGTGGTGTGTGTGTGTTTTGTGTGTGTCTGTGTGTGTGTGTGTGTGTGATATCTTCAGTTTAACGTCTTTTCACATTTAGTGTTTTTAGACCGGGAAAAAATCTATCAAGAAAAGCAAACGATAACTGAAAAGTGTCAGATAACAGTACTGAAATAAAATCCAATCTTAACATACTACAAACACTGAATTATCGGACTTGTTATCAACCCTAACACAATGTCCAACAGTAACGATGGTTCAGACAGAATCTGATCCAGTGACAAACTTGGTACATCAGGCGAAAATGCTTTTAAATGTCAACAACTAAAAATAACATGACTATTGGAGGTCTTCTCCCTACAAATGCAGTTTACATCTTTCTCATCAGAGTGAGTGGCTGTTTTTCATGCTGTTTTGAGTAAATCATCCTCAGTTATATTTTGCACTATGGGATAGACTTTTGTCTACACTTCATTGAACTTTCGATATGCTTAAGGTTTTCTTCTAAAAGCTGCTATAATAAAAAAGTGCTTTTATCCACAATTCTGTTCATTCTTGAATACCAAATTTATTATGGAGATCACAAAAAGTCAGACACTCTTCTACAGTGATTCATCCTGGCAGGATGGTTAAGACGTTTGCCTGCCATCAAGTCAACCGTGAGGTTCTGGGTTCGTTTCCTAGCCTTGCCCTTTCTTCCCAGTTTAAAAAAAAATCGAACTGAATGTCAAAGTCCTTCGGATGAGACTATAAACCGAGGCCGCATGCAGAACATCTTGCGCACACGTTAAATCCTGTTCCGCTTTTCGAAAGAGTAGGCCATTGTGTGCCGATAGGAACAGATGACAAAATTTACAAAACTGCATATACATGAAGACTGGACGTAAAAAAGCACATGAGTGCTTTTTCCATTATCCTCAATATAAAGGAATAAATAAATAAATAAATAAATAAATAAATATCCTGGCTTTTTTCTATATAGTATCGTGTTCATGACATATTTCTGCACAAAGGTGTTCAGATAACCATTTGAGGAGAAAAGTGTCGCCATCACTTTTACACACTTTCTACGCTTAAAAAATTGCCTAGACATTTCTAGGCTCTTTGCTACTCACCTTGCATAATATTGGTTACAATTAGTACAACATCAGCTGTCCATCTATAGCAATGTCCTCGTCTACTCCACAGATGACCTATGGCATCAGCGCTACCCAGAAACTGGCCAGGTCACGCAATGGAAAATGGACTGCTGAGGTCACGATGCCCTCCAGACGAATGACCTTCAAGGCCAACGGAGGCAAGGTCAAGGGCAACTACGAAGGTGCTCTGCAGGCAGCCTGGGATGCTGACAAGGACAAGAAGGCCAAGGTCAGTGAGGAAGTCACGTGCTTTGACTGGTGTGTGCTTTTCCTTGACGTGGATCTGATGAGCAGAATCACGTGCATGGTGCAAGCAGTTTGTTGACAGTGCAGCTAATTACATTATGCTTTAAAAACTGAAACTATCCTTGTCCAGATTGAATGCTAATTACAAAGAATACTATCCCTGTTCCTATGTTGCTGCCTTCCCCGTTTTATCTATTCACTTGTCTAGCTCTGTCTTTCTGTCTCTTTGTCCGGACGGTCTCCGTCTGTCTCCATCTATTTGTTGCTCTTTTTCTGTTTCTATCTGTCTGTGTCTATCTGTCTGTCTCTGTCTCTGTCTCTCTGTCTCTCTGCCTCTCTCTCTCTGTCTCTCTCTGCTTATATAGTATATACTCTACTTTTTGCATCAGTTTCCAATCTTAGTTTTTTACTTTTGCTTCCTATGGATTTTAGTTACTGCTTCTATTGTTCCCATGCCTACTTATATATGTCTCTGTGTGTGTGTGTGTGTTGCTGTACCTGTCAGGTGGAGCTGGAAGGCCTGGTGGGCAGCAAGAGCAGCAAGGACCACTCCTCCCACAAGGCCCGCATCAGCCTCAGCACGCCCCTGCCAGGCTTCACTGACCTGGCCGCCAACGTGGCGCTGGACAGCGGCAGCTCCCAGCACACGCTGACCACCAAGCTGGTCCTGGGCCAGAAGAGGAAGGTCATCACCTCCACCTTCATGCTGGCCACGCCCTTGACCCTGCGTGACATTGACCTGGCCTTCAGTGCCGAAACCCCCTACCGCGGCTATGACAAGCTGGGCCTGGCCTTGGTTCACAAGGGCACTCTGGTCTGGCCACCAAGGTCAGTCAGGCAGGAGTTTTCTTTTCCTTAGTTGAGGTTGATGTGTGGTCTGCACACAGATATAGATATATAGAGATTCTTCTTGCAGCAGAAACAATGTTAACCCATTGCATTCTTTGTTGATTACACCAACGTTTTGTTTTTGAAAAAGTTGTTTGAAATGATAAGTATCTGTTTTTTTTATGAAATAGCTGTAGTTTTACTTATTCATGATTATGTCCTTATTCCTTAAAAAATGCATATTCGGAAGTTTTGTGCATTAACATAATTAATTTTCCTTTAGCGTCGATTTTACACACCCAAAATGTTTGACTCGGAAAGTTCCTTTTTAGAAATATCCAAATTTATTTTTATTGTTCCTATAAGACATTGTTGAATGATTATAATCTCAGATCTGAAATTATTTTATGACTGTAATGTCCTCTAGAAGGAAAAGATCACTGATGTATAGCTACAGCCTCGATAGCAATTCATGATGGATATGTGCATGCTTTTCTGACATCTGAAAAATCAATATAATCTACCATTTCCATGTAAATGAGAGGTAGTGTTTATAGAATCTTCCTAAATGGTAAACGGTGAGTGTGTTGGACACAAATACACTTAGTAATTGGTGTTTTCTTGCTGTCTCTTTTCCAGCTGACCTTGACCCTGCAGAAGGAGCAGTGTGACGTCACCCTGACTGCCCAGAACCGCGGCACGGACGGTGCACGTGACCTGCAGGCCCAGCTTGACCTCAAGTCCACCCTGCGTCTCAGCAGCCTCAAGTCCCTCAGTGTCAGTGCCCAGCACAAGGACAACGGCGGCCAGCTGACTGACAGCATCCTGGTGAAGGTCAACAACAAGGTCTACTCCTCGGCCCTCAACATGCAGCTGGACCCCAGAAGCAGCTCCGCAGACCTCACTGTCACCTGGCCCAAGGACCAGGTAACCCGCTCTGCGCCTGCAGCAATAAATAGCAGATGCACAGTTTACAGTCAGGGGAAATGTAGGAAGATTCGTTACTGCCTTCTGATTAAGTAGTGCAGGTAGAAACATACGTGTCAGCATGCTAACTGGGAAGGTGGGCAATATCTATGTACACTTGTTCCTTGATGAAGTATTAATATTCATTGTCTAGCATCAGATACATATATCAATGTCAACATGCTTATAAGAGAAAGCAAACTGCCATAGCCACCAGTATCTCTTAGGACAACCAAGTTTGCTGTATTTTACAACCAATACCCTCTACGAAAAATCAATATTTTCAAAATATACGTCATGCAAAGTCCTGCTAATGTGCCTGATACCATTTGCAGGGATAGTAGGAACACGCAGATACCCACACTGATCAGTGATATGAACTGTGCAAATGAGAGATTCACGATCCATGCTTCATACTGCTGTGGATATAATCTCAATGCCAAAGCCTCACAGTCACCACGATCACAATCTCTAAAATTCCAGCTGATGACACCGTGGTATCATTATCCGTTTGTTACGGTAGTTGTGATCTCTAATGTTTGAAGCTATTACTTACGTAATGGTAATTTCAATGTTCAAACTTCTAACTGATGTTACCGTGATCTCAATGTCTAAATCTCGCACTGATGTCACTGTGATCTCAATGTCTAATTATCATTCTGCTGTCATTGTGATCTCATTATTCTAATCTCACTCTGCTGTCACTGTGATCCCACTGTCATAATCTCACTCTAACGTCACTGTGATCTCACTGTCATAACCTCACCTGACGTCACTGTGATCTCACTGTCATAACCCCACTGTGTCGTCACTGTGGTCTCACTGTCATAATCTCACTCTGACGTCACTGTGATCTCCCTGTCATCACCTCACTCTGACGTCACTGTGGTCTCCCTGTCATTGACCTCACTGTGACGTCGTCACTGGGGTCGCAGATGAAGGCCACCTGGACTCACCGCCTCTCGGCCTCTGACCTGACCTGCAGCCTCACCTCCACCTGGTCCTCCAGCCAGCGCCTACAGCTGGACCTCACGGGCTCTCACCTGCCGGGCTCCCTGAGGGGCTCCCTGCTCTTCCAGTCCCCGGGGCCACGCGACTGGCGAGCTGAGATGAGCACACAGTATGGCGCTGACAGGGTCCAGTCTTCTGCCTCAGTCAAGGTACAGGTCATGGAACTGGTCTGTTTGTTTTTGTTGAAATGTTATCTAGTGAAATGATGGAAAAGTCTTTTTTTTCTAAATGCATTAATTTGTCAAAATGTAACTTTCTAGAAATAATGTGTGTGTAAACAACATAAACGGTTTACTTTTTAGCGGGTCCTTTTTTGGGATTCATAATCGTATATAAAGACACACTGCAATACCAAAAATGTCAAAATGTACAATTTAACTACTAAATGCGAAATACAGTCGCATTAAAATAAAACATGCATATCTAGTGAAGGTTATTGCAATTTTATAAGAGCAAATGCTTATATTATAGAACGAAATTTACACGACCTTTTCTACATATCAACCAGTCTTTTGTAAAGGGAAAAGTACGTTCAGTTTCATTTATTATTTCTTCAAAAAGCTACATTGCACGCTATATGTTTTGTAAATGGCTCATCACATCTGTCAAGAAACATATTCAGGAGACACTATGCAAACTTCAAACCCCAATGATCTCAAAAGTCCTCACCATCTAAGACTTAAACTGAGCTATAACAATCTTACAGGAAGCCATGTTACGTGTTGTATTAAAACCCCAGCGATGTCTCCTCCATTCAGGAACAGGACCGTGAGATCTTCAGTCACACTCTTCTCCTGAGTGCTGACGTCAGCAAGACCGACCTGGACTTCAGCGTGACGTCACCATGGACTGACCCCATCAGCAGCAAGGTCAACGCCAAGTATGACAGCTACCCCATGTCTGCCAGTGCCGAGGTGAGAGTCACTGGGCATGAAGTCATGCAGAATGGGGACCTAACAATCATAGAAGCTGTGCATATCCTTGAACGAGCAGAGAGTATTTCTTATGGGGGATTATATGGACGAAGTCCATGTTTTGAGATGTTACCGATGTCTTAAAACTCAAAAGCCCCAAACACACACTATCAAAAAAAATGTACGTGAAATCCAGTCTAGGAATAGATTTGCAAATCAAACTTTTAACTCACTTCTTTCAATACCCAGGAGCAAATCTACGACTGATGATGCAAAGAAACTGTGATCTCTACTAATGGCACTGATTTTTCTGCTTGAATATTGTGACAAAATACAATTCCACGCCGATTATACTTGGATAGTTGTCACCAAACATGATCAGTGAATAATGTTCATAAGTGAAGAGGATGGTTGATGAACCCTAATAACTACAGAGCTTAACAAGTACTTACTAGTAATTAGATCATCTTACCAAATGGTTCTACTTTGCTTTTGCAATGGGTCAAAAGCAATTAAAAATTTATAAATGAAAGTGAGCACATTTTATTGCTGTCCACATGGATTAGCATATTTGCTACAACGCACACAATGCAAATAATTACATGACTCATTAGTGAGATTGACAAAGTAAACGTTGATAATCATTAACACTTGAAAACAATCCTCTTGTCTTCAGCTGTTCTAAATTATCCACTTGTGTTTAATTTAAAAATCTTATGTCTTTTCAGTATACAAAATCCATCACTGCTTCACCATTTACAGTCCGTGATTTTTTGTCATTTACTCTTAGAAATGAATCCATAGTTTCACCTTTAAAAACCATCTGTTCTATCACTTACAAAATCCACATTTCTTTAACATTTACACAAAATCCATCTTGTGTCTTTCACTTACAATAATCCATCTGTGTTTTACTTTGACAAAATACATCTGTGTCTTCACATTTAAATCATCTTGATGTTTCACCTACAAAAAAATCCTCTTGTCTGCTTCAATCTTCAGCTTTATACAAAAATCCATCTTGTGTCTTTCACCTTTACAAAAATCCATCTTGTGTCTTTCAGCTTTACAAAAATCCATCTTGTGTCTTTCACCTTTACAAAAATCCATCTTGTGTCTTTCACCTTTACAAAAATCCATCTTGTGTCTTTCACCTTTACAAAAATCCATCTTGTGTCTTTCACCTTTACAAAAATCCATCTTGTGTCTTTCACCTTTACAAAAATCCATCTCGTGTCTTTCAGCTTTACAAAAATCCATCTTGTGTCTTTCACCTTTACAAAAATCCATCTCGTGTCTTTCAGCTTTACAAAAATCCATCTTGTGTCTTTCACCTTTACAAAAATCCATCTCGTGTCTTTCACCTTTACAAAAATCCATCTCGTGTCTTTCACCTTTACAAAAATCCATCTCGTGTCTTTCACCTTTACAAAAATCCATCTCGTGTCTTTCAGATCTCCTGGGCACCACGCCGGAAGGTGACAGCTGAAGGCTCTGTCCTTCTGAACAACTGGGACGACCTTGACCTCAGCATGAGGGTGACGACCCCAGTCTCCAGCTGGCGCAGTCTGTCAGCTCAGGTCAGCAGCAAGGCAGAAGGCAGCGAGGTCATCAGCCAGCTCAACCTGGACCTGGCCATGCGCAAGAACGTCATCCTGACCTCACGCCTGCAGAAGGACATCAGCGGGGTCCGCGTGAAGCTGACCACACCTTGGGACGAGCTCCGGGTCCTGGACACTGGAGTGGACACCAGCATCCAGTCCGCTGCCGGCAAGGTCAAGGCCGACTTCAAGGCCGTGCCTCTGGTTGGCCAGTACGAGGCTGCTGCCTCCTGGGATGCCGAGGATGATGTGAATGCCAGACTCCGCCTGGACACTCCCAGAGAGGACTTCCCTTACCTCCAGGTGAGGCACGACTTGAAACAAGCAGCGAGTCTGGAGGTGGTTCTCTTCTTCAGTTAAGTTTAGTGGAGAATGAACACACCTATCTTACAACAGCTAGACAGTTTATCAAAGGACAGAAGGACTTCCTGGTACTGGAAATGAAATGTCATGGATGCGTTTTAGAACCTCTCACTGATACTGAAATGATAATTTTAGCAGGATAAAAAAGAAAAGAATTTGGCAAATCTTTGACTTTTGTAATAAGTAAACAAGTATAACTGCTCAAATTACTTGACGAAAACTAGGTCATGTCAGCTTTCAACAAATCCCTTCCCATTCCGCCTAAAAAAAATATATGTCATGAGAATTTTAAAACCAGAAAATTATAAGTTCTTAAGTAAATTTGTCTTTGATATCACATGTGTTCTTGCAAAGGAAAAAAAAGCATCTCCCACTGGTATACACTTTAGTTTTGTTTAGTTCTAAAATAAGAGATATTAGATAATCTTTGTTATTTTAGCTATAAGCGCTGTAACTAATCTTATACATTATGAATAGCCATCATGGTCAGTTCTATAATGTACACAACGCATATTATGACCATCCCAGGGGAAACTGTTCACACTGTGACCATGTCCCCTTGATGTCCCCAGATCGTGGTGTCCAGCAAAGACAAGCGCCGTGTGCGTCAGTCCAGAGTGGAGCTGGAGTACTCCCCACGTCAGACCTACTCCCTGGAGTCCACCTACTCCTTCGACCTTCCTCTGGTGCTGGACGTGAACGTGGCCACTCCCCTGCAGGGCTACGAGTCCCTGAGTGCTTCCTTCAGACACAACAGGAGGGACACCGCCATGGATGCCTCTGCTCAGGTCGGTCATGGCTTTGGTCGTGCGGTGACTGTCGTATCTGTTGTTCAACAACCTCTCCAGAGAACCGATGTAGACATGCTCTCTGAAATATAACGCACACCCTCACTACAGAAACGTTCTTCCACAAACTTACAGTCTTATCATGTATTATGGCTAGTATATCATCTGCATTCTTTTTAGAATCTATCTACAAACTGAAATGACAAAGTCTTCCGTAAAATCAATGACCACATTTTCTGGCCTGACATTCTTCTAAATAGCATCAAACAGCATTTTCTTTTAAATTCAAATGTTTTGTTACATGATTTTTTAAATATCTTTTGTATTAACCTATACTATATCTGTAAGGAGACTGTTCACTTGAAGTTGTGTAAAGTTATGAACTCTTTATTAGAGCATGCTAGCCATTGATCTTCTGCTGAATTGTTCAATGCGATGTAGTAAAAAGTCAACCACTTAAAAGAGAAGTTGAAGCAAGGCAAGCTAAACAAAAAGGAAAGAAACAAAAGCAAGACAGAACCTATCGTCGTAGAAACAAATTATATTCTTGCCTTTCTGCTGTTTTCAGATCATGTACTCCAATGACAAGACAGTGAAGACGACAGCCATGATGGACTGGTCACGTGGTCTGGACGGCAGCATCACCATGGCAACGCCGTTCAGTGGCTGGGAGCAGAGCTCTGCCACACTACGTCATGAAGGCGACTGGAATGACTTCAGCAGCCTGGCTGACGTCACAGTGGGCGGACAAGGAGTGACCGGCAATCTGAAGTTCCTCAACAAGATGAAGACTGATGTCCAGCTGACTGTGACCACACCCTGGATTGGCTGGGAAAAGGTAACCCCTGTTTAGATGACTAGACATGAATGCCAGTGTAATAACTGACTATACTGCATGCTATGAATGCCAGTGTAATAATTGACTATACTGCATGCTATGAATGCCAGTGTAGTAACTGACTATACTGCATGCTATGAATGCCAGTGTAATGGTTCAATGAGAGTTTAGGCAAACAATGTGGATGTGATTGTTAAAAACAAAGAAGACTATGGAAATGAGTGGAATCATTAAATTCAACACAGGCCATGAATGTGACTGTAATAATTAAATAGGGATCACATACCACGAATGCACATGGATGTAGTTAAGGATGCTTACTAGTAATAGGTGTAAAACTGGCAATGAATGTAAGCAGTGACTACAATTGTTTTTACTATTCGTAATGTTTGATTCCGAAAAAAAGGGGGATCTAGAAAACTTTTTAACCATGTATATGCTTCTTTTCATAATGTTTTTTTCCTGAGTGATTTTCACGTTTCTTTTTCCCATACAACTTTCTATGGCCTATAGATGCCTAGCCGTTTTTGTTGCTCAGTTGTTGATGTCTGTGTGTGCGGCTGTCTCCACAGATCAAAGCTTCCATTTCCCGCAAAGGAGAGCTGACCAACCTGCGTGCAACAGCCACCTTGACCTGCAATGAGCAGAAGATGGAAGCCGCTGTCCTGACCAAGTGGAACTCCCGCAAGGCACGCCTGGTGGCCTCCCTGTCCTCTCCCTACACTGAAGACCTCAAGCTGAACGTTGAGCAGAACGCCGACCTGCAGACTGAGGCCTCCCTCAGCTATGGCCGCCAGTACACTCTGGACACCTCCAGCAGCTTGGTCTTCACCGGCAGAGAACTCAGCGCCTCCACCAGCATCAAGTACCGCCTGGCCGGACCTCGTCACCTGATCACCGCCTCTGTGGCCAAGGTGGGCTCCCTGCAGGACCTGACCCTGACTGCCAGCACCAGCATGGACCAGCAGGAGGTCAGCATGACCGCGGAGCTCAACACGCTGCGGGACATCAAGGCTGCCGTGGCTCTGAACACACCTTTCCACCAGTTCGAGAGTCTGAAAGCTTCTTTCCACAACAGCGGGGACTGGAGCGGAATGACATCGGAAGCCAACGTCCAGTACATGACCGACAAGAACATCTACGCCAAAGTGGACCTTGCCCTGCAAGACCTGAGTCAAGTGAGTTTCCGCGGCACCTTTTCCTCCCCCTTGAGTGGCCTAGAGCACGGCACTCTGTCTCTGTCCCACGCGATGGGCTCTGAGATGCTGAGCGGATCCCTCTTCCTGGACACCTCTGTCGGTGACTTTGGCCCCCTGGACGGCTCCTACCAGATGACTGGACACGTAAGCAACGTCAAGGCCGAGTCCCGCGTGACCTTCAACAACCAGCTGATGCTGGACGCCACCATGACCCACAAACTGACCTCCAGCCGACTGAGGTCCTCTCTTCACCTGATGACTTCCATGCTGCCAGAGCTGAGCATGGAAATCAACCACCAGGGCAGCCTCCAGCGTTTCACCAGCAAGGCTTCTGCTTCACTGGGTCAGGACAAAGTGTCTTCAGAAACACAGTGGTCCCTGAGTGGGGACAGCGTTGACCTCAGCCAGTCCTTGTCCTCCAATGTCCGGGGTGACGTCAACCAGGCCGCCATCGCCCTGTCCAAGCTGGGTCCCCTCAGTGACGTCACCATGCAGCTGTCAGGCAACGTCAACGCTCAGAAGGCCAAGGTTGTCGGCAAGCTGACCACCAGCCATGACCTCTCTGCCACCTTGGAAGTGGAGTCCTCTTTCCGTGGATACCAGCAGATGGGTGCCAGCTTCCAGAGAACTGGAGACTTCAGCGACCTGACTGTCACCGCCACCGCTAACCTTGAACGCCAGAGAATGGAAATGTCCAGCAAGTTTAGCCAGGACAGTGAAGTCAGAGGCTCCGTTGAAATCACCACACCTTTCATCAACTACAGGGAAATGGGAGCCTCTTTCAGCTATGGTGAAGAAAACGCCATGCTTTCTGGAAATCTGCAGAATGACAAGATCGAAGCCACTGGCAGGTTTGTTAACAGCGGCATCACAGAAGGCAACCTGGACATCACAACCCCTTTCCGTGGCTACAGGCAGATGGCAGCATCCTTCCACTATGACGGTGAGAATGCCAGAGTGTCAGGCAACCTTCAAGACAAGAAAGTGGAGGCTACTGGCAGATTTGTCAACGGTGATGATGTCGAAGGCAGCCTGCAGATTACAACGCCTTTCAACGGATATCAGCAGATGGGAGCATCCTTCAACTATGGCGGAGAGAACGGCAGAATTTCGGCAAATGTCGAAAATGACAAAGTTGAAGCTACTGGCAGATTCGTCCGCAGTGATTCCACCGAAGGCAACGTGGACATCACCTCACCTTTCGAAGGCTACAGGCAGATGGGAGGGTCCTTCACCTACGGCAGTGAAGACGCCATGATTGCCGCCTACCTTGAGAATGGCAAAGTTGTGGCCGCTGGCAGATACACACCTGGTGATGGCAGCGTGGACATCACATCGCCCTTCAGTGGGTATCAGCAGATGGGAGCATCCTTCAACTACGGCAACGGAGACGCCATGGTTTCAGCCTATCTCCAGAGCGACAAAGTCGTTGCCACTGGCAGGTACGCACCTGGTGAGGGCAGCATTGCCATGGAGACCCCCTTCGCTGGATACCGGCAGCTGGGGGCTTCCTTCAGCCAGGACAGCAACAGCCTGACAGCCGCTGCCAGCCTGCAGAACGACAAGCTGGAGGTCACCGCCCAGTATGACCCTGCCCATGACGTCACAGGCTCGCTGAACATCGCCACCCCGTTCCCTGGCTACACCCAGCTCGGAGGCCAGTTCCGTTATGCCGGAGACAGCAGTGACGTCACAGTCACCGGCAGCGGGCATGTGGAAAGCAGCAGCGTGGAGGTCACCGGCAGATTCCACCATGGGCAGGACGTTTCAGGGTCCATCGAGATGACCACGCCTTTCCTAGGCTTCCGCAACATGGGGTCGTCCTTTGCCATGAAGGGAGACTGGAGCGACCTGACCTTGACCGCAGATGCTTCCCTGCAGAGAGACAGAGTCGATGTCAAGGCCACCTTCCAGAACGGCAACGACATGTCTGGCAGTGTCAAGGTCAACACCCCCTTCAGCAACTACCGCTCCATGGGAGCCTCCTTCCAGCAGACTGGAGACCTCAAGGACCTCAGTGTTCTGCTGGCTGCTGACCTGATGCAGGACAAGCTGGAGACCAGAGTGACCTTCACCAACACAGACTCCCTCTCTGGCTCTGTCAGCATGGCCTCCCCTTTTGAAGGATTCCGCCAGGTGGGAGCCTCCTTCAAGCACACGGGCGCTGCTTCCAACTTCAACAGTGAAGGCCAGGTCACCTACATGGATGGACAGACCATCTCTGGAAAGGTAAGTCAGTACAATTGTCTCACGCGAGTTGCTTTATTTTTAAATTTTGTGTTTTTACAGGGGAACATTTTTTTTTAAATAACAAATTTTAATCTGATAATTCACTCAAGCATGTCATGTTATGGGAGACACTTTTAAAATGTGCAGTTAACAAGTAGGCCCTTGAGCCGTTCTGATTGTCATACTAAATTATCTAACTGGGAGGGATATGTCATTCACAGCATTTTTGGTCTCCCAACAGCTTTCAACCTGGATGCTTTAGGGACGGATTTGGTTCTGTGCCTTGCACCAGTTCAGTCCCTAATGTACTTAGCTGTGATTGTGCCCACCCTTTTGATAACAAAGGACGGTGAGCAGGGAGAAAATAAATACGGCTTTAACTGCTGGATCTTAGAGATGCCATGTCTGACACTTTGCTCCTCAATACCACAAGATTTTGGAAACCTGATTGTACTTTAAAGCTTGCCAGAACTTTAATTTGAAAATCTGATTTATCCTTAATCTTAACCCCCCCGACCAGCGTCTAAAAAAGTCAATGTAATAGCTAAATTAAGTGTTTGTACATAGAAACAAAAATCAATTTGCACTGTGGCAAGCTCATTTACTTCTAAAAGGTGGGAAATATTAATTGTTTTACTAAGGCAGACAAAGCCTATAACGTGTGCAATTGTAACCACTTCTCTTTAACGTTGTCTCTGTTTAAATCATTGTCTCTGTTTTAACATTGTCTTGACGTACACTGTCACTGCTTGTAATTCGTCCCGTTGTACAATTTTATGACGTAACAGTGTTTTTGTAATGTCTCTGTTGTAACATCGTCCTGTTGTAATCGTCATTGTAACCATGTCTCTGTTGTAATCGTTGTCTCTGTTTGTCACGTCTTTACTTGTTGTAGTACCACTGTCTCTGTTGTCATGCTCTATCATTCTATGATAACCATGTCTCTTGTAACCATCCTCTCTGTTGTAACGTTGTCTCTCAGGTCAACTTCCTCAACCACCACCTGAAACGCATCGAGGCTTCTGCCGAGCTGACCACTCCCTTCAGCAGCTGGGAGACGACCACAGTGAGCTACAGGCACTCTGGAAGGAGCAACAGGTTCGAGTGCAACGCCATGCTGGAGTGCAGCCGTGGCCAGAAACACACTGCCGACCTGAAGGTCAGAGCTTACACTATGGATCAGCGTCACTGTTGTTACTGTTTGTGTAGGGGGTTGGATGATGGATGACAGGTCAATGATGATAACGTTTCCTCCTGCTAATAAGAAGTACATATATTTTTAAGTTTACAAACACATGGAGTTTGTTTTTTTTCACTTCAGTTTATTAGACAAAGAATGAGAACCACAAACAAAACAAACACAGCTGAGAGATACATAGAGACAATGTATTTATTCCAGTGTATGGGATAGGCGGAGGGGAGGGTGACTACATAAATGCACTTAAACAGTTTATCTGCTGTGCAAATACGTGTCTACTAAATCATTTTGAAGGCATTTTCAATTGTGTATTTTATGGTTTCATCTCTTTAGGGTCAGGGAAGGTAAAGCAGCGAGGAAGAGGAGATGGGCGCCGCCCTCAATGTGCTGGCCCTAGGGAAGTGAGGTCTCTGACGCCTCGCTCCCCGAAGACCTTATAGGTTATGGGACTCCTTTACCTATATGGCTTCATAAAACCAAACAAATGTTATGCAGTGAGAGTGGCCCACATTCTGCTCTAAGAAGGCAGGCAGAAGTCCATGCATGACTCTGTGTCTTACAGGTGGACCTGAGAAGAGACCAGAAGGTGCAGGTGACAGTGACCACTCCCTACGACGGGTTCCGCCTGACGGAACTGACGCACGCCTTCTCCCTCAGTGACAGCGGTGTGCAGTGGAGCGACACTCTCCTCTACGGAGAAGGGCAGCGGGCCTCCAGCCAGCTGACTGCCTCTTACCCCGGCAACAAGTTCACCTCCACCTTTGACCTCCAGACACCCTTCACCTCTGACCTGTCTGCCGCTGTGGACTTCCAGGGCGTGCTGTCTGCTCACAAAGGAAACCTGGTAAGTTCTGCCGGTGTGCTGGCTGCTGACGCCACACCCACGCCGTGTCTGAACCCTGTAGTGGTGACCTGGAGTGTTGGCCCTGGGCAGGAGAGCATGTCCCATTGCTGGATAAGCCTCACTGCATACAAGGAGAACAACACGGACCGTCAGCTAAACGTCGCTTAAGTCCCAACTACGGTCATTAAAGTAGAAACAGGAGTATATAAGAGTATTACAAAAAATGCATGCGATGGTCATGTTGAGAAATGTGATGACAATTTATCTGTAAATCAGCAATGTGACCTAAAATCTGTTGTCTTCAATCTAATAAAAAATGCTAACTGTCTTTAATATCTTGTACTCGAAAGGATAAGTTATTAGCTGTGTTTTTGATCTGGGCCTTGTAGACACAGTAGATTAAGCAGCACGCGCATTTTTCTCTCCGTAAGTGTGACACCTTCAAATACCATGTCATTATCATCTTCCTAATTTCTTATGCGTATGTTTATGATAAGAGGGACATTAATTTGATTAGCTTCACTTGAGATGAAACGAAATGTATTATCTCTACAGTTGCATAAACCGAGTTTACTTTACTGCTTAGCAGGCCCATAAAGAATGATCACACTATCTTTATTTCGGTATCATTCATGTCATAAAAGATGCATTCAAAATATGTATATGATGAAAGTGGAAATGATTATCTAAGTAACTCTGTGTGTGTGTGTGTGTGTGTGTGTGTGTGTGTGTGTGTGTGTGTGTGTGTGTGTGTGTGTGTGTGTGTGTGTGTGTGTGTGTGTCTATGTACAGATGGTGAAGTACGGCGACAGACTGCAGTTCACGGACAGCATGGAGTTCCAGATCACTGACAGTCCCCTGATGCTCCTCAAGGACACCATGACCTACACCATGGATGACGTCACCACCACACAGTCTGTCTTCCTGCGTCGTGAGGGACCCTGGAATGACGTCACCCTGACAGCCAAAGGACAGCGGAATGGCCAGGACATCGGCGTGGACACTTCCTTCAAGAACACCTTGACAGAATGGAGGCCAGTGTCAAGGTCAACACACCTTTCGATGGCTACAGGTAAATATGTGTACTCGTTGTGAATAGTAAGAGAGTTCTGGAGGGAAGTGAACAGTAAATGATGTTAGCCTTTCACTGCTCCTCTAATCTGGAAGGAAATGACTATAATTATGCGAAATATAACATTAGGCAGAACGCATACAGTTATGAAAGCATACATACCTAAATAAGACTGTATTTCGTCAATTCAGGACACATTTAATATACAAGAATTAGCCAGAAATGAAGTAAGGTGCATCGTTCAATTCAGTGTACACAATTACATGTTTACAGTGATATTACTGATACATACTATTCTGTCAATCAAATTTCAGATCAGAACTTTGAAAAAACATTACATGTTTTTAACAACCTAATGTGATGCTGCTGGATGTAAAAAAGCACACGATGCCTATTCCATTATCCTCGATATAAAAGAATAGATAAATAAATAAATAAATACAATCTTTTTCATGTTGATTCTTTGTTTCTAGTATGATCATATGCAATCTCAAACAAAACAGCCATGACATTACCCTAACCAAATGATGCACGGCACCCTGTCACACACACGTACAGACGACGCCTTCACGAAGCCCCCCTCTGTTTCCTCCCCGCTCTCAGGGACATTGGAGCCAGCTTCCAGCAGGTGGGAGAGGTGAGCAGCACGTTCAGCACCGAGGGCAAAGTGGAGTACACAGATGGACAGGAGATCAGCGGCAAGCTGGACTTCTTGCAGGCCCGTGGACAACGGCTGGAAGTGACCGCAGAGCTGACCACTCCCTTTGAAGACTGGACACAGACTCGTGCTGAGTACAGACACCAAGCTGACCACAGTGAGCGTAGAGGTTGTGTATTGGTCACTGTGTAGTCACTGACCACTACTATAAAGCACACATGACAGTGAATGAATACATGTTATGGTTGTTCAGCAATATTATTTCGAAAAAAATTACAGTGTTCATGCTGTTTTATTAATTTGTAATGCGGAAATATAAAGTTTGCTGTTATTTGCGGTGATGTATAATCAGTTTAATTTCGACAAACACACTACGCATATTGTGAAAGGTCCATATGCTATGGCGTATACAATATGAAGACGTCTACAGATTCTGCAGTTGCGCACCCCTCAACCCATGTGTATTTGTGCACCACAAACACAGTATTACAGTTGTCAATACTCAGCTAAACAATTGAGAAAGATAATCCACTTTACATGGTTTATATATTTATAATTCTCTCTAGACGCAGTAATGTTGTTTTCCATTATTTTTATTCCTATAATAAAGCATGTATGAGCCGTAGAAAGAAGTGACTGTTTCCAGACTATAATTGTTAAAATATATTTGAACAGTGTAAATGGTGTGATGATAAATGTATGATCAAACCAAGAACTTAATTTGACTGATATAACAACTAGCGTGAAATAAACAGTTTTAGCTCAATCATACATTAGTCATCATGCTGTGAAAAGATACATATCGCATCTAGTTTTATGTCGTTTTACATGCATTTTTATTTATCGCAATTTCTTTGAGTTTTAAGGACATAGTAGTAAACACTCATGCTGAGGTTCATCATCCAGTCTCCATGTGACATATTTTCACCAATTTTGTTTCTCAAGCGTGCTTGCTTTTCTTGTTAGAAACAGTTGTGATCGTATACTTGTATCATAACACTGATACAGTCTCACTTGTGATCGTATACTTGTATTGTAACACTAAAACACTCTTTGCCTGACGGTAACATTGCAGTAAAGAGGTGTATTTTAACACTAATGCACTCTCACTTGTGATTGTATACTTGTATCTTAACTTTAATACACTCTCTGCCTGACGGTAACATTGCAGTAAAGATGTGGACTAAGTGGTCTGTCATTGGTCCAGATGGAGTCACGTGCTACGCTGGCGTAGAGTACCACCAGGGCCAGCGTCTTACCGGCGATCTGCGTGTGACGTCATCTCCCCATCCGGAAGTGACGTTGACGGTGAAGACTCCCTGGACCAACTGGGAGCAGATGATGGCCACAGGCTCTGCCGTGAATGACGGCTGGGGTCACAGAGAGGTCAGTCAGCTGTCTTTTCTTTTTTTAATTCTGTGGCACTGTATGGTGGACAGATCAACCTGCAGTATTCAGTAATGCTAAATGTCTGGTCAGTTTTGCAAGGAAACAGACAAAATATCCACGGCTAGGTTTAAAGTGTTGTTATGCTTTGACATTATATAGTTGAGATTATCTTTATTGGCAAGCTGTCTTTGATATAACAACTAGTATTGTCTACTAAAGCGAATAGATATTCGAAGCTGTAGCCTGGCAGCTAATATGTCAAGCTTATTGAAAACAGTTATACATGCTAATTCTTCAGTGTGTATTTTCCATCTCACAGAAATTCATACGGTGGATAGTGGCATAAAGTGCAGACTTTTATTTTGCTCACATTCACATACATTTAGTATAGAAAAAAAGCACTTGCTGACAAAACAAAGGAAAACACTGGAGAGCCATGTTTCAAATATTGTTTAAAACATGCTGTTATGATCCAAATCATTCACTAATCATTAGATATGTGAAATAAGCAGCAATAGCGTATGTTTGCATGCTTTGCGTAAAGTGTGTGTACGCTTTGAATAAGGCGTGTGACAGGTCGCTGGTGTGTGTTTCGAATATAATGCGTGACAGGTCCCTGTGCTCATAGCTCTATTCTGACAAAGTCAAGGTGTGTGTGTGTGTGTGTGTGTGTGTGTGTGTGTGTGTGGTTCTCAGGTCTCCTCTAAAGTGGACCTGGGTCAGGGTCACGTCTACACCCTGCAGTCCTCCCTCACCGCCAAAGACGATGCCGCCACATCCTTCACTGCTCGTCTGACCTCGCCCCACGCTGACTGGCACACGCTGGAGGCACGCGCTAGTCACCAGGGAGGTGTGGAGAACTTCCAGAGCTCTGCCTACCTGAGCACTCCCCTCCTGGAGTCCCTCAGCGCTTCAGCCAGCCTCCGCTACAGCTCTCTGTCTGACCTGACGGCCACGGCCTCTGTGGACACTCCTTTTGAAGGCTCAAGGACTGGAAGCTGGAGGTAAGGGGACTGTGTTGGGGGTTAACTTTCATGAGTTATAGTATTCTGGTGTTGGTTTCAAGGAAGTAGCATTGGGGAAATTGAATTAGGTGTGTTGGTGTGTGTGTGTGTAGTGTGTGTGTGTGTGTTGTGTTTGTTGTTTGAGTTCAATTTTACTCTGTTCAGGGTGTTGAGTGGTGAATGTTGTGATGTCAAGGTGTGTGTGTGTGTGTGTGTGTGTGTGTGTGTGTGTGTGTGTAGGTGTCCTTATATTATGCAGACTTATGGAAGTACCAACCTCTCAACTCTCCGATGGCAGATGAGTGATACGGTGAACGCGGCAGCCAGAGACAGTCACGTGACTCTGGGCGGGTCAGGTGACAGGAATCCATGACGGCACGTGGCGTCATACAACGCTGTATGAGCGTCAGTGCAACAGAGGTCAGCCTGACACGCCTTTGAGTCATGAGGAAAGCGCTGGCACCTGAGCCCATGCAGCACAGGTCACTACATCAACAAGTCAGTGTAGCAGTGTACATTTAGTAACAGCATGTCTAACATGTCACTACACCCAAGGCAGTGTGCAGGTTACATCTGTTGTAAACAGCACGTGTTGTATACATGTCACTACACACACAAGGTCAGTGTAGCAGTGGTTACATCTGTTGTAACAGCAGTGTTCTACACATGTCACTACACACACAAGGTCAGTGTAGCAGTGGTAACATCTGTTGTAACAGCAGTGTTCTACACATGTCACTACACACACAAGGTCAGTAGAGCAGTGATTACATATGTTGTAACAGCAGTGTTGTACACATGTCACTACACACACAAGGTCAGTGTAGCAGTGGTTACATCTGTGGTAACAGCAGTGTTCTCAACATGTCACCACACACAAGGTCAGTGTAACAGTGATTACATCTGTGGTAACAGCAGTGTTCTACACATGTCACCACACACACAAGGTCAGTGTAGCAGCGACTACATCTGTGGTAACAGCAGTGTTCTACACATGTCACTACACACACAAGGTCAGTGAAGCAGTGGTTACATCTGTTGTAACAGCAGCGTTCTACACATGTCACTACACACACAAGGTCAGTAGAACAATGAATGGATAGATATGTTGTAACAACAGTATTCTACACAGGTTACTACACACACAAGGTCAAAAGAACAGTGACTGTATCTTTTGTTACATGATGAATTTTGCTAGAGTAGGGCACTACATATGCAATGCAATGCATTCAAGTGTTTCTTTAGAATTGATCTCTTAACCAAAATACCTTCGGTTAAGCTTTAAATCAATTTAACCATGACAGATATCTTTTGTTTTGGGAGTTTCTTCTGTTTTTGGTTGATGTGACTGTTAATTTTGTTTATGTTTGCTGCAGAGAGAGTCACATCTTTTTCTTAAAATTATCGGAATGGAGCAGCTCAGTAATCAGAGCACTACCCCTCTACAAGCATTGTACATGCGGTTACCTCTTAGATGGGTGACCGTTTATGTATCTTGGCTTCAGTATACAATCCCCTAGCTCTCACAGCTTTAAACCGGTACCTGCCCTCTTTACAGATCAGACAGGTTAAGCAGTGAGAGAAAGGAGAAGGGTACCGCTCTCAAAATACTATCACATAGAGAAGCCGAGGTGTCTAACACCTGACTTTCCATTGAACACACAATGAAAACAAAGTTCGATTTAAGAGCAAACCAGTGAGCACATAACTATGTTATGGGAAGCGTTGATCATTAATTTAATATGTTGGCCCTACATGTTTGTATTCTTTTGTCATCGATATGTGATAATGATATCTTTGATTGTTTTCTTTGATATTGGTTAGATGTTTACAGAAATGTGTAGCTCGCATTACTAAAAATGATCTGTGCCTCCTGTGTACAGATGACAGGCAGTCTGAACGGAAACAAGCTGATGGACCTTGACCTTGACACCCAGACCGGTGACCTCCCCAAGGTCACGATGACCCTGAACGAGCCTTACCCCATGCAGTACTCTGCAGCACGCACCAGTGAGGGGGGAGAACTCAGCCTGGACTGGGACCGCAACGACCCCAACAGCAATTTGCATGTGACCTCTCGCTTCTCTGACTCCAGTGACTCCAGCAACCTCCAGCATGACCTGGATGTCAAGGTCAGTTGCTGTGGCTGTTAAGATTGATGTCTGTACGTCTGTCTCAGAGCAGTGTGTTGCTGTATACATCAATTTGACAAACACCTTTGAATGTTGTGCTTTTGTTTGTTTGGATTTTTTACATGCTTTTTTCGATTTGTTTTGCATGTTTGTTTTTATCACTATTATTGTACTTTAATGGTAATGCAGCCATTGTACGTCGCAATACTACCTTAGTAAGCCCAAGTTGTAGCTTTTTACAGTTAGTAGCATTTCAACACCTTGGTGAGATGAAAGAGTCCTAAAACTGAGCTTTTAATAGAAGTCGTTCGTTCGTTATGTCCTGTTTTAAGTCTTTCCACTCATAGTGTATATGAAGACTAACTAAAATAGGGGGTTAAAAGGAAAATCCTGGAAAGCCATGTTTCAATTATTGTTTACAATATGTTGTGTTAGGATCTAAATCATTCACTAACCATTTGATATGTGAATAAGAAGCAATAGCGTATGTTTGCATGTTTTGAGTAAAGTGTGTGTACGCTTTGTATAAGGCGTGTGACAGGTCGATGTTGTGTGTTTCAAATAAAGTGCGTGACAGGTCCCTTTGCTCATAGCTCTATTCTGACAAAGTCAAGGTGTGTGTGTGTGTGTGTGTGTGTGTGTGTGTGTGTCTGTGTGTGTGTGTGTGTGTCTGTGTGTGTGTGTGTGTGTGTGTGTGTGTGTGTGTGTGGTTCTCAGGTCTCCTCTAAGGTGGACCTGGGTCAGGGTCACGTCTACAGCCTGCAGTCCTCCCTCACCGCCAAAGACGATGCCGCCACATCCTTCACTGCTCGTCTGACCTCGCCCCACGCTGACTGGCACACGCTGGAGGCACGCGCTAGTCACCAGGGAGGTGTGGAGAACTTCCAGAGCTCTGCCTACCTGAGCACTCCCCTCCTGGAGTCCCTCAGCGCTTCAGCCAGCGTCCGCTACAGCTCTTTGTCTGACCTGACGGCCACGGCCTCTGTGGACACTCCTTTTGAAGGCCTCAAGGACTGGAAGGTGGAGGTAGGGGGACTGTGTTGAGGGTTTAACTTTCATGAATTACAGTATTCTGGTGTTGGTTTCAAGGAAGTAGCTATGGGGTTCTATTATGAACTGCCGTACTGGACATTATTCAAGAGATTGTTGTGCGTAAATGCGTATTTATGTCGTGTTTGAGGATAGTTTACTATTGGTTTGATAGGAATTTGAATTGAGGTGTGTGTTGTGTTTGTTTGTTTGTGTGTGTGTGTGTGTTTGTTTATGTGTATGCGTGTAGGTGTCCTTACAATCTAATCTAAGCATACTTATGGAAGTAAACCAACCTCTCAACTCTCCAATGGCAGATGGTGAACGGTGAACGCGGCAGCCAGAAGACCAGTCACGTGACTCTGGGCTGGTCAGGTGACCAGGAAATCATCATGGACGGCACGTGGCGTCATGACAACAGCTGGTATGAGCGTCACGTGCAGACAGAGGTCAGCCTGACCACGCCCTTTGAGGTCATGAGGAGAAGCAGCTGGAACCTAGAGCACCATGCGACACAGGGTCACTACAACAACAAGGTCAGTGTAGCAGTGATTACATCTGTTGTAACAGCAGTGTTCTACACATGTCACTACACACACAAGGTCAGTGTAGCAGTGGTTACATCTGTTGTAACAGCAGTGTTCTACACATGTCACTACACACACAAGGTCAGTACAGCAGTGAATGAAGAGATCTGTTGTAACAGCAGAGTTCTACACATATCAATACACACAAGGTCAAAAGAACAGAGATTGTATCTTTTGTTACATAATAAATGTTGCTAGAGAAGATCACTACACATGCAATGCAATGAATTCAAGTGTTTCTTTAGAATTGATCTCTAAACAAAACGTGTTCGGTTAAGCTTTAAATCAATTTAACGTGACAGGTATCTTTTTTTTTGGGGGGGGGTCTTTTTTCTGGCTAATATGGCTCTTAATTTTCTTTATGTTTGCTGCAGGGATGGTAACTTCTTTTTCTTAAAAAAAATCGGGATAGAGCAGCTCATTAATCAGAGCACTACCTCTCCACAAGCATTGTACATGGGGTTACCTATTAGATGGGTGACCGTTTATGCATCTTGACTTCAGGATACAATCCCCCAGTTCACACAGCTGTAAACGGGTACCTCTCCACAGATCAGACAGGTTAAGCAATGAGAGAAAGGAGAAGGGTACCGCTCTCAAAATACTAGCACATAGAGAAGCCGAGGTGTCTAACATCTCACTTCCCATTGAACACACAGTGAAAACAAAGTTAATTTAAGAGCAAACCAGTGAGCACATAATTGTGTTATGGGAAGCGTTTATCCTTAAGTAAAATATGTTGGCCCTAACTGTTTGTATGCTTTTGTCTTCGAGATGCGATAATGATATCTTTGATTGTTTTCTTTGATATTGGTTAGATTTTTACAGAAATGTGTAGCTCGCATTACTAAAAATGATCTGTGCCTCCTGTGTACAGATGACAGGCAGTCTGAACGGAAACAAGCTGATGGACCTTGACCTTGACACCCAGACCGGTGACCTCCCCAAGGTCACGATGACCCTGAACGAGCCTTACCCCATGCAGTACTCTGCAGCACGCACCAGTGAGGGGGGAGAACTCAGCCTGGACTGGGACCGCAACGACCCCAACAGCAATTTGCATGTGACCTCTCGCTTCTCTGACTCCAGTGACTCCAGCAACCTCCAGCATGACCTGGATGTCAAGGTCAGTTGCTGTAGATGTTAAGATTGATGTCTTTACGTCCGTTTTTAAGCAGTGTGTTGCTCTATGGATACGTTTGACAAAACACTTCAGAATGGTGATGTTTATAGCTCTACTTGTTTGCTTGTTTTTATTACTATTAGACTGTTTGGACTGTATCACTACCTTTGTATTTGGCAGTTTTATCAATGTAGATGTAATATGAGTAACATCTCAACAACCTAGTGAGGTGAAAGAGCCCTGAAATTGAGCTTTTGATAGAAACAGCTGTATGGCAGGTTTTTATCACTTCACGCAAGAGTAACGCAGACGTCTTGATATGAGTATAGTAACTTCAGCTGCATCTGTTGATATACTGAAGTTGCTCCTTTTTTTTTTAAATTGTGAATACTAAAACCTCTTGTACATTATCTTTTCAAGTGTGTCTGCTACATAGATAGACTTCCTTGCACAGACTGTTAAATCTGAATCATCCTTCGGATGAGACTATAAACCGAGGCCCCGTGTGCGAACGCATGAAGAACATCTTGCGCACACGTTAAATCCTGTTCCGCTTTTCGAAAGTGTAGGACATTGTGTGCCAGTGGGAACAGATTTACACAATTTTCAAAACCGCATACACACGGGGACTGGATGTAAAAAAAGCACATGAGTGCTTATTCCATTATCCTCGATATCTCTATCTCTATCTGTCCCGTAGTCTGACGACCGTGGGGGCACCCTCAAAGACTCAACAACCAGTTCCCTCCATTCCTCTCTCTGTTCTGCCTTTCTCAGGGTTTTGTTGAGTTCTAGGCCTGTCCATTCGCTGATGTTATCCTTCCAGCTCTTCCTTGGTCTGCCTCTTCTTCTTCCTCGATATGTAATGAAAAAATAAAATAAAATAAATCAATAAAATAGAATCAAAGAGACATGCCATTTCTTTTTCAAAAAACAGCACAGTGCTGCACGTGTTGTTAGACATGCCCTGGGCACTGAGGTGGCTGTTTGTGTGTGTGTGTGGGGCAGGTGAGCCACCCCAGCCAGACCGTGGGGGCCAGGTACAGCCTGCTGTCCTCCCCACAGGCCTCCAGCAGCCAGGGCGAGGTGTACTGGGGCAGGGCAGGCCACAGGAGGCTCTTCTACACCCTGGACCTCACCCACCTCCAACACCGCTCCAGCAGCAGCAGCTGCGAAGGCAAGGTGAAGGTCGGGGTGTTGTCACGTGCTGTGCAGCTGAGCGGGGCCGTGACCCGAAGCCCCATGTCACGCCAGATGGACGCCACGCTTCACTGGGATGCTGACCGCGACCACGACAAGCAGGTGACCCTCAAGACCAGGTGGACTTCAGGCGACAAGAACAAAGCTGACGTCACGCTCAGCTTGCCGTCCATCAACCAGGTGAGTGGGGCGTGCAGGCTGTGATGTTGGTGTTGTCTGTTTATACTCTGTTGTCTGCCTGTGTAATCAATGCTGTCGTGTCTAGGCTTACAGTTTGCATGTTTATAGTCTGATATTATCTTATCTTTAGCTTATGTGTTTTTTTGTAATCTGCATAAAGTTCTCTGTTATGTTTGTCTGCACTCTCACCTTGTTTTTTTCTCTGTTTACGTATCGTTAAAATCTTAATGTTGATAGTTAGCAATTTAGTTTCTGTCTGTTTATTGTATTTTCTTGTTTTTTTTCCTCTTGTCTATTTGTTTATTGGCTATACAATATCTGTTGCAACTGTACATACGGGTACTCCTTGTTCAAAAATATTCCATTGCAGGTGATGACATTTGTACTTTGTAGATGTGGGCAAGCATTCACAAAATCGTTTATAGAAAATATTTGGTAACATAGCACATGCATGTTTCATTTCTGCACTGTACATCTTTTGAGGATCCTTTGTCTTAGAAAAGCAACACAACATTCACCCTTATTAGAATTTGCATCAATGAATCCATGGTGACATTGACTATTATTTTTTAAAGCCAGTATTTTACCATACTGAATCAAGGTGTACATAAAAGAAAACAAGGTAAAGCTTCTGGATATGATAAAGATATAAAGCAATCTGCCATGACGGTTCAAACACTGACTAACAACAACAGTCATCTCCCCTAACCGCTGCTAACAGCCTGGTCACGTGGTGTGGCAGGAGGTGCGCGTGCAGAGCGAGGTGGCGGTGAACCAAGGCAAGACCCTGCTGGACACCACCACCGCCCTCTCCTACTCCCCGGACTCCAGCAAGGTCGTGACCTTCACCTCCAAGCTCGAGGACACCACCGGCGCCTGGGGCTCTGGCAGCAACTACACCCTCCACATGTCCTTGACCCACCCCCACACCGACCTTGACCTGTCCATGACCTCTCACCTCGGAGCTTCGGAGGACAAGTATTCTGCGGCTATCGACACCTGGTATCTGACCACTGCCGGCAGCGGAAGAACATGGCTCTGCGCGGAGAGATTGACCAGCTGCGTCGTCAGCTGACCATGGAGGTCAGTGTCCTGCACCTGCTTCTGGTCTTTGCTTTGGGTTGATAGTTGTTTTCCCGTTAATACAATGGTGATGTCAGTGCATGGGATTAATCTCACCTTTTCTTTTAGTGATATCTTCCAGTTAAAACAATGGTGATGTCAGTCCATAGAACTGATCTCAGCTTTTCATCACAGGTTTGCTTGAATAAGCTTGATGATATTTCTGATCTTATCAAATATGACAATGTCTTTACCGTTTAATACCAAATTAAAATAAACCCGTGTCTTCTTCCCATACCTAATAGAATTAAGACCAACACATAAGTACATCATTTAAAAAAAAAGAAGATGCCATCCCTCCCCAACTTCTGGATACATTTGAAGCTATTATCAAAGACTAAATGATATTGCATGTAATTTTCTAAAATCAAATAAATTGATGTCAAGCCACAGTTCTTTGTTCTTAACCATAGATCCGGAACTTATACTAGTATTTGAAGGCTTACAAAATTTACGATGCAGTTGAAAACGAATGATACACGAAATATATTACAAGGAAGGTAGTGATTCTGATGACATGTCTCAAATTACAATTCCATAGTGTAATATGAAAAAGAAAACACTGCGATACATGACACATGGTGTGTTGTTGACAGATGGTGAGCCCAGTGAAGACAGTGATGATGAAGGCGGAGGTAAAGAGTGTGGACCCCTATTCCCTCAGCCTCACCAACCAGTATGACGATGACGTCACCACCCGCACTGACGTCACCTTGGACACCAACAAACGCTCCTTCAGCTTCAAAACCAACTATGACCTGGGTACGTCAGAGAGTGGAGAGTGGAGTGGAACAAGGGGGTGGGGTACACTCCCCTTGTCAGTATTACCTTAGTACGTTACTGCTTTATACATATATTTGCTGAATGATCTAAGCAGTGCAACTTTCAATGAGTATTTTTATCCTCCTTCTAGTGTTATTTAACATTGGGATCACTTTTCTTTCGTGTTTTCTTTGTTTGCTTTACTATATTCTTAAATTCAAGACAATAAGTAAATAAAGATGTTCATGACGCCTGATATTTAGAAGCTAGTATTTGGTAGGTAGAACCATTAAAGAGAGACAATGAGAGAGAGAGAGAGAGAGAGAGAGAGAGAGAGAGAGAGAGAGAGAGAGAGAGAGAGAGAGAGAGAGAGAGAGATAGATCACTCAATCTTATAGCAACCATACATGCTCACTAACTACTAAAGGAAACAGAGGGTTTTTTTAAAACTTATTTGCAGCGAAGGTGCAGACTTTATTATAATTAAGCAGAAATGTAGCATAACCTGGCACTGTCTTTGACATACACGTACACACTATCCACAATCAAACCAGACAGCTGTATAACACAAGCTACCCCACCCTGTGACTGCCACAGAACACCCAGAACGCAGCCTGGTCCTCAGAGCTCTCTACGTCAACGACACCGCCATCATGGCGCACATGTACCGCGATCACGTGACTGACGTCATCACTGACGCTCTCCTGGCTCTCCGCCTGAACACCTCCACCCTCCTCCACTCCCGTCTGCACTGGCGTCCTTCCGCCCTCTCCGACCTGCAGGTAAGGGAAGTAAGAGAGTGTCAGTGCATGTGGTGGTTTTGTGAATCTGCCTCCAGGTTATTCCCCCTTAATGGCACCGCTGTTCCTGGTTTAGTCACTGAAATGTGTTACAATATATGGCTGAAAAATCAAGTCAATTTAAAAACACTGTCATCATCTCATGAAGGGAAATCACAACACTGACAGACGCATTGATGCGAATCATAGTCTCAAGACGAGAAAGATAAAGAATAGGAGAACAAATCACAGCACTTGTCTAATGAATGATAGCGATTTATCATAAAACCATTTTGCAAGGTGTGTTAAGATGATGGAATGGTGGTACGGTGACCAGGGAATGTAACAAAAATAGAGAGAGAGAGGAAGAGAGAGTGAGAGAGAGAGAGAGAGAGAGAGAGAGAGAGAGAGAGAGAGAGAGAGAGAGAGAGAGAGAGAGAGAGAAAATGAGTTAAGAAAAGACCAGTATGCTATCTAAAAGGGGAACAGCTTTTGTCCCGATTTTTTGTTATATCTGAGAGTGTAAGGACTACAAGTTTTGTTAAAGTACGTGCATTCCTCTCATGTAAGTTAAAACTATTAGGTATCAAGGGCAAACACTCACCGACTCAATAACCTCCTTATGATGCCAGCTATAAACTCACATAATTATTATTCATGGCTGCATTTCTACGCTGTGGTGTACTGTGTTGTACTGTGCTATGCTATGATATGCTCTGCTATGCCCTACTCTGCTCCGCTCTGCTCTACTCTGCTCTGCTTTACTCTACTCTACCCTGCTCTTCTCTCTGCTACTCTACTATACCCTGCTCTTTTCTGTTCCACTCTAATCTACTCTACAATACACACTCTACTATACCCTGCTCTTTTCTGTTCCACTCTAATCTACTCTACAATACACACTCTACTATACCTGCTCTTTTCTGTTCCACTCTAATCTACTCTACTCTACAATACACTACTCTGCTCTTCTCTGTTCTATTCTAATCCACTCTACACTACTCTACTCTGCTCTGCTCTGCTCTACACTACTCTGCTCTTCTCCCTTTTATTCTACTCTACTCTACTCTGCTCTACTCTCCTCTACTCTACACTAGTCTGCTCTTCTCTGTTCTACTCTAAACTACTCTGCTCTTCTCTGTTCTCCTCTACTGTACTCTACTCTGTTCTACTCTAAGCTTTTCTATTGTACTCTACTCTGTTCTACTCTCCTCTCCTCTCCTCTCCTCTCTTCTACTCTCCTCCACTCTCCTCTCCTCTCCTCTCCTCTTCTCCACTCTGCTCCACTCTCCTCCACTCCTCCACCACGCCCTGTCTGTCTCTCTGCACTGGCAGACCTTTGCCCTGCACCAGCTGAGGCTGCAGGCCACAGGCAGCAAGCAGAGCCTGCAGACGGCCAGCGATGCCCTGCGAGAGGAGGTGGCGGCCAGGTACAGCCTCAGTGCCGCCGCTCTGGCCGCAGAACTCAGGCCCTGGATGGACCTGGTCAACACCCAGCTGCAGGAAGGCCTGTCTCACCTGACCGACCTCAGACGTCAGCTGCACCGCTTCTACCGCCGCAGTGAGCTGCTGCACAGCATGGGCAGTGCCGTGACCACCCGCTTCCAGGACATGCAGTGAGTCTTTCAGGCTTTGCTAGGTTGTTGTCTTGGTCTGAGTTTGTCTGTGTCCTAGTGCGTTCACGCCATGCAGTGAGTCATCTAGGATTCGCTAGGTTGTTGTCTTGGTCTGAGTGTGTCTGTGTTCTAGTGCTTCTATGTCATACAGTGAGTCATCTAGGATTCGCTAGGTTGTTGTATTGTTCTGAGTTTGTTTTTGTCTTAGTGCTTCTATGTCATACAGTAAGTATTTCAGGCTTTGCTAGGTTTTTGTCTTGTTCTGAATTTGTCTGTGTCTTAGGGATTTTCATGCCATGCACTGAGTCCCTTAGGCTTTGCTAGATTTGTGTCTTGTTTTGGATTTGTCTGTGTCCTACTCCTTTCATGACATACAGTGAGTCACTCAGGCTTTCCTGGGTTTTTTCTCTTGTTCTGAATATGTTTGTGCTCTAGTGCCTTCACGCAATCCAGTAAGTCATCTAAGCTTTGCTAGGTTTTTGTCTTGTTCTCAGTTTGTCTGTGTCCTAGGGTTTTCATGCCATGCTCTAAAGTAGCTTAGGCTGTGCTAGGTTCTGCCTTGTTCTTAGTGTGTTTGTGCCCCAGTACTAAAAATGTGAGCATGGATCTACACCGTAGTGTTCTTGTAGTGTGTTCTACCAGTTTATAGAATTGCCTAGACATCATCGTGTTGCTGAACAATGCTTTGATTAAATACAACAGAGGCTTATTCAGCGCATAGACAGCTTTTTGTCTAGGGACATGGTCAATGTAATGTTAGCTCAATGCATGAGTTACACGGTTGTGTTTAGTGTTTTTGGATTTGGTGACATTTCCATGACATTGTGTGTGTGCATGTGTGTATGTGTGTGTGTGTGTGTGTGTGTGTGTGTGTGTGTGTGTGGTGTGTGTGTGGTGTGTGTGTGTGTGTGTGTGTGTGTGTGTGTGTGTGTGTGTGTGCGTGTGCAGGATCTACATTGGCGAGGTGTCAGAGCAATACCAGCAACAAACAGAGGCCCTGCGACAGCAGATGCAGGAGGCAGTGCAGAGCATGACCGCCTTTTCTGCAGGAGACTATTACCAGCAGTCTGTCAACTCCCTCATCACAGCTCTGCAGGTGACTGACTGACTGACTGACTGACTGACTGATTGACTGCTTCTTCAGCTTTCTTTGTTACAAACACCGCTGCGGACCGTTATTAGAAAGCATTTAGCAATTAAGACTGTGTTTTTAAAGGAGACTTGAACGAGTTATCAAGCAGCTTAGGTAATTAAAAACAAAGCTTTCCTTTATATCCTATATTTATTTTCTAATTTATGATTTTATCTTTTTTTTTTCTTTTTTTTTCTTGACGCCTTTAGAACTTGCCAATAGCACTAATTTTGGACTAGGTTCACGTCAATCTGGCAATATCCTCGTAGTTCTTTTTGTTTTAGCTGCGTTCCTCACCTCAATCTCTGAGGTATACACATGGTATATTTTGGCCAATGCGACCTTAGGTGTCAACAGTTCAGGTATCCATATTCCTAATTTGGGGATCTCTGTTTTGGTTTGTGACTTTTTTCAATTTAGTAGTAATCTGTATAATCTGATGATCTTCAGATTGCTCACACTGACTCGATATAACGGGTGATGCTCTGCTTTTCTTCCATTTAATGAAGTAGAACCATGACTGAGCACACTGATTTCAGTTTATCAAATTAGGGCCATGATTGTCCAACTAGACCTTGATTTACTAACAAGTAGGAAGTCATGATTGTTTTGGTTGACATCAACGGACTGGGGTGGGTTGCAGAACATGATGATTGTTGTGGTTGACATCAACGGACTGGGGTGGGTTGCAGAACATGATGATTGTTGTGGTTGACATCAACGGACTGGGGTGGGTTGCAGACATGATGATTGTTGTGGTTGACATCAACGGACTGGGGTGGGTTGCAGGACATGATGATTGTTGTGGTTGACATCAATGGGCTGGGGTGGGTTGCAGAACATGATGATTGTTGTGGTTGACATCAACGGACTGGGGTGGGCTGCAGGACCTGATGATTGTTGTGGTTGACATCAACGGACTGGGGTGGGTTGCAGAACATGATGATTGTTGTGGGTGACATCAACGGACTGGGGTGGGCTGCAGGACATGATGATTGTTGTGGTTGACATCAACGGACTGGGGTGGGTTGCAGGACATGATGATTGTTGTGGTTGACATCAACGGACTGGGGTGGGTTGCAGAACATGATGATTGTTGTGGTTGACATCAACGGACTGGGGTGGGTTGCAGAACATGATGATTGTTGTGGTTGACATCAACGGACTGGGGTGGGTTGCAGAACATGATGATTGTTGTGGTTGACATCAACGGACTGGGGTGGGTTGCAGGACATGATTGACACGGGGGTGGATCAGCTGACGCAGATGGTGACGTCACTGGACAACTACCTGGTGGACGTCAGACAGCACAGTGTCCACCTGGCCACCAGCGTGTCAGGTACATCTCCTGCTTCTGTACACTGCTGACCTGTCTGTTGTACACTGCTGACCTGTCTGCTGTACAGTGCTGACCTGTCTGTTGTACAGTCCTGACCTGTCTGTTGTACACTGCTGACCTGTCTGTTGTACACTGCTGACCTGTCTGTTGTACAGTCCTTACATGTCTGTTGTACAGTCCTGACCTGTCTGTTGTACACTGCTGACCTGTCTGTTGTACACTGCTGACCTGTCTGTTGTACATTCCTTACCTGTCTGTTGTACACTCCTGACCTGTCTGTTGTACAGTCCTGACCTGTCTGTTGTACACTCCTTACCTGTCTGTTGTACAGTCCTTACCTGTCTGCTGTACAGTCCTTACCTGTCTGTTGTACACTCCTGACCTGTCTGGTGTACACTCCTGACCTGTCTGGTGTACACTCCTGACCTGTCTGTTGTACACTCCTGACCTGTCTGGTGTACAGTCCTTACCTGTCTGTTGTACACTCCTGACCTGTCTGCTGTACAGTCCTTACCTGTCTGCTGTACAGTCCTTACCTGTCTGTTGTACAGTCTTCATCTGTCTGTTGTACACTCCTTACCTGTCTGCTGTACAGTCCTTACCTGTCTGTTGTACACTCCTTACCTGTCTGTTGTACACTCCTTACCTGTCTGTTGTACAGTCCTTACCTGTCTGTTGTACACTCCTTACCTGTCTGTTGTACAGTCCTTACCTGTCTGTTGTACAGTCCTTACCTGTCTGCTGTACATTGCTTACCTGTCTGGTGTATCGTCCTTACCTGTCTGCTGTACATTCCTTACCTGTCTGGTGTATCGTCCTTACCTGTCTGTTGTACATTCTTTAGCTGTCCTATGTACAGTCCTCACCTGCCTGTTGTACACTCCTGACCTGTCTGTTGTAAGGTCCTTACCTGTCTGTTGTACAGTCCTTACCTGTCTGTTGTAAGGTCCTTACCTGTCTTCTGTACACTCCTTACCCGTCTGTTGTACACTCCTGACCTGTCTGTTGTACACTCCTTACCTGTCTGTTGTACACTCCTGACCTGTCTGTTGTACAGTCCTTACCTGTCTGTTGTACACTCCTGAGCTGTCTGTTGTACACTCCTGACCTGTCTGTTGTACACTCCTGACCTGTCTGTTGTACACTCCTGACCTGTCTGTTGTACACTCCTTATCTGCCTGTTGTACACTCCTGACCTGTCTGCTGTACAGTCACGACCTGTCTTTTGTACTCCCCTTACCTGTATGTTGTACAGCCCTTACCTGTCTGTTGTACAGCCCTTACCTGTATGTTGTACAGTCCTTACCTGTATGTTGTACAGTCCTTACCTGTCTGTTGTACAGCCCTTACCTGTATGTTGTACAGTCCTTACCTGTATGTTGTACAGTCCTTACCTGTCTGTTGTACAGTCCTTAACTGTCTGTTGTACACTCCTTACCTGTCTTTTTACAGTCCTTACCTGTCTGTTATACAGCCCTTACCTGTCTGGTATACAGCCCTTACCTGTCTTTTGTGCAGTTCTTAACTGTTTAGGCAAAAGAAAACGCTTTCTGAGTAATTTATACGCAATCATGTATAATTGCTAAAGGCGTGTTTGACAGTATGCTGATTTTTAATGACGATATTCAAAATTAATAGACGTGTAAGAAAACTACTAATATCATGATGATATTTAACATTTATGCTAAAAAAACAGAGAAAATGTATTAAGTTTTCTTCTGGCACAATAAGTATGCTCTTGAAGCAGAAGACATCCAGCACAAGACAGTGATTACAGAAGGTCACCGATGTCCTGACATGGTTTACAGACGCAGTGTACAACGCCAGCTCTCCCTCCTACGTCAGCGACCTGAGCAACTCTCTGGACTTCTCCCCCTACCTCCACTCTGCCCTCCATCACCTTAGTGCAGTGCGCATGCCCGAACAATACACCGCTGCCCTCTACAAGGCCTCCTCTGACGTCAGCAACTCTCTGTCTGACCTCTTGAACACGGAAATGATGTCAGAGGTCAGGGAAACGTCCAACCAGGTGTATCAACAGGTATGTCTGCACAGCAGCTGTCGTTTTGTTCTGTGTTGTTTATAAACCAGGCAATCCAAAAGGTCATAGCAGGCTTGTGGTAGATGTCACTTGACATGGCTGTTCAGGTTTGTGTGATCAGGAATCATGGAAAGGCTTCTTCCAAGCAGCTAGGGACATGTAACTGTAACATTACTGACGCTCCTGCTGCCAACCAATTGCTAAAGAAGTAGTTTGCAAAATACAGAGGAAGACAAGTTATGATATTTGTTCGCAAAGTGAAAAAAAATCAAAGTGTTCGGATATACAATGTTTTACACGCAGACAACAGAAAAAGACATGAGCATGTGCCTTAGCTTGGGTCTCATTTTTTATGTTGAAAAGATTTCAGAACTACCGAAAAATGAATTTATTTTTATGAGGCAAGAAAATGGCATTTCTTTAAATTGCGAGGTGAAATGATTCCTATCACTGGCTATACTTACATTATCACATGGGTGTCATATTCTTTAAGGACAAATAGTAGCCACTTAGGAGAGTAAACGACTAGTTAAAATGCATGCTTGGCTTATTTTGAACAGTGGGTTTGCAACACTAACAATATCACATTAGAAGACATAATCTACATTTCTTCATTAAGGACGATGAAGCTTTCTTAACGTTGTTGTTTTTTTAAACTTCGATATATGTTCCTTTTTTCAGCTGCAGAACTAAGACACTGACAGGGCTTAAAAGAGGCAGCTGTCTAGTGTATGTGTTTCCTTAATAAGCTATTCACCATCAAGACTGTGCACCTGGTTAGCTGCGTAGTTCAGATTTCGGTATCCTGACAGAAGTGTGCATACATCCTACTGCAGAGTCATCACACTTTATGTGTGTGTATGTGTGTGTGTGTGTGTGTGTGCGTGTGTGTGTGTGTGTGTGTGTGTGTGTGTGTGTGTGTGTGTGTGCTGTGTGCTGTGTATGTGTGTGTATGTGTGTGTGTTCTCTGTGTGTGTGTATGTATGTGTCTATGTGTGTGTGTGTGTGTGTGTGTGTATGTGCGTGTGTGTGTGTGTGTGTGTGTGTGTGTGTGTGTGTGCTGTATGCAGGGCGTATGGGCCTACCACTACTGGGAAGTGGAGGAGAACTTGCAGAAACATCTGCACAGCATCGCCACACTCCTGAAAGAGATCGTCCAGGAGGAAATGGAGATTTATACACGTCACTTCCGCTTCCTGCAAGACAGTCACGTGACTGTGTGGGATCCTGAGCAGGGTGAAGCACAGGCCGACATCCGTCTGCCTGTTGCCATGGAAACCCTGGACTCTGTGCCAGACGTGACGCCACTGGTGATGCAATACGAGCAGGTGATGAACGCAGTGCCTGACATGGACACCGTGCAGTACTTTTACAACCAGGTGAGTGGCCATAGTGTGCACGATAATAATAACTAGCTCCCAACAGTTCTTTGTAGTTAACTGTCAGTGAGGTACCTGCCATGTGTTGTATCTTAGAGATTGGCGAGCATGTAGCCATACAATTAGAAGAGTTTGTAAAGAGTGTATTCTCTTTTTTAATCAGATGTGTTACTGAATAACAGCGTAGTTATTGACGATATAGCTTTTTTAACATTGTCATAGAAATAATTCCTAACGAGTTATCTACAATAACTAGTCCACACATTTTTTCTCTCCATTTTTAGGGGAGTAGTATGACAATCTATACATTAGATAAACCATTTGTGTGTTGATTTCTATGTTTATGATGTCTCATTCATGCACAGAGAGATCGACACATAAACATTGTATCATTTAAACTTAAACGACAGTACCGATGATTCTTAACAGAAAACAAACGTATTTAAAATTCTTTCTAAGTAGACATGAAATAGGATTCATGATAGCTTCGAACGAAACGATATGTAGACCTTCCTCAGCAGTGCCACGGTCAATCGATTCCCACCTTTGCATCGTCATACCTAGAACATTAATTATTGATTTTGATATAGATGTTCTTTGTCATATACATAACAATTGGATTGCTATTCTTGAGTCTTTTCGTGTGTTTTGCATCTTGTATATAAAGGAAAACACCACAAACAAGTATCTTGATATTACATAACCGTGTATTTCAACGATGATTGACGCGTCAGTTTTTGCAATATATATATATATATATATATATATATATATATATGGTTGTCTGTGTGTGTGTTGTTTCAGTACGTTCCTCAGAGCAACTGGTGGCCCAATAATAACTCCTCCTCAAAGCAGGAACAGCTAGTGGAAAACAGGGTAAGTGCTTAGTGCTGTGTGTGTGTGTGTGTGTGATGTGTGTGTGTGTGTTATGTTGTGTGTGTGAGAGTGTGTGATTGTGTGTGTTTGAGTGTGTGTGTTGTGTGTGTTTGAGTGTGTGTGTTGTGTTGTGTGTGTGAGGGTGTGTGAGTGTGTGGTGTGTGCGTGTGTTGTGTGTTGTGTGTGAGTGAGAGAAAGACAGAAACAGAGAGAAATGGAGAGGCAGAGGCAGAGAGAGACAGAGACAGAAAGAATGTTTGATTGGGTTTGTAGTAGACAGATAATGACCTTACTGATTAATCAATGTCAAACTCATTAACAAACAGTGCATTGGCAGCATATATTATGAATCAATTAAAGAAATATAAAACACCATTAATCAAATGTTTAAAAGTAGCATCGATGTGTCTATAAGCTAATATACCGTAAAACTATACTAAATATTGCAGCCAATGTGTTTGATTAAATACATAAAACTAATTTAATTAATGTCCTTATACATTTGTTACGATTACTTTACAATGGTAATGTTGATGCTATCGACGACGATGTGTCATCTATTTTCAATATTTATTCTTCAATAAGTTGAAAAACGTTATTTAAGAAAAGACATTGTCGAGTGTTTTAAAATCATATTACGTAGATTCTCCATAATAATAAAAATATAATAATGAAAATAATAATCATTATTATTATAAATATGATAAAATAGTGTGAACATCATCACCATCATTCTTATGGTTATTGCCATTATTATTATTATTATTATTATTATTATTATTATTATTATTATTATTATTATTATTATCGTTGTTGTATATTTTCAGCGTGCCTCAAGAGGAGACAGGGCAGAGAGGGGAAAGTACTACAACCGCCGCAACAGAGTGGCTGCCCTTTAAGTGCATCACAGCACGTACAGCCTGCACTACGTTCACAACGACCTTGGCCTTGCTTTGGAAACACGAGAACTGATCGAATAAACTCCAAATCTTTTACAAATGACAAATCACAATGACTGAATCAATACGCTAATGACCCTTGAGTACCTTGAGACACAAACAACTGTTCAAAAACATTGTTTTCCCTTATTATTTTTACAAAACCATGGACTGAATAAACATTATGGTGTTTTTTTTAAAGTTTCCCCTATTTTGTTATAAAGCAAGTGCACATGTAAAACACTTATGAATAAAAACAATAAAATGTATGCAACATATATTCGTAGTATATAAAACGTTTGCATACGTACATACTCTTAATACAAACATAAATACACACATAGCTACACATGTACTTAGATACGTACACACATACATACATACATACATACATACACACATACAAACAACATACATTTTAAACAAAATCTCCCATCTCTTTGAAGAAGAAAAAACAGTTGCTTTTGTTGCATCTCCTGGGCTGTTTCCTTTGTCCAAGTTGACATTGATTCATGATTCTGATGAAATTGGTCTTATTTTTTCATTGATCTTTAACAACGATACTTAAAAGCATGGAAATAAAATTATTCAAGCATTATACTATGTCGTTTCTTTGATTTGTTGTCTGGTTGGTTTTTAAAAACAATGTCTACAAGTGTGGGTTGGTTTGTTTCTTGTCTTCCAGTCTAGTACTGTCATTTTTTTTACTGTCTCATTTTGTGTGTCTGTCTCTTTTGGTTTCTGTCTCTCGGTGTGTTTGACTCTAATTATATGTCTGTTATTCTGACTGTATGTATGCGTGTTTCCTTTTCGTGTGCGTGTGTGTGTGTGTGTGTTTTGTGGGGTGGGTGTGTCTTATGTGAGTGTGTGTGAGTATGTGGTGCGTGCGTGTGTGGTGAGTGTGTGTGGTGTGTTTGTGTGCCTCTCTCTCTCTCTCTCTCTCTCTCTCTCTGTCTGTGAGTACGAGCAAAACTGGAACAGACATTTAAAATGCATACTTCCTATCATCAAACTGGTCAACCAGCCAAACAAGAAACAAGCCAATTAGGAAGGTTAATGTTAGTAAAGAAACATGCAAGAAACGAAGGAAATGATTGAGCAAGAAGGAAATTCTAACACATAGTTTTCAGAAGGCAGGGATGCTATTTATTCTGGCAGACCTTCGCCATTCCCACGGGTAATGCCTGGGAAATTATCTATCTCTCTCTCGCACACACATACACATTATATATAATAGAGATATTTGATCTGCCACAACTCTGTACTCTTCTCCCGTACGACAGCA
The DNA here is from genome assembly GCA_028751875.1 of Rapana venosa. Classification (NCBI taxonomy): domain Eukaryota; kingdom Metazoa; phylum Mollusca; class Gastropoda; order Neogastropoda; family Muricidae; genus Rapana; species Rapana venosa. The sequence continues at coordinate 30,343,108 of CM054163.1, forward strand.
CAGTATGGACAGGGAGGATGTGGCCCCTAATAAGGAGGCTGCATAAATATTACATTTTACTCCAAAGGCAAAGTCCAAGGAAACAGAGCGCTGCATAATTTGCAGGTGTGTCCCAAAATAGTAACACGTCGCTCTGATCGTACGGGAGGTAATCTACTTATCACACCATCACTATATATATATATTGTGATGGTACATTTTTTTTTGGCTTTTATTTATAGATTGAGATATATATATATACATATACATATATACAAATTGTGCTTCATATATATATATATATATATATATATATATATATATATATATATATATATATATATATATATATATATATATATATATATATGAATGAAAGAATATAGTGAGGAAAAACAACTGCAGGTGACGATGAACTAGATGCTATCCACTACTTCCTGTTCCTGGACTGAACTATGTCAGACAATCCCTCACTTAACGCAGAGCTCAACAAGTACATAAGCACTGCTGCTACCGCCGTGACCAGACTGACAAAGAAAGTATGGAGCAAAAGTAAGCTGACTGATAACACAAAAATCGAGATATACAGAGCCTGTGTCGTGAGCACTATCTTGCATGGCAGTGAGTCCTTGACTTTGCTTGCCTGACAAGAGTATAAGCTCAATGCTTTTCACATTTGTTAGCTCTGACGCATCCTGAACATCACTTTGAAGGACAAGGTCCCAAACAACACTGTCCTGGAAAGAGCTGGATGCACCAACATGTACACACTACTGAAACAGAGACAAATGCGCTGGCTAGGCCATGTCGTGAGCATGGACGACGGGCGGATCCCTAAAGACCTCCTCTATGGAGAACTTGTGTAGGAAAATGTCCCACAGGCAGACCACAGCTGCAATTGAAAGCCATGTGGATGAAGGACTTAAAAGCTCAGTACAACTGGGACACAACAGCCCTCGAGCAGTCAGCCTGGAGACAGACCGTGCAGAAAGGTATCTCCCAGTTCGATGAGATACTTGCCCACCAACACAAGGCGAAGAGAATGAGGAGAAAGGCTGCAGCCCAGGCAGACAAACCAGCGTCTGTGCCCTCTGCTGTAGAGACCGTTTGTCATTCCCGTGTGGGACTGGCCAGCCACACCCGATGTTGTACCAGAAGTGACCCCTAGAGCACAACTCTGTAGTCTGGCGAAACTGAAGGATACCTTCAAACACTACCCCATCCTACACACACTACAAATTCCACCCCGCTTTGTGGAAGACCAGGTTATGGGTACTAGCATAGCTGACATTAGCATACCAAGCATGCATCCAGCTCCATCACAATTCAACTTGTCCATGAGAAATTGTGTTGTGTTTCTTCATATGTCTTTCTTTGCTGGTAGTAAAGCATGAACAAATAATCTTCGAACAATGGGACAAAACTCCTAGAAGCACCGATCACTAAAAAATCATAATGCCCTCCCTTGCATCGATTCCTTGCAGAGTGATAATCACACATGCACTACAAGGCAGGGAATCGAATCATTCAATTCACATAAGCTTATTCCCAATTACTCTTTATCCATATAGCGGCATACAGGAACGACAACCCTCCTGCATAAAAAGCTGAGGTCGAAAAATGATGTGGGGAGATACTGGAAATGGTGTCTCTTGGGAGAGTAGCGTGAATTTCACGCAGAGTGATCTGCAGTAACCTAAAATTTCACAGAAAATACAAAAATACAAAAGGAAAACATTATTTTTTTTAAATGCACTCTCAGAGCGATTCCCTACTAGCACAATAAGTGTATGGATTATCCCTTAAGTTCTTAAGATCGGGATGTTTACATAATACGGGGATGCTTGGGATGTGCTTAAAGAAATACTATCTCCATCTTTTGGAAATTATATTCTAGAAATCCCTCTCACTCTCTCTCTCTCCCTCTCTCTCTGTTTCTGCCCTGTTCCTTTTCTCTATGTTATCACCCCTTTCGTGAGAGAGAGAGAGAGAGAGAGAGGAGAGAGAGAGAGAGAGAGAGAGAGAGAGAGAGAGAGAGAGAGAGAGAGAGAGAGAGAGAGAGAGAGAGAGAGAGGAGAGACAGAAAGAGACAGAGAGAGAGAGATAGAGAGAGCGAGCGAGCAGACAGACAGACAGAAACACAGACAAATTAAAACAGAGAAACAGGTATGGAAGGGGGAGAAAAATGATGAATACAGAGATAGACAGACACTGAGAGAATGAGAGAGAAAAAAAGAAAGAGAGAGAGAGGGAGAGATAGAGAGAGAGGGAGAGGGGGGTGGAGGTAGATGAATAATGTTATTTAGTTAGTTTAGTTTATTCTTTTATATCGAGGATAACGGAATAAGCACGGATGGGCTTTTTTTACATCCATTCCCCGTGTGAATACAGTTTTGTCAATTCTGTCATCTGTTCCCACTGGCACACAATCGCCTACTCTTATGAATAAGATAGAGAGAGAGAGAGAGAGAGAGAGAGAGAGAGAGGAGAGAGAGAGACAGACAGACAGAGAGACAGAGAGACAGAGAGACAGAGAGACAGAGAGAGACAGACAGACAGAAGGAGAGAGAGATGAAAAGGGAGCAAGAGATAGAGACAGAAAGACAAAACGAACAGACAGCTACCAGCCATACAAACCAACATCCAGAGAGACAAAGTCAGAGACAGAGCACACACACATGCACACACAAACACACAAACACAAACACACACACATACATACATACATGCACACACAAACACACACACACACACACGCATACAGGTACACACACACACACACACACACCCTCACACACACATACAGGTACACCCACACCCATTTCAATTCATTTTGGGGGGGTTTCCACTACAACTTCATCCAGTCGGGAACAAGCCAAGCATGCATCCGCCACGTGCCCAACCCCGAGCGGAAATGACAGTACCCACCTCCCCCTCCTCACTGATTCTCACTTCCGCTAAGAGGAGGCCACTCTGATGCTGTTCTGCCTTTCATTTCCGGTCCTATACCCCAAGGATGCCGCCATGTTGACAAGGCTGACTGATGTGTGTGATTGATTGGGAGGGGCAGCTTTTTGTTGTTGTTGAAACTGTTTTGGTTTTGTGATAATTTGGATTGGAAAATGTGTAGGTATGAGGGGGGGGGGATTGTTTTTAAAAGTATTTGTTTGAGGGTTTGGTGGGTGTGATTTGGAAGAGGTAGAATGGTGGTGTGTATGTGTGTGTGTGTGAGAGAGAGAGAGAGAGCGTGTGCATGTGTGTGTGTGTGCATGTGTGTATGAAAGAGAGAAAGTATGTGTGTGTGCGTGTGTATGTGTGAGTGATGGAGAGAGAGTGTGTCTGTGTGTGTGTGTGTGTGTGCATGCACAATCCTGCACGTGAGTTGTGTGTTAGTGTAACAAAAAACAAGAAAAGCCTCCACACAAAAACAACAGCGACACTCAAGCAATCAAACACACATAAATTAAACACGTATCTCTCTGCTTGGTAGCTCTGATACCGCTGCTGGAGACTGAAAGCACAGCAACAATGGTGTGAGGAAATGAGACAGGAAGACCTCTAGTCCCTCCACCTCCAACACACTGGCTCTGGAACACAGAGAGTTAAAAGGCGAGTCATGTTCAGCTGTCTTTCTCTCTGATGCACGATCACCATCACCGTGGAGGCCAAGTCCTGTTCTGTGTCAGTGTGTGTCCAAGGGTGGAAGTGACTGTGGCAGCAGCAGCAGCAGCAGCAGCAGCAGCAGCAGCAGCAGCAGCAGCAGAAGTGAGGAGCCAGGTCGTTCTGTGGTACTGTGGTCATGGCTTTCTGTGAGAGGAGAGAGTGGTGGATAGTGATGCTGAGCTGAAGGAGTTGTCTACTTGTTCGGGTGGGGGTGGGGGGGGAGGGGTTGGAGGGAGCGTGTGTGTGGAGGGTGCGTCTGTGTGTGTGTGTGTGTATGTGTCTGAGAGAGAGAAAGAGAGAGAGAGCATGCACGCATAAAATTATGCAGGCACGCACATATGCTAATGGGCGCATTCACTTAGTTCATATTAGGTCAATGTTTTCTTTCTCACATTATTTGTTGCAGCCAGATTTTTACAATATGCACCATTGTTTGTAAATAGATTTTCTTTTAATTGAAGTGATTACTATCTTACTTTTGTCAATCAGAATTTGAGAGTTTGGTTAGGTTTGTGTTAAATTTTGTTGAGAATGTTGTATAGCGCTTTATAAAGTAACTTTCTTTTTAAACTAAGCTACCAGGTTTAGCAGCACAATTTCATTTATCCACAGGTATTTTTCAGGTTTATCCTATTTTTTAAACAAGTTACTGTGTCTTATTTTCAAATGTTTAAGTAGAAAACGAAACAAGCAAAAACAACAACATCAAACAAACAAACACCCAGTAATAAAACATATATCTCTCTGAATATTTCAAAACAGTTAAGTAGAATAAGAAACAAGCAAAAACAGCAGTGACAACATCAACAACAACACACAAGCAATCAAAGACACATAAATTAAACATGTATCTTTCTGGTTCGTAGCTCTGACACCGCTGCTGGAGACAGAAAGCACAACAACAACAAAGGTGTGAGGAAATGAGACAGGAAGACCTCTAGTCCCTCCACCTCCAACACACTGGCTCTGGAACACAGAGAGTTAAAATGCAAGTCATGTTCAGCTGTCTTTCTTTCTCTCTGATGCACGATCACCATCACCATGGAGGCCAAGTCCTGTTGTGTGTCAGTGTGTGTCCAGGGGTGGAAGTGACTGTGGCAGCAGCAGCAGCAGCAGCAGGAAGTGAGGAGCCAGGTCGTTCTGTGGTACTGTGGTCATGGCTTTCTGTGAGGGGAGAGGGTGGTGGATGGTGAAACAGAGCTAGAAGATATGTGTGTGTGTGTGTGTGTGTGTGTGTGTGTGTGTGTTGTGTGTGTGTGTGTGTGTGTGTGTGTGTGTGTGTGTGTGTGTGTTGTGTGTGTGTGTGTGTGTGTGTGTGTGTGTGTGTGTGTGTGTCTAAGAAAAGAGAAAACATGCGCACATAACAGGCCTGGGCACACATGCTAATGGGCCCATTCACTTACATCATAATACATCATGGTTTTCCTTCTCACATTATTTGATGCTGCCAGATAAAAAAGTGCACCATTGTTTGTGAATCTTAAATAGATGATATTTCAGTTGAAATAAGTACTCTCTTACTAATCAATCAGACTTTGAAACAGTTTGGTTAGGTTCGTGCTAACATTTGTTGAGAATGTTATATGGCGCTTTATTAGAAAATTTTCTTTTTAAACTAAGCTACCAGGTTTAGAAATACAATTTCATTTATCCACAGGATTTTTTCAGGTTTATCCTATTTTTAAACAAATAACAGGGGCTTATTTTTAAATATATAAGTAGAAGAACAAACAAGCAAAAGCAATAACAACAAACAATAAAAGACATAGACATTACACATTTATCTCTCTGCTTATTTTCAAACAATTAAGTAGACTAAGAAACAAGCAAAAACAACAATGACAACAACAACAACAACACTCAAACAATCAAAGACACATAAATTAATCATGCATCTCTCTGCTTGGTAGCTCTGATACCGCTGCTGGAGACTGAAAGCACAACAACAATGGTGTGTGGAAATGAGACAGGAGGACCTCTAGTCCCTCCACCTCCAACACGCTGGTTCCTGAACACAGAGAGTTAAAATGCAAGTCATGTTCAGCTGTCTTTCTCTCTGATGCACGATCACCATCACCGTGGAGGCCAAGTCCTGTTGTGTGTCAGTGTGTGTCCAAGGATGGAAGTGACTGTGGCAGCAGCAGCAGCAGCAGAAGTGAGGAGCCAGGTCGTTCTGTGGTACTGTGGTCATGGCTTTCTGTGAGGGGAGAGAGAGGTGGATGGTGAAGCAGAGCTGAAAGAGATATCTACTTGTTGGGGGGGGGAGGTGGAGGAGCATGTGTATGGAGGGTGCGTATGTGAGTGTGTGTGTTTGTGTTTGTGTGTGTGTGTGTATGTATGTGTCTGAGAGAAAGAGAGAGACGGAGAGAGGAGAGAGAGAGAGAGAGAGAGAGAGAGAGAGAGAGAGAGAGAGAGAGAGAAGAGAGAGAGAGAGAGAGAGAGAGAGAGAGAGAGAGAGAGAGAGAGAGCGAGAGCGTGCACAGATAACATTCTGCAGGCACGCACATATGCTGATGGGCGATTTTACTTGCATCATATTAGGTCAGTGTTATCCTTCTCACAGTACTGGATTCTGCCAGAAACAAAGATGCACCATTGTTTGTGAATATCAAATTGATTGTCTTTTAGGTGAATTGAGTACTATCTTACTTTTGTCAATCAGATTTTGAGACAGTTTGGTTAGGTTTGTGTTCACTTTGGTTGAGAATGTTATATGGCGCTTTATTAAGAAACTTTTTTTAACTGAGTTACCAGATTTAGAAACACCATTTCATTTATCCACAGGTAGTTTTCAGGTTTATCCAATTTTTTAAACAAATCACTGGGACTTCTTTTCAAATATATAAGTAGAATAAAAAAAATACAAGCAAAAGCATTAACAAACAATCAAACACACACAAATTAAACATTTATCTCTCTGCTTATTTCAAACAATTTAATAAATTAAGAAACGAGCAAAAACAACAATGACAACAACAACCAGATAGAAATTAAACATGTCTCTCTCTGCTTGGTAGCTCTGACACCGCTGCTGGAGACAGAAAGCACAGCAACAATGGTGTGAGGAAATGAGACAGGAAGACCTCTAGTCCCTCCACCTCCAACACGCTGGTTCCTGAACACAGAGAGTTAAAATGCAAGTCATGTTCAGCTGTCTTTCTCTCTGATGCACGATCACCATCACCGTGGAGGCCAAGTCCTGTTCTGTGTCAGTGTGTGTCCAAGGGTGGAAGTGACTGCGGCAGCAGCAGCAGCAGCAGCAGAAGTGAGGAGCCAGGTCGTTCTGTGGTACTGTGGTCATGGCTTTCTGTGAGGGGAGAGAGAGGTGGATGGTGAAACAGAGCTGAAAGAGTTGTATATATGTGTGTATGTGTGTGGTGGGGGGGGGGGGGGGGTTGAGGTTGGGAGGGTGCGTGTGTGTGGAGAGTACATATGTGTGTGTGTGTGTCTGTATGTGTGTGTATGTGTGTGTGTGTCTAAGAAAAGGAAAACATGCGCACCTAATAGGCGATCACACACATGCTAATGAGTGCATTCACTTACATCATATTAGGTTGGCGTTTTTTCATTTCTTCTCACATTATTTGATGCTGCCAAAAAAATGCACCATTGCTTGTGAGTATCAAATAGATTATCTTTTAGTTGAAGTTCGTACAACCTTACTTTTATGCATCAGATTTTGAGACAGAGAGTTAGGTTTGTGTTCACTTTTAGTGAGAATGTTATATGGCGCTTTATTAAGAGACTTTTTTTTAAACCTAACCTACAAGATTTAGGAACACAATTTCATTTATCCACAGGTATATTTCAGGTGTATCCTATTTTTTAAACAAACCACCTGGACTTCTTTTCAAATATATAAGTAGACGAAGAAACAAGAAAAAAAACAACATCAACAATCACACACACATAAATTAAACCTTTATCTCTCTGCTTATTTTCAAACAATTTAGTAGAATAAGAAACAAGCAAAAACAACAATGACACCAACAACAACAACACTTAAGCAATCAGACACACAAAAATTAAATATGTATCTCTCAGCTTCCTAGCACTGATAACGCTGCTGGAGACAGAGAGCACAACAACAATGGTGTGTGGAAATGAGACAGGAAGACCTCTAGTTCCCCCACCTCCAACACACTGGTTCCTGAACATAGAGAGTTAAAATGCAAGTCATGTTCAGCTGTCTTTCTTTCTCTCTGATGCACGATCACCATCACCGTGGAGGCCCAGTCCTGTTGTGTGTCAGTGTGTGTCCAGGGTGGAAGTGACTGTGGCAGCAGCAGCAGCAGCAGCAGCAGTGAGGAGCCAGGTCGTTCTGTGGTACTGTGGTCATGGCTTTCTGTGAGGGGAGAGGGTGGTGGATGGGGAAGCAGAGCTGAAAGAGTTGTCTGTGTGTGTGTGTGTGTGTATATGTGTGTGTGTGTGTGTGTGTGTGTGTGTGTGTGTGTGTGTGTGTGTGTGTGTGTGTGTGTGTGTGTGTGTATGTGTGTGTGTGTGTGTGTGTGTGTGTGTGTGTGTCTAAGAAAGAGAAAACATGCGCACATAACACATATGCATACACATGCTAATGGGCGCATTCACTTACATCATATTAGGTCAGTGTTTCCTTTCTCACATTATTTGATTCTGCCAGATAAAAAAGATGCACCATTCTTTGTGAGTATCAAATAGATTAGTTGAAGTGAGTACTATCTTAATTTTGTCCATCAGAATTTGGGACAATTAGGTTAGGTTTATGTTTACTTTTAGTGAGAATGTTATATGGTGCTTTATTAAGAAACTTTTTTTTAAACGTGAGCTACCAGATTGAGAAACACAATTTCATTTATCCACAGATATTTTTCAGGTTTATACCTTATTTTAAACAAATGACCGGGACTTCTTTTCAATATATTAGTAGAAAAAGAAACAAGCAAAAACAAAAACAAACAATCAAACACACAAAAATTAATACTTTATTTCTCTGCTTATTTTCAAACATTTAAGTAGAATAAGAAACAAGCAAAAACAGCAATGACAAAAACAACAAACAGACAAAAATTAAACATATGTCTCTCTGCTTGGTTGCTCTGACACCGCTGCTGGAGACAGAAAGCACAACAACAATGGTGTGTGGAAATGAGACAGGAAGACCTCTAGTTCCCCCACCTCCAACACACTGGTTCCTGAACATAGAGAGTTAAAATGCAAGTCATGTTCAGCTGTCTTTCTTTCTCTCTGATGCACGATCACCATCACCGTGGAGGCCCAGTCCTGTTGTGTGTCAGTGTGTGTCCAGGGTGGAAGTGACTGTGGCAGCAGCAGCAGCAGCAGCAGCAGTGAGGAGCCAGGTCGTTCTGTGGTACTGTGGTCATGGCTTTCTGTGAGGGGAGAGGGTGGTGGATGGGGAAGAAGAGTTGAAAGAGTTGTCTGTGTGTGTGTGGGTGGGTGGGCAGGTGGGGTGTGTGTGTGTGTGTGTGTGTGTGGTGCGCGTGTGTGTGTTTGTGTTTGTGTATGTGTGTGTGTGTGTGCGTATATATGTGTGTGTGTGCGTGTATGTGTGTGTGTGTGCGGGGGTGGGTGGGTGGGGGAGTGTTTGGTGTGTGAGTGTGTGGGTAGGTGGTTGGGGGAGTGTGTGTGTGTGTGTAAAGCAGGTTGCGTGTTCGGTGTGATGTTGTCGTGGTGGTGTGTGTGTAGTGTGTGCGTGCGGGTGGGGTGGGGGAAGGGCTGGATTGGGGGTGGATAGGGGATGGAGGTGGGCAGTGTGCGTGTATGTGTGCGCGTACTTGCAAGTGCGTGTGTTCGTTTGTGCAATCGCGCGTGCGTTTGTGCAATCGTGCGTGCGTGCGTGCGTCCATGCGTGCGTGTGTGCGTCCCTGCGTGCATGCGTGTGTGTGTGTGTGTGTGTGTGTGTGTGCGTGCGTGTTTAGTTCATTTGTTTATGTCCAACCCACAGAAAACGCCAGTTAATTGTTAAATTAAGTCTGAACACAAGTTGCACGTCGCATCAGCATGTTCTGCCATGATGGTGTGACAGTACTCTTCCGTCCAGAACGACACACTGTTTCTTGTTAAACGATGTGTAATCGTTATATTCATCACTATGTGTTTTTGTTTTATTCATTTAGTTTATCTTTTATTTATCTATTCTTTTTTTATTACTACATTTATTCACTTTTTTACGAGGATAGTTGAGTACGTACTGATAGTAATTGTTTCATCCAGTTCCCTGTGCTATGTAATATTGTGAATTTTTGTCATTGGTTCCCAATGGCAAAATGGCCTAAGCTTTCAAAAATACGGAACAGGTGTTTACGTGCACGCAAGGTAATCTGCGTGAGTTCGCACACGGGGCCTCGGTTTACAGTCTCATCCGAAGGACTTTTTGTGAAGGAAAGCAAGGCAGCAGCAGCGTTGGTTGTTGCAGCAAAGGCGAAATGAACACCAAGATTTAACCAGCCACCCAGAACAACAAAAAAAACCAGCTAGTCAACTAACCAACTAGTAAGCCAACCAACCAGTTTTCCAGTCAGGTAAGTATCCAACCAACCAGCCACCCAATCCATCAACTTACTAACCATCCAACCCACCAGACAACCAGCCAAGCTTCCATCAAACCACATAACTAACCAATTAACCCACCATTCAACCGAAATACCAACCAACCAAGTAACCAACAACCAGCCAGCCAGCCACTCAAACAATCAACTTACTAACCAACCTACCCACCAGATAATCAACCAACCAACCAATCTACCAACCAGCCAACTAATCAACCAGCCAACCAACCAACCATTTATCCACTCACACATACAAAAACAAGAAAACACAGGGCTCCTTTACAAGCCATGGTCAAACATCTGAAATGGCTTTAATTCAAATCATTGGCATTGATAACGAAGAATAATAACAGAGGTAACAAGTCTTTAAGGATGCCAGATAATACAAAAATAATACAAAAACAACAACAAGACATCGGAGTGTATGTATGCTTATCGATCATTAAGCTGAATGTAAGAACAAGACAGAGCTTTCAAGAGAGAGAAAGAAACACAAAATCGTACACAAAGATTATCCAACCATCAAATAGTTGAACAGATAAATGAAAAAAATCTACGATAAATGAATGAATGAATAAATGAATGAATGAATAAATGAATGAATAAATGACTGAGCAAATGAATGAACGAATAAATCAATAAATGAATGAGCAAATGTATGAGTGAACAAATGAATGAAGAATGAATGAATGAACGAATGAAGGAAGGAAGGAATGAGCGAATGAGCAAATGAGCGAATTAATAAATGGATGATTGAATGAATAAATGAATGAATGAATGACTGAACGAATGAATAAATGAATGAGCAAATGAATGAACGAATGCATAAATAAATAAATGAGCTGATTAATAAGTGAACGAATGACTGACTGACTGACTGACTGACTGACTGACTGAATGAATGAATGAATGAATGAATGAATGAATGAATGAATGAATGAGCGAACGATTGAATGAATAAATGAATGAACGAGCGAACGAACGAACAAACGAATGAATGAATGAATTAATGAACAAATGAATGAATGAATGAACGAACAAATGAATGAATGAATGAATGAATATACGAGCGAAATGAATGACGAATGACTGATAATGGTTAAAAGAGAGTAAATCATTAAAGGAATAACTCGCTCATCTAATCATTGAATCAATCAACTGATGAAACAAGTGGGTCGATCAATTAATCAATCAATCGATCAATTAAGCGCTGGAGTTAGGACAATTAATAGATATACAAACTCAACGGTAATGCAATACCAAGAAGAAATACATAGAAATTGGGACATCGTTTAGAATATAAATAACAAACGAACATAGTCGAAACGGGCTGTACCAGTAACATTGAGCTTAAACCAACCACAAACTACCGACCCCGGTAACCAGCGAACACTCGAAACAAAACAAAATGAACCAACCAACCAGCCAACCAACCAACCAATCAACTAGCTAGGCATACAACAACCAGCAAAGCTAAACAATGAACGAACCAACCAACCAACAACCAGCCAACCAACCAACCACCAACCAGCAAACTAGCTAGCCAAACAACGAACCAACCGTCAGCACCAGCCATCAACCACCAACCAGCCAAGCAATCAACAAACTTAACGCACACCAACCCACACGAGCGCGCGCGCATACACTCACACACACACACACACACACACACACACACACACACACACACACACACACGCATGCACACACGCACACACACACACACACACACACAACGCGCGCGCGCGCGCACGCACGCACGCACGCTCGCACACACAAGCAAAACAGCAAACATATATTTTAGCAAATAAGTCCACACACACACACATAATCATATATATATATATATATATATATATATATATATATATATATATTATATATATATAAATATATATATATATATAAAGGATAAAAAATAATTTATATGTTTCAATATAACAACTGTTTGAGATAAGACAAGAAGAAACAGCTACCAAAAAGTACATTTTGATCAATTACTGTTTTTTTTCTCAAATAACCAATCTGATTTGAGTAAGACAACCCGACATTTGCAACCACCAAAATAGATACATGTTACACAGACATAATGTTGAATGCTCCCTATTCTCATCACCAGTATGGTAACAATTGAAACATAACAACAATGACATCACTAACAACAACAACAATGAATACACAGCAACAACAACATCAGCAGCACTATTGTTTATCTTGATCAACATAGATATATTTTTTCTGGACCCTAAATTGATAGTCTTTTTGGCAAAAAGTACTAAATCAGCACTGTTATTAAAAGCAGTCAAAAAGTTTTTAAAAAAAAGAATAAAACAAATCAACTGGGGTCTATGCTTTCCAGAAACACACTCACATACACACACGCCGCGCGCGCGCGCACCCCCCCCCCCCCGCCAACACACACACACACACACACACACACACACACACACACATATCTCGCGCACACGTTAAAACCCGTTCAACTTTTCGAAAGAATAGGCCATAATGTGGTGGTTGGAATGGATGACATGTTTACAAAACTGCATGCACACGGGGGGCTGAATGTAAAAAAAACAACAACACATGAGTGCTTAATTCGTTATCCTCGAAATAAAATACAAAATAAAATAAATAAACACACACACACACACACACACACACACACACACACACACAGAGTCCTAAATTTGTTTAAACAGTCAATCAATTTTTAGCAAGAAGTTTACAGTCCTAGATTACAAGTTACAGCAGTACAGCAAAACAAAACAAAAACTAATAATAAATCCAGGAAAAATACAGGACATCGATAATTGCTGATACAATTGCACATTCATTTGTGTGTGTTTTTTCTAAGTACACACATACTATTATGGACTGTCAGGTCTTAATTTTTACCGCATGGCATTAGCACAATGTCTTGTACAGTGATGCATTTGTCAGGAAGACAACAACAGAGAGAGAGAGAGAGAGGAGAGAGAGAGAGAGAGAGAGAGAGAGAGAGAGAGAGAGAGAGAGAGAGAGAGAGGAGGGGGGGGAGGGAGAGGGAGAGGGGGGATAGAAAGAGAGAGAGAGAGAGAGAGAGAGGGGGGGGGGAGGTAGAGGAGAGGGGGGATAGAAAGAGAGAGAGAGAGAGAGAGAGAGAGAGAGAGAGAGAGAGAGGCTGACAGACAGACAGACAGACAGACAGACAGACAGCGACAGATAGACAGAAAGAGAGTCACAGTGACAGTGAGAGGGAAAATGGTAGACAAAAAAACGGTAGACATGTATATAGTACATAACACAGTATTACACTTGCACACACAACACACACACACACACACACACACACACACTACACACACACACACACACACACACACACACACACACACACACACACACACACACACACACACACACATCAACAAGTGGCTGGACTTCCTCCCAAGTGTATAAACCACAGTCAGCAGTACATTGTCATCAGCGAGGGTCATCGATGCCACCTTCGACATCAGTGGGTCCTGTTGGATATATCGAACAAAATCACTTCTTGTTCGTCTTCCGAGCGGTGTACACTTTTCCGAATGCCGTACATGAAGTAGATAATTAGACCTGAAAACAAGAGAAAAACAATTTGTAAACAACACCCAGAAAACCCCCTATAGGGCTTTTAATTCACTGCAATATTAAACCGAGACCCCGTGTGCGAACGCATGCAGAACATCTTGCGCACACGTTAATTAAATCCTGTTCCGCTGTTCGAAAGAGTAGGTCATGGTGTGCCGGTGGGAACAGATGACAAAATAAAAAAATAAAAAACGCGTACACACGCATTAAAAATAAAAGTCATCTGAGCGCTTTGATTTGTTGCTTTACAAGATTCAGCGCTATATAAATTCCATGCATCATTACATAATTATATTTTATTGCATGATAACATTTGTGTGTTATGCCCTGTTGTGTTGGATTGTTTTGTGTTGTATTGCTTTTTGTATGACACAAGTGTCTGACATCAGACTATTACGTTATGCTGGATGGATAGATGGTGGGGAGAGGGGAGGGGGGGTAGATAGTCTAGTGGTCAGAACGCTGTACCTGTGAGATATGTCGGCCTAAGATTTGAGCCACCACCGAGGTACCCATTCAAGCAGATTCTTTTTCCTTGGCTTTAATATCAGCACATACTTTATTTCTTTAAAAGACCTTCACGTAAGACCGTGAACTTACTTTTCTTGCGCCAACAGAGCAAAATAACTTGCACACATGTTTCAACCCATTCCACCTTCTAGAAGAGTAGGCCAAAGGGTGCTGGTAGGAATGGAGGATACAAGAGAAACAGACCCCCCCCCCCCAAAAAAAAAAAAAGGAACTTCAAGCAAACTGGTTTCATGTTCAGATACCATCTCCGAAGTCGAAATCATCATCAGACCCGTGACCTTGGCGGTCGTGGAGGAGACACGAAAGACGATGCCGTGGTAAGCCTCCTCCATCCATCTCGGTCCTCGGCTCTGCGCAGTAGTGGCGAGTCATTCATCCTGGTCCATTCTCTGATGATGTCCATCTATGACTTGTTCTGTCTTCCCCTCTTTCTGCCACCTTCAAGTGTTCCCTGCAGTACTGTTTTTGGCAGAGTGTTGTGGCGGGTGACGTGGCCGAACCATGTCAGCTTTTTCTTCTTGACGATGGTGAGAAAGGGTTCCTGTGGACCTGCCAGCCGTGTTATTTGACTCTTGATAAATTCATTGGTCTTTCGTTCTCTCCAGGATATGCCCAGTAGTTTTCTATGGCATATACTGTCATAGAAAACGGTTACCTTAGTGGTGTGCATCCTTGGTGAATTTTAAGGCTTTGGCCGAGGATCGAAATGAGGGGAAACGAGGATATTCTGTATTATGTTGTAATGAATTTGATTATATGCTGCGTCACATTTCGGTTTTTACCCTTGCAATGTATGGCACTGCGTGATAATCATTATGTTTGTGTTATATTCTGTTGTGTTGGGCTGTTTTGTAGTTCTTTGCAGTGTGGTGTCTTGGAATGTCCTGTACTATTGTTGTATTGAGTGTGTTTACACTACCACGAATAACAACACATTCCCGATCCACTGTGCTGTGTTGTGTTGTGTTGTATTATTTTATTTTATTTATTCATTTTTTTTATATTCTTTTCTATTGCGGATAATGGAATAAGCATGTGTGTGCTTGTTTTTACAATCAGCCCCGTGTGTATGCGGCTTTGTTAATTCTGTCCTCTGTTCCCACCGGCACACAATGGCCTACTCTTACGAAAAGCGGAACAAGATTTAGCGTGTGCGCAAGATGTTCTGCGAACGTTCGCACACAGAGCCTCGGTTTATTATTTTCATTTCTTGTGTTGTGTGTACTGTATCGTTTTCATTTATTGCGTGGTGGTGTAATCGTGTCTTTTTGCAGTGTCTCACACTGTATCATTTCGTAGTGCATTTGTTTTTAAATGTCCTTCTGTATACACAATGATGCTCGACTTTTTTTTTCTCTCTCAATCAATACTGCTTCCATCTCTATTTCTCTACATGTACAAGGCTTATATACCAACACACACACAACATATTTCTGTCAAAATATAAACCATCTTATTTCGTATCGAAGAATATGGTGTGAGTACTCTTTGACGTGGATATCACGAACTAGCCCAGCATGCTTTTTGGAACCTGGAGAGAGATATGGGTTCCGCCAGGTCTTATATACTCAGAACCCGCTACCAGAGTATCAGTACAGGTTCGAGTGACCTGTTAAAGACATACAGTAGCAGGCAAAACACCATTGAAAAACAACTGACCCCTGTGTCAGGTGACCCCCCCCCCCCCCCCCCCTTCCTCCCCTGTGGGGATGGGGGGGGGGGGTGAGAGGGGGGCGTCATTTCAGTATAAATAGTATTTCCATCTTCTGGAATGTCTGTGCTAGGAAATACCCTCTTTTCTATCCCTCTCTTTGTGTGTGGCTGGTTTTTTTTACCTGTGAGCCCCTATCTGTCTATTTTCTGCCTTGGTCCATTCTCACCTCCTTGTTTTCCCCCAAGAAAGGTTAAACAGATAGCAGTTCTCTCTTAGGTCCAATTTGGATGTGCTGGGCCTGACTTGTCAGGCGATTAACGGCAGCGCAACGCATTGTCGCTCGTACGATAGACAAAAGTAGTTGCTGTCAAAGCGTTCGACGACGAAAATGAACCTCCACCCCCCCCCCCCCCCCTGCAAACATACACCACTCCCACACCCTCCCCCCTCCGTCACACACACAGCCATACACACAAAACACACACGTGCACACGGGCAGCACGCACACACACAAAACAAAACACACACATACAGATACACAAACACACGCACACAATATCCCCCCACAAAGCACATACATACCACACAACACCCTTCTACACACACACACACCACATAACAGACACATGCACACAAACACACACAATCAACACCCCTCCACAAACGAAACATTACATACACACAACCCCTTCCATACACACACACACACCACAACCAACACACACACACACACACAAAACACACACACACAAACACACACATTATATACACACACACTCATATCCACTAACCAACACCACAACACACACATACACGCACACGCGAGCAACATACATACTACAAACAGGCACCCCAACAAACACACACATACACGGAGACAAACACACACGGAGACAAACACACACACACCCAACACACACACACACAAACACACACAAAACAAACACACACACAAACACACACACACACACACACACACACCAAAAATACACACACACACACGAAACACACTCCCCACCAAACACACACTCCCCTCCCCCCCCCCCCCCCCCTACCCCACCACACACACAACAAACTCCCACCCACCCCACCCCACCCCCCACCCCCCACCCCCCCCCCCCCCCCCCACCCCCCACCCCAACACACACACCCACAACACACACACTTTCACACCTACCCGCCGCAGTCCAAACCGCCCACCGCAACCACGCCAGGGAAGGGAGAGCACCCAGCAGCAAGCAGCAGAAGACCACGCACATCAGCGGCAGCAAAGGGACGTAAGGCGCCTTGAAGTACAACCGCACGTCGCTCTGCGGTTGTCGCGCCATGCCCAGCGCGGACGCCACGAGCAGCGCCACACACACGCTGACAACCGTCACCGCCCACCACGAGGATCCAGGATCATGGGGCCAGCCGGCTACGGTTGCCGAGAGACAAGTGGAGGCCAGGAGAAAGACCAGCAAGAGGTAGCGCGTGCTCTGCCACGTAGCAGAATCTGGGACCAGCTTGGCACAAGAGGAGAGCTGCACGAAGGAGGAGAAGGTGGAGGAGGAGTGAGTCACCCTCCTACAGCTCGCCACACCCTCGTGCTGTTGAAACAGCGCCGAGGATTCTATGAAGTCTTGGTGACCGTCTCCTCTTGTTTGGTAGTCGGTTTGCGTCTTGTGATGAAGTTCTTTAGGGATTGAGGTTGTTGTGGTTGGTGTTGAGGTTGAGGTGGTGGTTGAGATATCGTGGTGGTGGTTGTTGTTGTGATGGTGGTGGGAGGTGTCTTGATAGTGCAGGTGCAGATCTCCGTTCGCCATCAACACCAGTTTGGGAGACTCAGCTCGCGGACCAGCTTCCTCCACGGACAGATCCAGGTCCGAGTACTCCTTACACAAGCCCACAGACTCGGGCTGGTAGCGCACGTACAGCACGATGATCGCCGAGGTCAGGAACTGCAGCAAGGTACCGATAGCCGACATCTCGATCAGACTTCCGAAATCCAAGGTCAAGGCCAACACGGCCGCCAGCATCCCGGAAAGTAGGGCCCCGAACACGGGGACGGATGCCATGGAGATCTTCCCGAAACATTTGGGCAGCAGACCGTCGCAAGCCATGGAGTGAAGGATCCGCGGCGGGTGGTACAACCCGCTCATAGCCGAGGCCGCTAACCCTAACAGGGCCCCCGCGCCGATCACGTGGTTGGCGGCGTAGATGCCTTTGCTCTCGAAGGCGCGCGCTATGGGCGCCTGCTCGGTGAGGTGCTGCCAGGGACAGGCCAGCGTGAGGGCGGAGGTGGCGAGGGTGAGGGTGAGGAAGAGGAGGGCCGTGGTTAAGGGGAGGGCTGGTGGGAGGTGGCGCGAGGGGTCGCGTGTCTCTTGGCTGGCCGCGGCCACTTGGTCCAAGCCCGTGAAGACCGAGGTCATCAGTGAGGCCCCGGACAGGGTCTATGGAGAGGCATGATATGTGATTGTCACGGAGATTGTTGGAAGGGTTAGGTAGATAACAGTGTAATGTTGGTTTTTTTTTCCTTTCTAAGATCTGGTGTTGAGTTGCGTTTGTTGGTGCGTTGGCGGTCATAACTTTATAGGTTATGGGACACCTTTACTTTTACCTTAGACTTATACGTGTAGATTTATGCATAAACGTGTATGTGTGTAGACGTTTACGTGTAGACTTATGAATGTAGACTTATATATGTAAACTTCTTACACTGTGCACATTTAGGGTTTCCGAGTGATTCATCATCACCGCCACCACCATCACCACCACCACCACCACCACCATGATGATGATGATGACGATAATGGTGATGGTGATGGTGATGATCATCATCACAACATATCACCACCATCGTCATCATCATCACCAACACAATCACCACCACCACCCCCATCATCATCATCATTATCATATCCACCATCACCACCACCGTCATCACATACACCACCACTACCACCCCCCACCATCATCCTCATCCCTCATCATCACCACCACCACCATCACCACCACAACAACCACTACCACCACCACCACACCACCATCACCACCATCACCACCACCATCACCACAACCACCACCACCACCACTACCCCCACCATCACCACCTCCATCACCACCTCCACCATCACCCACCACCACCACCACCACCACAACCACCACCTCCCCAACCATCAACACCACCATCACCACCACAACAACCACACCCATCACCACCACAACCACACCCCCCCCGACCATCACCACCACAACCACACACTCCCCCCACCATCACCCACCACAACCCACCACATACATCCTCACCACCACCACCCCACCACCATCATCATCATCCTCATCACCACCACCACAACCACCACCACCATCCTCACCACCATCACCACAATCACCACCACCCCCAACCACCACCACCACCCACCACCCACCACAACCACCACCACCACCACCACAACCACCACCACCACCACCACAACCACAACCACCACCAACACCACCACCACACCACCACAACCACCACAACCACCATCACCACAACCACCACAACCACCACCACCAAAACCACCACCACCAAAACCACCACCAACCATCCTCACCACCACCACCAAAACCACCACCCACCACAACCACCACCCACCACCAACACGATCACCACCACCACCACCACTACCACCACCACCACCCACCACCCACCACCACACACCCAACCACCACCACAACCACAACCACCCACCACACCACCACCACAACAACAACCACCACCACCCCAACCACCCCAACAACCACCACAACCACCACCACCATCACCACCACCACCACCACAACCACCACCACCTTCACCACCACCACCACCACAACCACACCCCCCCCTCCCCCACCATCACCACCAACACCACCACAACCACACACCCACAAACCACCACCACCACCACCACCACCACCACCCATCCTCACATCCCACTACCACAACCACCCAACCACCACCACCACTACCATCACCACCACCACCACCACCACCACACCCCCCCACACCATCACCACCACCACCACCACCACCACAACCACCACCACCATCACCACCCCCACCACCACAACCACACCCCCCACTCCACCACCACAACCACCACCACCACAACCACCCCCCCACCACCACCACAACCACCACCACCACCACCACCACCACCATCACCATCACCACAACCACCACCACCACCACAACCACCACCACCACAACCACAACCACAACCACCCCAACCACCACCACAACCACAACCACCACCACCACCATCACCACCACCACCACCCAACAACCACCACAACCACCACCACCATCACTACCACCACCACCACCACCACCAACATCACTACCACTTACCCCACCAAACCCAAGGCGAAGAAGCCAGGAGGGCGGGTCCAGTTGTGTGCCTGCACGTGGAAGTAGCCCACACAGACAAAGGCCAGCAACACGAACCCTGAGGTCACCGACATCCCAGCGTCAATCCGCTGAATGCCTGCACACACACAACACACACACACACACACACACAAACACACAACACACACACACACACACACACACACACACACACACACACAGATAGAGAGAAGAGAGAGACACACACACACACACACACACACACAACACACACACACACACACGCACGCACACACAGACACACACACACAAACACACACACAACACACACACACACAACACACACACACACACACACACACACACACACAACACACACACACAAACACACACACACACACACACATGGCACAGTGACACAGCTGAAGGTGAAGGTGTACATGTATTGTATGTTAGTCCGTCGTTTTCGACGATGACCTTCAAAACAGCAGAGGAGGCAGCTGCTGTTTCGAAAATTGGGCAGAAATTTGATTATAGTCGAGATGCCTTGCCAACAGCACATCCCCACTCTCTCGGCCAAGTGGGCATAAGGACAGTCAGCGTTGGAGATGTTCTCCAAAGGCCAACCAGCCCCCAGGGCTGCAGCACGTAAGGACTGTGCAAGTCAAGCCTCCTAGTCAGAGAGTCGTAGTCGATCACTAAAGACTAAGCTGTAAAGTGGATTTCCATGAGTGGAAGAGCCACTGGTCATACAGCCTCTCACTTTGCTGTTGCCCCCAGCGTCAATGGTTTAATCAAGAACTGTGATAAACCCCAGGCGCTGACGAGGCAAACTCCGCAGCTCGACTACTTCTCAGAAAGAAAGAAAAAAAAATCTGAGCACATTACTCCTCTCTTGCGATCTCTCCACTGGCTGCCTGTGCCACAGAGAGTAGATTATGAGATCAGTACTCTGTTACAAATGTCTCCACAAAACTGCACCCTCCTACCTCTGTGAATGTCTTCACCTGTACACTTCCTTCACGTTACCCCCGCTCTACTGCAGATACCTTGTGCCTACGAATACCTATCCACTGTTGGCCGCTGCTCTTTCTCTATTTCGGGTCCATCGACCTGGAATGAGCTTCCTCTCTCTTTCTTCGTCAGAAACCTAGTTATGACACTTTTAAATCCAGCCTCAAGACATATTTATTTCAAACCTAAGATTTCTCCCCCTCCTGTTTCATATCAGAGCTATCCCACCTTCACTAATCCATGTCCTATCACCCTGCTAAAGTATACGACCTGTATGAGTGTGTGTGTGTGTGCTTTTGAAAAACATTTGACTATTGAAATTTTATTTCATAGATTTTGTCTGCAGTGCACCATGTTTGTAAATACATGTTTGTTTAAACTATTGATTATTTATCATTGATTGCATGACTGTGTAAGATTAGGTTGAATGCATGCGCTTTGATTTGTCTTTGCAAGATATAGCGCTATATAAGTTCCATTTATTATTATTAT
>CM054163.1:30377451-30389951 GCA_028751875.1 Rapana venosa
GTGTAACTTGACTCCAGTGTTTGTTGTGTGGCTGGAAAAGCGTTGTCCTCACCAGATCCCTCTTCTCCCTGTGATGTTAACAGGCCAAATGCATAGATAAACATGATTGGGAAATGTCTGGCAGTGTGAAAGGTGGGGATGAATGTGTGTGGAGAGGATTTTGTTGTTAGAGATAAGATTGTCGTGCGGGAAATGACGATGATAAAGGGGACGTAACTGAAGGTGTGCAGAGAAAATCAATGAAGAAATGGATGAAGATGAGGGGAGGGAGTTGATAGTAATCAGTTCTGTCACTTTATCGGGAGATTTTTGTAAATAAATTTAACTTTTCTTCACGAATTTATGTGGTTTTTACTTTCAAAGCTTGATGATGTGATTTAAATTAACTTTCTTTTGTAAATTTAAACTTTGTGTGTCTGGTAGAAAATTTTTCATCATTTTGAGTCTGATCAAATTTAAAGACTATGAAATGTTTATGAAACCAGCAGTGAAGCTAAACACAGCATGGAAGATCCTCGGGAGGTATATCGTTTTGTTCGTAAAATCCTAGTTCCTTATAAAACGAAAACGTGATGATGATAGTGATTGTTGTATGAAATTTTGTATTAGATAAAGATTACTTCCATTATTCTAAACATGTCCTATTTACATGTACATATGTCCCCCCTGAGAATTCGCCATTTTATTCTGTATCCGATTTTGATAACGGAATTTCCATCTTGAGGAAAAATTTTAAATAAGGAATTTTTTTTGATATCACAAATATACTTTTGTGTGGCGATTTAAATGCCAGAACTTCTGTTTGTTCTCCAAATCCTATGGGTATAGACAGCATATATGAGTGCAGTAGAAAAGATAGTGAAAATCACAGAAGAGGCATTCTCAAGACACAGTTTTGAATTCCTTTGGTAAAAAAATTGTTGGACATGTTGTACCGGGTTTTGAGATTTATGTTTTTTGAAAGGCATTTGTAATGGCGACTGTGTGGTCTTTTTACACATATGTCTGGGATCATGGAAACAGTGTAAATGACAAATTACATGTGTTCATTAAGTTTTCTGGAATCTATCTTTGAAAAGATCACACTAAATGTATTAGACCGAATGGAATCAATCATTTTCCTCTTTGCTCGTCTTGATATTCAGGTAGAAAAGGCTTTCTGTTAAAAATCCCTTGATAAGAATAAAGAAAAATCTGTGGTCAAATATAGATGGTCTCCATCCTTCGCTAAAACTTTTTTCGATCATTAAAATTTTCAAACAAATAAAAGATGAAATAAATGATGCAACAGGTCTGATCAATACTGACGTAGATTTTAGCGATAAACAAGTTTTTAATAAAAACATACAGAGTCAAGCAGTAATGTCTGAAAAACAAATCCCAGTGCACAGACCAAAACAAACAGAATGGTATGATCACGAATGTAAATTTGCAAAACGAAAAATGAGGAGACTTTGGAGGAAGTTCAAAGCGTTCTTTGCAAAAAGAGACAGAGTAGCCTTTTGTATATCAAGAGGGAAATATAAAATACAATCAAAAGGGAAAAAAGAAAGAACACAAAGTATTACTTTTGAAAGAATTTTTAAAATTCTGTTGGTGTCAGGAACAATTTTGGGGTAAAATGAAAGAATATTAAACAAAAAGCCCACAACCACAAAATGGCATCTCTTTTGGGCAAGGGTTTGATCACTTTAAAAGTATTTTAAAAAAGGGAAGTAGATGAATAATGATTAACAGATGTATCAGATGAAACTGAATGGGAAGAAGAAATAGACGAAGTTCAAGATAGACCATACACAGGAAAAAGTAACACTGGCAATTAGAAGATTGAAGAATGGCAAATCAGCTGACCAGATGAATTAATCGGGGATTTTTTTAAAGTTTTCTGGGGAACCTGTGTAAATTTTCTTGTAACATTATTTAATTACCTATTCGATAATGGAATTTATCCTGAAAGCAGGGACAAAACCCAACTATCTTACCCACAAATTCAAGAAAGGAGATGTAAAAGACACAAATAACTATAGAGGTATATCGCTATGTAATATTGCAAGTAAATTGTATAGTCTGTCATTAATAATAGACTGCAGGAGGGGGTAACATTAAAACGATATAACAGGGGAACATCAAGCGGTTTTAAAAAAGGTTATGGCACAATTGATCACATATTTATCGTTAGCCGCAGTTTAAAAGCAGTTTGCAAATAATCAGAAATTAAAATTGCCCTAGTAATTTCGAAAAAGGCCTTTGATTCTATTTCAAGAAAACTATTATGGCCTGTGTTGCTGAAAAATAGGATAAGGGTAAGTTATTTACATGTGTTAAGAGTATGTATAGAGCAGTGAAAGCTAGAATAAGAGTGGATCAAATTATCAGATTTTGTGAATTGAAACGAAAGGGGTGAAACAAGGGATGTGTGCATTTCCTGTACTAATTTTCGTTGTTTGTAAATGAGCTTGCTATTGAAATATTGAACAAGGGAACTGGTGTATCTTTTGATTTGACAGAATTGTTTAAATGCTTTTTGCTGATGACATTGCTTGCTGTCATAATGTGGTAGGGTTACAAAGCAATTAAATAATCATACACAGCGCAAAAGAAATTGGCATTAAAAGTGAACATGGAAAAAACAAATATCATTGTTTTTTCGTAAAGGGTGGCACCTTTCTAAGCATAACAATGGACTTATGAAAAGAAGAATCAAGATAGTTAATGCATATAAATATCTAGGAATATATTTTTCAACCAGGCTAGTATTTTTTTAGCATGTCAAGAGTTGGTAAACAGAGGAAAGAAAGCTGCTTTGATGATTCCCTCGTGCATTGTAATAAACGGATTGTAGTTCTTTTAGTAATTTTTATAAAGCTTTTTGATTCAGCAGTGCAATCAATTTTGCAGTATGGGGCAAAAATGGGCTTTTGAGAATAGCGATGTGATTGAAAAATTACACCTTATTTGCTAGAAACGCTTTTGATGTAGACAGTAGAAACACCCAATACTTTGTTTATGGTGAACTGGGAAGGACCCTATATATTTAATTCGTATGTAAAAATGCATAATTTTTGGGTTAAAATTGACTAGAATGAATTGTAGAAATTGCCGTATAAAGCAATATGACTTTTGTATAAAATTGGGACAGAAATGGAAAAAAGAACTTGGGCTTCAGGAATTCGAAAATGTTTGTATACTTATGGTTTGCATATGTTTGGGAAAATCAGGGAGTACAAAATATTACACGATTTATGAACAGTTTTTAAACAAAGAATCATAGACTGCAGGTGCAGGAGTGGCATGATCATATAGAAACTACATAGATTAGCAAGAGTATAGGATGTTTAAGTCGAATAAAAAATTGAAATGTACATTGGAATTACAATGAAAGATATGTAAAGAGTGCGTTGACAAAACTTAGGTTAGTGTATAAACCCATAGCATGTCCCCGGGTTTCAGATATAAAAAGGGGAGACTGACACGTGGCAATGTGCCGGTATTTTCATAGTTCTGAGGAAAATGAAGTTAAATTTCATTTTAAATGCTGCCCTGTTCTTCAGGGATTTGAAAACTGAATTAATTCAGCCTAAATTTTATAAAATCCATGTCACTTTAGATTCAATTACTTATGGCACTCAAAATGAAAATATAACTATATAATTTGGCATTGTATACTTACAAAGCTTTGAGAATATTATATACGGGCAACATAATATAAAAGCTGTAATACATTTATATTTTTGTTATGGAAAAACGCCTGTTTTAAAAAGTTGTAGATGCTTAAAATTCATATACAACTTCATTTCTTTTTGTTAATAAAACATGTTATCCCCTTCAGAAAGGGGTCAGAGGGCCCAAACTGAATAAACGTTTCGCATTCGCATATTCTCTCTTCTCATCTCTCTCCATTCTCTCCTCTCCATCCATCCCCCCTCTCTCTCTCTTCTCCCCCTCTCACTCTCTCTTCCCTCTCCTCACTCTCTCTCTCTCCCTCTCTCTCTCTCCACTTTCCCCTCTCCACAGACTCTCTAGCATGTCTTTCTGCCCGACTTACTCTTTAAGTGTTTTTGTCTTTATCTTTGCTTTTGTCTCCATTTCTTTTCATGTATCTTTTTCTTTCTCTTTTTTTTTGGTCTGTTTGCCAACCAGCCTGCCATCCTGCCCACTATTTGTCCTATCTGTCTGTCTCTTCCATTCTGTCTTTCTTCTTTTCCCTTTCTTACTCGCTCTAATATACCTTGCTTTAGAACTCCTTTTTCCTCTTGTGTCTGTCTGCCTTGTGATTTTGATTTTTCTGAACATAAGATTTTTTGTGTAGTGCAATATCTAATCTAGTTTTCTTGTGTCAGTGTGTTCATTACTGTGTTTGTATTTGAAAACATCATGATGGAAATACGATGTTCCCAGAAGCAAGGGAAATACGAATTTGGATAAGAACTCTTGTTTCGGGAGCTTGTTTGAAACCCTTAAAATATTTTGTATAGTTTTGTTTTTTCGAGTAAGGAAAGACTTTTCTCTGTCATTTTGAAAGGACATTAAGTACACACGGCTTTACCTGTTTAGAAAATAATGATGTTTTCCCCAGAAAGCTAGAGTCATCTTTGGTGCAGTCTCCCTCATACCTCACAGTCCTCCAGCCAAGACCGCCCTATAGGAAACACCCGATGAAGGAAGACAGAGAGGCAGAATGAAGGATGAAGATGTGGATGCAGAACATCAAAGAGTGGACCGGCCTTAACATGGCTGTCTGTCTGTCTGTCCCTTCCCCTCTCTCTCTCCTCCCCTAAACTCAATCCTTCTCTCTCTTCAACTCTCTCCCTTCCTCTCTCTCTCTCTCTCCTCAACTCTCTTCTCGTCCTGTCTCCTCTGTTCTCACCTTCTCTCTGTCCCGTCCTCCCCTCCCTCTCCCTCTGTCTCCTCTCTCTCTCTTTTCCTCCTCTCATCTCCTCTCTCCTCTCGTCTCTCTCTCTCTCCTCTCTTTCTTCTCACTCTAAGTTGATGTTATTGAAAAGGGGTTAGTTACTTTTAGGTGTTTTTATCTTTCCCGTTTTCCGCAAAGTGCAATTAATATTTCCCTTGACTGGAAGAAGTGTAAATTTCCATTTCATGTTTTACCACATAATTTTTGTCCTAACATGTCCAAGTGGTTGTGTCCAAAGGCTGAAGTACATTAACATCTTTGAGTTCTTGAGTTCTTTCCCGTTATCTCATTTCTTACCAATCGAACCCACACTGTCTGGTTAGATATTGAACATTCTGAATTTATGTCACCAAATGTGGTGTTCCGCAAGGGTCAGTATTAGAGCATCTTCTTTTTTTTTAAACTATAATTATATAAATGACCTTCCTTTATTCAATACTAAAGGTGTAACTGAACTGTTTGCTTATGATACTACTATCTACTCTTCTCATTATGACTTGAAACAAATATCAATTTCTATGTAAGAAAATGCTGATCAGTTCCTTGAATGGACTAGACTTGACCATGTGGCACTAAATTATCAAAAAAACCGAAATTTATGATAACCACGTATTGACAAAACGACTGAACGTTACCTTTTCTCTGCCACAAGTTTATCTCTGTAATATTATTATTAAAGAAGTAGATACTCATAGACTCTTAGGAGTTACTATTGATAATGATCTGTCCTGGTCACCCCACATTGACTTCTTATACAAAGGAAGCTCTCAAAAGATATTTCAACTCTCTAAAATCAAACACTTTCTAGACCTAGATTCTCGTAGACAGTTTATCATGCTTAAATCCAATCATTTATTGATTACTCCTCAACTTCATATGATGGGTACAGTGCTAATAGCTTAAAACATCTTTCAAGAATCCATAAACGAGCTCTTAAGGTGGTACTCCTTAAGTCTTCGACTTTATTACCCCAAGATTTTATTAAATTGGACATTCTCCACCTAACTTATCATCTGGAATATAATAAAGCAATATTAATAATGTATCGCATAATGAACGGTCTGGCTCCATCTACACTGACTAATAAGTTTTCAATTAATCAGTCAAGGTACACACAAAACATAGTAATATCGAAACCAAGACTAGATCTTTACAAAACAAGTCTTCTTGGCTCTGGAGGAACTGTTTGAAAGTCATTGCCAAAAAAAGATTTAAAAATCATAACAGCATCACATTTTTAAAGAATATTTATAAATCTTACTTGTTCCAGAAGATTAGTCACATATGCTCCTAAAGCATTATCAGTATTACGCTTGTTAAAGTGAGGCAATTGTTAGCACCACATTAGAAGAAAGAATGTCACTCGGAGGAAAGTACATGAAAGTAAAATAACATATTGTATGCCTAACCTTTCAGACTGTGTGCATTTGGTAATGTGTCATGTAAGTTGATAATTTTCTTGGTGGGGGTTGGGGGTGGGGAGTGTTTTAGTTTGTTACTTTATTTTTTTGGGGGGGGGGGTGTTTTTAAATTTCCCTTTTGTTTTTATTGTTTATTTTGTTTTTTTTTATTTTTTTGTTTTGGTTTGGTTTGAGTTGGGTTTTTGGAGGGTTGGGGGTTTTTGTTTGTGGGGGGTTGTTTGTGGGGGGGTAGGGTTTTCTTTTTTTATCTTGTTATTTATGGGTTTTTTTTTTTTTCGGGGGGGGGGGGGGGGGGGGGGGGGGGGGGGGGGGGGGGGGGGGGGGGGGAGGGGGGGGGGGGGGGGGGGTGGGGGGGGGGGAGGGGGGGGGCGATATTTTTGGGGGTGGTGGGGTGAGACTTTTATTTTGGGGGAGTTTTTATATTTGGGTTGTTCTTTCTTAGTTTGTTTGTTTTTTTTCCAGAGGGTTGGATGTTAAAATGTAAATGCTGCTTTTTTCCATTTCCCTCTTTGAGTAAAAAGTTTTCAGTTTTCAATTGTGTTCAAAGTCCTCTCTCTCTCCTCTCTCCTCACTTTTCCTCTCTCATCTCCTCTCTCTCTTCCCCTCATCCCCTCCTCTCCTCTCTCTCTCTCTCTCTTTTCCTCTCTCTCTCCTTTTCTGCTTTCTCATTCAGTTACAAACTTTTATCAATCACGCATCAATGCTGGAATATGTTGAAAACATTTTAACTAAATAGTGTCTAAGAATGGATGTTATGCATGCAGTTTACTGCGCTGAAAATGTTCAGAGTTTAATGTTTGTTCAGCAAAATAAGGCAGAAACTTTACTTCTGTCATGAATATGTATTTTAAGAAGTTAGCTTCGAAAAGCAAAAGCAACGAGTTTTTTTTAATGATTTAAACGATTTTCGAATATTTTCTATTTTTACCATTTTTGTTTAGGAAAACTGAAATCATTTTTCATTCAGAAAATAAAATTAGACAGCTACATAGTGGATGCATTTACATATACATTGCAAAACAAACTCTGCAAACAAAACAACTCAACAAAAGCAGGAAAACAGACAAGCATGTGCAGAGGTAGGAAGACTTTGCTACACACAGACATACATACAGACAGACATAAACACAGGCAGACACAGGCACAAACATACATACGTACACAAATATAAGCTCAGGCACAAACATACACAGATACATACAGATACAAACAGACCGACACACATAACACACACACACAACACACACACGCGCGTGCGCGAGCGCGCACACACACACACACACACACACACACACACCCCCACACACACACACACACACACACAATCCTACATAAACACACAGACACACACACACACACACACATGCACACACACACACACACCACACACAACACACACACACACACAACACACACAACACAACACACACACGCACACACTTTCTCTCTTTTTCTAGGGATAACCTAGTGGTCAGAACATTGCGCTCGCAATCTGACGACCCGGGTTTGATTCCCGTTCAAGGGGAAATTTTCCCCTGGAGTTCACATCACTGCAGACTCCACTCTCCCCCAAAGTCCTTCGGATGAGACTATAAATCCCCGTGTGCGAACGCAAACACAACATCTTGCGCCCATGTTAAATCCTGTACCGCTTTCCGTAAGAGTAGGCCATTGTGTGCCGGTGTGAACAGATGACGGAATTTACAGAGCTGCACACACACAGGGACTAGCTGTAAAAAGCACATACGTGCTTATTCCATTATCCTCGATATAAAAGCATAAAATAAATTAAAACAATATATTTCTGTCTGTCTCTCTGTCTGTCTGTTTGTCTGTCTGTTTGTCTCTCGTTCTCTCTCTCTCTCTCATCTCTCTCCTCTCAACTCTCTCCTCTCTCTCCTCTCTCTCTTCCCTCCTCTCTCTCTCTCTCTCTCTCTCTCTCTCTCACACACCCCACACACACACTCTCCTCTCCTCTACTCTCCCCTCATCTCTCTCTCTCTCTTTTCCTCTCTCTCTCTCTCTCTCTCCCCTCTCTCTCTCTCTATGTCTTTCATTCTGTCTTCCTATCATCTTGAAAACTCTTTACATCTCTCAAGCTCTGCAGGCTGATTCCACCAGTAATCGTGTTTCTCCCCCTCCTTCCTTCCTTCCCTCCCTCCCTCTCTGGGTTCAGAAGAATCAGAAGTGCCTGCTGCCAAGAGTGTTCACAAATTGAAAGGAAGGAAGGAAGGAAGGAAGGACTGAAGGAAGGAAGGAAGGAAGGACTGAAGGAAGGAAGGAAGGAAAAATGTGTGAAAGAAAAGACAGTGAGCAAGGAAGAGCAAGAGAGAGGGCGGGAGTAAAAATGAGAGAGAGAAAGACTGAGAGAGAGTATTAGACAGAGATAGGCATAGAGAGAGACAGACAGAGAGAGATAGACAGATAGAGACGAGACAGAGATAGAGAGAGATAGACGGAGAGAGAGACACAGAGAGATAGAACAGAGATACAAGAGACAGAGATAGAGAAAGAGAGAGATAGACAGAGAGACAGACAGAGAGAGATAGACAGAGAGACAGAGACAGACAACAGGTAGCAGGCAGGCGGGCAGGCGGCAGACAGACATACAATAAACGACAGACAAATAGACAAACAAACAGGCAGACAGAGGTATATCAGTTAGTAATAAAATATGAACATTGGAAAATAAGATGGCAAAAGGTAACAATAAAAATTTAGGAATAAAAAATAATTAAACAGATTTTTTTTTAAAACCCAAAGAACAGATAATAATCAGCTAGAGTACTAGGGAAAAACAAGAAAGAAAGAAGAAACGTGGATCAAAAGGCGTGCAGAAAGGAATAAAGAAAGGAATTACATTCAGATAGAAAAAAAAACCACGAAAACACTAATGAAGAAAGCAAGAAAGAAGGGACAAGAAGAAGAAAAAGACAGAAAGACAGAAAAACAAACGTAATGAAAGAACAGCGAAGAATTTCAAAATAAAAGCAAAAAAAGGAGAAAAAAAGAAAAGCAGACAGAAAGTTGGGACAACAATTAATCAGCAAAATCAAATTACAAACAAAAAAAAACCCCAAAACAAAACCAAAACCAAACCAAAAACGTACAACCCACACAGAAAAAACACCACACAACTAAAACCCCCATAAAGAAAGACCATCCCCGGCCAAAAACCAAACAAACCCAA
The DNA here is from genome assembly GCA_028751875.1 of Rapana venosa. NCBI lineage: Eukaryota > Metazoa > Mollusca > Gastropoda > Neogastropoda > Muricidae > Rapana > Rapana venosa. The sequence continues at coordinate 30,386,975 of CM054163.1, forward strand.
AAAATAAAAAAAATTTTGAAAAGACGATGACAGGGAAAAAAGTGTGCAAGAAAGAAAACTTTTTAAAAAAGGAACGAAGAGAACGAGGAAAAGGGAAAAAGGGGTAAAATAAAATGCGGAAGAAAAAAACAACAACAAACAAACCAAGACCCAGAAGTAGAAGATCGAAGATGAATGTTCAGATCAAAGAGGCGGAGAGACAGAGAGAGAGAGGGAGATAGAGAGAGAGGGGGAGAGAGAGAGAAGAGGAGGGGGGAGGAAGAGAAGAGGGAGGAGAGAGAGAAGAGAGGGGAGAGAGAAAAGAGGTAGGGAAGAGGAGAAGAGGAAGGGGAGATAGAGAGAAGAGAGGAGAGAGAGAGAGAGAGGGAGGAGAGAGAGAGAGGGGAGAGAGAGAGAGGGGAGAGGGAGAGAGAGAGAGAAGCGAGGGAGAGAGAGGGGGGGGAAGGGATGGAGATAGAGAGAGAGGGAGAGAGGAAGAGGAGGGAAGAGAGGAGAGAGAAAAGAGAGAGAGGAGAAAAGAGGAGAAAGGGAGGGGAGAAGAGAAAGGAGAGAGTAGAGAAAGGGAGAGGAGAGAAGGGGGAGAGAGAGAGGAGAAGAGAGAAGGGAGAGAGGAGAGAGAGAGAGAGGGGAGAGAGTAGGAGTGGGAGAGAGAGAGAGATAGGAGAGAGAGAGAGAGGAGAGAGATAGAGAGAGAGAGAGAGAATAGAGGGAGAGAAGATAGAGAAGAGAGAGAGAGAACTCGAACTCGAACTTTTTCGAACTCGAACTTTTTATTGAGAGTAAATGGATAAGCCGGGCCTTTTTTACACCTGCTCTCAAAAAAACACACAAAAAAAACAAAAACAAAAACAAAAAAAAAAAAAAAAACAAAAACCCACCACCAACAACAACAATCAAAAACCACAAAAAAAAAAAAAAAAAAAAAAAAAAAAAAAAAAAACCCATCCCCAAACAAACCCGCAAACAATCATTATCAACAGTTTTAAAGACACCAAAATGAAAATTCAAAATTGATTATTATAATCAAACACAAGAGAGAGAGAGAGAGAGAGAGAGAGAAAAGAGAGAGAGAGAGGAGAGAAAGACAGAGACAGAGAGACAGAGAGACGGGGCAGCTCGAGGAGAAGAAATGTCAAGAAAAAGAAAACAGCAATGCTTAAATAAAAAAACCAACCACCGTGGCACAGTGGTTTGTACTTCGCACTAAGATCTGAAAGGTTGCAAACTCGAATTCCATTTCTAGTCATAGTTTGGGGGTTTTTTTCATATTCTGGCAGGCTCCTACCCAAAATGAATTTACTACAGGCTCATTGGGAAGACTAGAACCAGACTGACGAACTTATCCATCTCTGTCTCTTTCTCTGTGTCTCTGTCTCTCCTCCCTCTCTCTCCCTCTCTCTCTCTCTCCTCTCTCTCTCTCTCTCTCTCCCACCTCTCTCTCCCCCCATCTGCCTGTCTGTCTGTCTGTCTGTCTGCCTCTCTCTCTCTCTCTCTCTTTCCTCCTCTCTTCTCTCTCTCCTCTCTCTGTGTCTCTCTCTCTTTGTCTGTCTGTCAGTCTGACTGTCTACTATGTCTGTCTACCTGTCTGTTTGTCTACCTGTCCTCACTCTCTCCTCTCTCTCTCTCTCTCTCTCTCTCTATCTCTCTTTCTCTCTCTCTGCACGCACGAGGGCACACACACACATGCACAGGTGCACGCATCTGCACGTGTCTCCTCCCCTCCTTCCAGCCAGAAAATGAGAGAGGAAGGGAGTGTTGCACGTACACCCAGAAATAAGCCTGTCAACTGAATCACCTACTATAATTAGCCCTCTGTGTTCCTTTCTGCACCTGCTCTTTAGTGCCAATCATTTCTGTTGTTTTTTTTTCTGTTGTTTGTTTGGTTGGTTTATTTTCATGGTTTGTTTGCTTGCATTCTCTCCTCTCTCTCTCTCTCTCTCTCTCTCTCTCTCTCTCTCTCTCTCTCTCTCCTCTCTCCCTCTCCTCTCCACTCTCTCTCTCTCCACCATCTCTCCTCTCTCTCTCTCTTCTCTCTCCTCTCTTTTCTCTCTCTCTCTCTCTTCTCTCTCTCTTCCCCATTGTCTGTTTTGTCTATCTCTCTGTATCTCTCTCTTCGTTCTGTCTGTCTCTCGTCTGTCTGTCAATCTGTCTGCCTATCTGTCTTCCTTCTGTCTGTCTGTCTGCCTCTCTGTCTCTCTGTCTGTCTCTTTCTCTCTGCACACACGAGGGCACACACCACACATGCACAGGTGCACGCATCTGCACGTGTGCCCCCCCCCCCCCCTTTCCCGCTAGAAAATGAGAGAGGAATGGAGTGTTGCACGTGCACCCAGAAATAATAATAATAATAATAATAATAATAATAATAATAATAATAATAATAATGATAATGATGATGATGATGATGTATGGAAGTTATATAGCGCTGAATCTTGTACAGCAACAAATCAAAGCGCTCAAATGACGTTTTTTATATCGAGGATAATGGAATAAGCAATCATGTGCTTTAGGTTTTTTTATCCAGTCCCCGTGTGTATGCGGTTTTGTAAAGTTTTTGTCATCTGTTCCCACCGGCACACAGTGGCCTACTCTTTCGAAAAGTGGAACAGTATTTAACGTGTGCGCAAGATGTTCTACATGCGTTCGCACACGGGGCCTCGGTTTCGGTTTTTTGTCAAACTGGGAAGAAAGGGCGAGGCTGGGAATCAAACCCAGAACCTCACGGTTTACTTGTTGGCAGGCAAACGTCTTAACCATCCTGCCACCGTCCTTCCTAATAAGCCTGTCAACTGAATCACCAGCTATAATTAGCCGTCTGTGTTCCTTTCTGCACCTGCACTTATGTGTCAAACCTTCCCTGAGTTTGCCTGACTTTTTGCCATCTTCTTTTGGCTTGAATGTGTGTACGTGTGTGTGTACGTGTGTGTACGTGTGTGTGTGTGTGTGTGTGTGTGTCTGTGTGTGTATGTGTGCTCAT
>CM054163.1:30397451-30404951 GCA_028751875.1 Rapana venosa
CTGTCTTGTGTTTTTCTGTTTCTAAATATCTCTTCTTAGTATCATGTTTATTTTAGTCTGTTTATTTTCTGTCAAGTGTATATCTTCCACCGACCACCACCCTCTGCCGACAATTTGAATTTCAGTTCTGTGTGTACACATTTAAAATTATATGAAATTACGATGCATGTTGTTGCCTTTGCCGAAGGTGAAGTTGTTGTTGTTGTTGTTGTTGTTGTTGTTGGTGGTGGTGGTGGTGGTGGTGTGGTGGTGGTGGTGGTGGTGGTGGTGGTGGTAGTGGTGGTGGGGGTGGTGGTGGTGGTGGCTTCTGTCTATATTTCGTATGCATCAAGATTGTTTCATTTCATTCTTTCGATTTGTTTCTTACGTCTTTCTGTCTGTCTGTCTGTCTGTTTCTTTCTTTCTTTTATTCATTCATTCTTTCTTTCTTTCTTTCTTTCTTTCTTTCTTTCTTTCTTTCGTACTTGCTTTACTTATTACTAATGGTAGGGTGTGCACAAACAAAAATCATACCATTTACATACGCAAGCTCATATTTTCAGGCATAAACACACACACACACACACACACACACACACACACACACACACACACACACACACACACACACACACACACGCGCGCGCACACTCTTCTCTCTCACTCTCTCACTCTCCGCCCCCCCCCCCCCCCCCTCTCTCTCTCTCTCTCTCTCTATCTCTCTATCTCTCTCTTTTCTCTCTCTTGCTCATTCACTTTCTGTTTCTGTCTGTCTGTTTCTCTCTCTCTCCTCTCTCTCTCTTTTCTCTCTCTCTCTCTCTCTCTCTCTCTCTCTCTCTCTCTCTCTCCTCTCTCTCTTCTCTCTTCTCTCTCTCTCTCATCTCTCTCTCTCTCTCTCTCTCTCTCTCTCTCTCTCTCTCTCTCTCATTCCCCTCCCTCTCTCTCTCCTCTCTCTCTCTCCCTCCCTCCCTCTCTCTCTCTCTCTCTTCCTCCCTCCCTCCCTCCATCTCTCTGTCTCTGTCTCTCTCCTCTCTCCCCCCCCCCCTCTCTCTCTCTCCATGTCTTTCATTCTGTCTTCCTTTCATCTTGAAAATCCTTTATATCTCTTAAGCTCTGCAGGCTGATTCCTTCAGTAATCGTGTTTCTCACCTTCCCTCCCTCCCTCCCTCCTTCCTTCCCTCCCTTCCTCTCTGGGTTCAAGAGAATCACAAGTGCTCGCTGCCAAGAGTGTCCACAAAGGAGAGAAGAAATTTGGGAGAGAAAGAAAAAATGAAATGAAACAAGAAATAAAAATCAAGAGAAAAGTGCAGAAAACACGTGAAAAAAGACTACATAAAAAAGAGAACAAGAAAAATATAAAGGTGAACTAAATGAGAAAAAAAGAGGAAAATGTGACACAAATTATAGAAAAGAAATTGATAAAATGAAGGATAGATAACAAGTATTCTACATAAAAGGCAAGGAGATATGGAGAAAAAAAAGAATTAATGGATAAAAGCAAGCAAAAAAAAAAGAAAGAAGAAAAAGAAAGAAGAAAAGAAAGACAAAGAAATGTGCAATGAGAAAAAAAGAAAAGAAAATAGAACAAAAACAAAACGCAAAAAAGGAAAACAAAGCACCAGAACACCTAAAGCAAAAATGCACTACAAAAAAAGGAAAATGACTGAAATAGAAAAAAAAAAAAGGTGGAAAATAGATAAGGATAAAAAAAAACAAGTGGAAGAACAGAACAGATGAATTTGACGACAAAAAGAAGTTTGAAGATTAAAAAATGAAAGGAGAAGAGTATAAACAAGAAAAAAAAGTGTTGCTGTCTTGGAAGAAAAGGGTTAAGAAAAAAGAAACAAACACACAAACAAGACAACTAAAAAGACAAGGAACTGGAAATTGCAAAAAGAGAAAAAAAATATATCATGCTTTGTTTTTTCTCTTTTTTTTCAGTTTTGCTATGTTTGTTTGGGTGGGTTTTTTCGGAGGAGGAGTTTAGGTACATGAATTAGTATGGGTGCAGAGACACAATATCCATGCATGTTTGAAATTTCGTTCATGAACTAAAAGCTCCCCTCCATTCACCCTCCCTCCCACCTCCCATCCCCAGCTCCTCCCCCTCACGCTACTTTGATGACCATTAGCAGATCACGCAATGCCTGTTACATGTAGAGTGAGTGTGTTCCCGTAACACTGCTATAGATTATCCTGTGAGAAAGTATAGCCTGCAATGCAAAAGTGGTGTAGGGAGGGGGAAATGGCACCGTTAGCCTTCGGCAGAATTCAGATGGGTTAATGTTATTGTTGTTCTTGTTGTTCTTGTTTTTATTGATATGGATCTATAACGATAGTTCTACTTTTAAGGAAAAAAATGTTATTGAATGGATTTCTACAATCTTAGCAACAACATTGTTTCTTTTGCTTTTCTTTTCTTGCGTAAAGAAAGTATCTCTTGTCAAAGAGATAATTTTAATATTATGTGAAGATTATGTCAAGCTTTGTTGCGATTTAATTTGATACCTTTCTTTGTATCGACTGTTCATGTTTGTTTTTATTCATTCTTGTATTTATCTATTTTTTTAAAGAGTAATGAAATAAGTGCTAATGCTTGTTGTTTACATACAGTCCCCCATATGCATGCAGCTTTGCTATTCGTCTTTTGTTCCCACCATCACTCATTGGCCTACTCCTCCAAGAAAGAGATATATGTTAACGTGAGTAAAGGATGTTCTGCGAAAATGTTTGGCTCACAATTTAAATTTTATTCAGGAGCACGGGTGGTGTGTGTGTATGTGTGTGTGTGTGTGTGTGTGTGTGTATGTAAGTGTGTGTGTGTGTGGTATGCCTACATCTGAATACACAACCAAGCATGTTTAAGTGTTTTATTAATCTTCCCCAAGGGTGCGTTTTTCATTATGACGTGATAAAATTAATGACGTCATTTTCGATGCCATGTCATCCTAAAACTGTGTTACAGTATCTCAAAAGTTTACATTAACACTGAACATCATTCTGCTAGCCAGAGAGAGAGAGAGAGAGAGAGAGAAAGAGAGAGATTGTCATGTTTGTCTTTATATTTTCTGGGGTGATGTGTATCAGCAAGTTACCCTGCCCATATTGCATGCACAGTAAATAACTCGCAAGGAATACAACATAGATACCCCAGTGAGATTTTCTACCCTGCAGAAAACGACTATGAGTTGAAAACAGAAACTCTCTTATTCTGATGAGATTATAAAGCAATGTCCAGTGTGCGAACGCATCCAGAACATCTTGCGCACACGTTAAAACCCGTTCCGCTTTTCGGAAGAGCAGGTCATGTATGCCGGTGGGAACGGATGACAAAATTGACAAAACTGTGCTTTTTCATTATCCTCGAAATAAAAGAATGAAATAATAAAAATAAATTAAATTTCTCTCTCTTCCCCCCCCCCCTCTCTCTCTCTCTCTCTCTCTCTCCGCTCTTCTCTCTCTCTCTCTCTCTCTCTCTCTCTCTCTCATCTCTCTCTCTCTCTCCTCTCTCTCCTCTCTCTCTCTCTCTCTCTCTCTCTCTCTCTCTCGCTCTCTGTATGTGTATGTGTATGAGTGAGTGTGTTACATATAGGTATAAGTGTGTGTATTTGAGTGCGTACGTGTGCATTATTGTGTGCGTATGTGAATGTGTGTGCGTGCGTGTATGTGTGTGCGTAAGCAGCAGAATTTGCCATGCCATATGCGTAGAACCATTCCATAGAATACATTGAATCCACCATTTTAAGAGAAGCATATTATGTCAATGTTTCTTGAAATGATTTTTTTCTCTCTCCTTCATTTTTCTTTGCTTCTGTCACACTCCCCCCCCCCCCCCCCCCCCCCCCTGAAAAGTAATATTCTATTACATTGTTTAAAAAGCTCTGTGGATTACAATCTCCTTCGCTTTCTTTGAATATCTCTTCTCCGTCTGTGTGTCTATCTGTCTTTCTTGCTGTCTCTCTCTTTTTCTCCCTGTCTGCCTCTCTCTGTCTCATGACTTTTTTTCTGATATGTTTCATTTACATTTCCCTAGTTTTCTATTCATTATTTTGAGAAAACTTCTGTCAAATTTGAAGATAAAAATAAATAATCAAATATATGTAACAGAGTGCACATATCTAATGTCCCATCTCTGCACAAACCCCTGGGTGGTGTTGCAGATAAATAAATATATGTAACGGAATGGACATATTTAATGACCCATCTTTGGACAATCTGGACAAACTCCCAAGGGCATTTCTGACGGATGTCATCGTACCAATTACAATTAAAAAAAAAAAGCATTTTATCTTCAGTCTGCGCGCCACACATGGGGCATGGAGACTGTGCAGATTTGTCAGTGGTAAAACCATGTTTTGCAGGCATTTAGGCATAAAGTTCTTAATTTGAATGGAGCAAGATTACGAGAGAGAGAGAGAGAGAGAGAGAGAGAGAGAGAGAGAGAGAGAGAGAGAGAGAGAGAGAGAGAGAGAGAGAGAGAGGAGAGAAAGGAGAATAAGAAGAAAATAAGCAGCACTTCCTGTTCAACCTGTCTGCTTTCTATTGATACAAATCGATTCCCACATTTTAGGAGAAGTATGTGCCAAATTTTGGGGGGATTTCCTCTCCTTCGCTTCTGTCAACCTGTCTTTTTACATGTTTTGTTTTGTTTGTTTTCCGCAAAGATTTTTTTTTTTTGCAATCGCGTAAACAATTTCTGAAACCATGATTCTTGCGCATTATTTCTCTGTTTCTGTCTGTGTCTCTGTCTGTCTATTTGTTTGTCTCTCTGTCTTCCACCTGTTTTTGTAAAAGAAAATTGTAACTGCAAAGACACGTTTTTTTCGTTATCGCCTAGACAATTTCTTGAACCATGATTCTTGCGCATTATTTCACCGTTTCTATCTGTCTATCTATTTGTCTGTCTTTCTTTCACCTGTCTTTTAAAAAATGAACTGCAAAGACACTTTTATTTTCGTAATCGCCTAAACAATTTCTGGAACCATGCGTCTTGCGCACTGTTTCTATATGTTTCTGTCTGTCTCTCTGTCTGTCTGTCTATTTATCTGTTTGTCTTCCACCTGCCTTTTTACTTTTTTTTGTTTTACTGGAAGGATTGTTTTTTTACAATCGGCTAAACGATTCCAGAAACCATGCATTTTGTTCATTTTTTACTGTTTGTTTCTGTCTGTCTGTCTGTCTTTTTGTTTGTCTGTCTGTCTTTCACCTGTCTTTACAAAATTATTAACTGCAAAGACACTTTTATTTTCGTAATCGCCTAAAAAAATTCTGGAACGATGCTTTTTGCGCATTATTTCTGTATGTTTTTGTTTGTCTCTCTGTCTATCTGTTTGTCTGTCTGTCTTCCATCTATCTTTTGACATATATACTGTATTTGCTGCAAGGATTGTTTTTTTTCATTCGGCGAAACGATTTCAGAAACCATGCATCGTGTCCATTTTCCCTCTGTGTTTCTGTGTGTCTCTCTTTCTGTTGTTCGTTCTTTGTTCTTGAGTTTCTGTCTGTGTAACGTTTGCTATCTCTCTGTCTGTGTTGTTATCTGCATCTGTCAGTCTTTCTATCTTGGGCTCTCCTTATATGTATTTTGGTTGTTTTGTTTTGCTCTGTTTAAAGGTGAACGGCATGTGTTCATGTTGCCTCTCTTCTTAAAAGCCACCACCCCTCACACACACACACACATAGCCGCATATCCATCCATCCAACCATCTATCCGTCCATACACACATACACCCATATATCCATCCATACATACATCTTTCCATACATACACACACATATCCATCCATCCATATATCCATACATACACCCATATATCCAACCATCCATCCATCTACCCATGCACACACACATCCATCCATCCATCCATCTATCCATACATACACACATATCCATCCATCAATCTATCCATACATACACACATAAACACACATATCCATCCATCAATCTATCCATACATACACACATAAACACACATATCCATCCATCCATCTTTCCATAAATACACACATACACACACATATATGCATCTATCCATCCATATATCCATACATACATGCCACAAACACTCATATATCCATTCATTTATCCATCCATTCATCTATCCACACACACACACACACACACACACACACACACACGCACACACACACACAGGCACCCCACCCACCCACACACACACACACACACACACACCCACACACACACACACGGGGGGAAAATTGGCATCGTTAGGCCTTGGCAGATGTCAGTTCAGTATGGATTTATATTGAATGTTTTTATTTTGGCAAAAAGGCTGTTTGGGTTTTTTTTTTATTTGTTTATTTTTTGTGGTTTAGGCAATTACTTTTTTTTTTTAAAAAAACAACAACAACACACGTTTTCATATTTTGTGAAGTCAATATTTTGTTTATTATGTGTATTTCAGTGTGGATTTGGTATAAAAAAAAAGAATGTTGGATATCTTATTATTTCTTTTCGTTTGTGTTTTGTGGGGTGTTGGGTCTGTTCGTTTTAATGGCATTTTGTTCAGATACCAGCTGAAATTTATACGAGATTTTTTTTTTAACAAGGCTAGTTTCAACTGTACAGTTTTAAAAATGCACGTACACGCTTTAGGCGCAGGCGTGTGTTTTGTGTGTTGTGTGTGTGTGTGTGTGTGTGTGTGGCGTGTGGTGTGTGTGTGTGTGTGTGTGTGTGTGTGTTACTGTTTTATATTGAGGATAAAGGAATAAGTACTTGTCTGCTTTTTTACATCCAGTCCCCGTGTGTATGCGGTTTTGTAAATTCTGTCACCTGTTTCCACCGGCACACAATGGCCTACTCTTACAAACAGCGGAATAGGATTTAACGTGTGCGCAAGATGTTCTGGGTGCGTTCGCACACGGTGCTTCGGTTTATAGTCTCATCCGAAGGATGTGTGTATGGATGTGTGTGTGTGTGTGTGTGTGATTGTATGAGGGTGTCTGTATTATTAAGAGAGAGAGAGAGAGAAGAGGAGAGAGTGAGAGAGAGAGAGAGAGAGAGAGAGAGAGAGAGAGAGAGAGATGGACTAGAGACAGACAGACAGAGACAGAAACAGAGAGACAAAGACAGACAGACAGACACACTGATCGACCGACAGACAGACAGACAGGTGTTTGTAATACACAACCTTTATCTGGTTTGATATGTATTATAACAAAAAAAACACGTTACACATAGGCAAGGCTGAATGCTTTCCAATGACAGGGACGTAGATTGCACTGCAAGAAACTATAACCTGCACAGAAAGATGGACAATGAAATATAATTTAAAAAACCCACGGCAAAGTGCAGAACTGGCCATTATTAAAGCCTGTTTTTTGTGGCTATATATTGAATCCTACACTCGAGGTGAAGTGAGCTCCAAGGTTTTTGAGCAAGTGAACTTCTTGTTTGTTTGCATGTTTTCTGTCTGTTCCTATGTCTCTTCTTTTGAATTGTCTTCTTTGTCAGTTCTTTACAGAAAACCCCCCCACAGTTTTTGTGTTCGTTTTGTTGTTG